>OY757907.1:138474323-138839323 GCA_963585895.1 Sepioteuthis lessoniana | reverse complement strand
TTATTTGTTTACCCTTTCTTCAATTTCTTTCGGTTTTTCAGGGCTCCATTTTCAGAAAGTTCCTGTGTATCTTACAAGGAAGACAGCCCAAGTGTTTATTTGTTTGCCCTTTATTCAATTTCTTTCGGTTTTTCAGGGCTCCATTTTCAGAAAGTTCCTGTGTATCTTACAAGGAAGACAGCCCAAGTGTTTATTTGTTTGCCCTTTATTCCATTTCTTTCGGTTTTTCAGGGCTCCATTTTCAGAAAGTCCCTGTGTATCTTACAAGGTGGACTGCCCAAGTGTTTATTTGTTTACCCTTTATTCAATTTATCTTACAAGGTGGACAGCCTAAGTGTTTATTTGTTCACCCTTTATTCAATTTCTTTCGGTTTTTCAGGGCTCCATTTTCAGAAAGTTCCTGTGTATCTTACAAGGAAGACTACCCAAGTGTTTATTTGTTTACCCTTTATTCAATTTCTTTCGGTTTTTCAGGGCTACATTTTCAGAAAGTCCCTGTGTATTTGACAAGGTGGACTGCCCAAGTGTTTATTTGTTTACCCTTTATTCAATTTCTTTCGGTTTTTCAGGGCTCCATTTTAAGAAAGTTCCTGTGTATCTTACAAGGTGGACAGCCCAAGTGTTTATTTGTTTGCTCTTTGATCCATTTGTCTGAGCTCATCCCCTCTCCTTTTTAAAAATAGTCTTGTGTATCTTACCAGGTGGACGACCCAAATGTTTATTCCTTACTGTTTGATTAATTTTTCTGAGATCTTCCCCTATCTTTTTTAGCAATGGAGGTGTCCTCGTGATGTAATGGTTAAAGCGATGGACTGCGTAATCGTAGTACGCGAGTTCGTACTCCAGTCGCGCTATTACGTTCACTTTCGGGCAAAAACCCTTGGGAAAGGTATGAACCCCCTTATCCTACAAGCTATCGGTTAAATAGTACCACTACTGTTCTTCTAGGAGAATGGCTTTGGCATCAAATAACCTAAAAAGAGTTGATATGTCATTAAACAAAGAAACCAAACCAACCAAACCAAACCTTTTAACAATGGTCTTGAGTATCGTACAAGATGGAGAGCCCAAATGGTAATTCCTTTGCTCTTTGGTCGATTTGTCAGAGTACTTCCCTTGTAACGTTACGCCGCCGCTCCCACCACATTAACTTTCTTCTAACCATTCCACTTCTTACGGCCAGCCGGTGATCAACTAGTGGTTCGAGGGTGGTAACGCACATTTCTTGCCACGATACAAGAATACGATCGGGGGGACAGGAGAAAATAAAACAGACGAACAAACACGAACAATGCTTGGGGTAACCAAGAGCAGAAGGAGGATATGCAACACTACATGCATGTGCGGACTAACGCTAGCGTGGGTTACTAGCGAAAATTCCACAAGCAACTGGAATGCCGACATCTTTCGACTCAATCTTCTTCGCTGGACCCTATCTTGTCTCCTACTGTCTCCGGAGTCGACCGCATCTGTCCGTGGTTCCACGCCAACTCTTTTGCTGACTCGCCTCTCTGCTGTCCCGTCGCCAACTCCTCTCAGCCCTTTGTCCAGCCAACTCTCTTTCGCGTCCCCTTACCACTTCAGGTCCAAAAATCCTTTGTCTGGTTTCGCGCCAAAACAGACAAAGGAATCGTCTGCTTGAGCCACCCATATGGTGCTACACCCTAGTCCATTTTAAGAGTATCTTACAAGATGGACTAGTCATGTATTTATTTGTTTGTTTGCCCTTCAATCCATTTGTCTGAGTTCTTCCCTTGTCCATTTTAAGTATGGTCCTGAGTATCTAAATAGATGGAATGCCTATGTGCCTCTTTCTTGGCCCTTTGTTCCATTTGTCTGAGTTCTTCCCTTGTCCATTTTTAGTATGGTCCTGAGTATCTAAATAGATGGAATGCCTATGTTCCTCTTTCTTGGCCCTTTGTTCCATTTGTCTGAGTTCTTCCCTTGTCCATTTTAAGTATGGTCCTGAGTATCTAAATAGATGGAATGCCTATGTTCCTTTTTCTTGGCCCTTTGTTCCATTTTTCTGAGTTCTTCCCTTGTCCATTTTAAGTATGGTCCTGAGTATCTAAATAGATGGAATGCCTATGTTCCTTTTTCTTGGTCCTTTGTTCCATTTGTCTGAGTTCTTCCCTTGTCCATTTTAAGTATGGCCATGATTATCTTACAATGAGGACGGCTCAAGTGTTTATCCTCTGCCCTTTGATCAATCCGTCAATATTCTTCCCTTTTGCATTTACAAATTGTCCTGACTATCTAACAAGATGGACTGCTCAAGTTTTTATTTCTTTGCCCTTTGATCCATTTGTCTGAGTACCTTCCTTTTCCATTTTAAGAATGGTCCTGAGTATCTTAAAAGATTGACTGCCCAAGTTTTTATTTCTTTCCTCTTTGGTCCATTTGTCTGAGTTTTTTCACTCTCTAACATAAGAATAGTCCTGGGTATCATACAAGGTGGACTACCCAAATAGTTATTTCTTTACCCCTTGATACATTTCACTATGTTCTACCGTTGTCCACTTTAAGAATAGTCCTGAATATTTTACAACATGGACTGGCCATGTGTTTATTTGTTTGCTCTTTGATCCATTTGTGTGAGTTCTTCCCTTGTCCATTTTAAGAATGGTCCTGAGTATCTTACAAGATGGACTGGCCATGTGTTTATTTCTTTGCCCTTGCTCCATTTGTGTGAGTTCCTCCTTGTCCATTTTAAGAATGGTCCTGAGTATCTTACAAGATGGACTGACCAAGTGCCTATTTCTTGGCCCTTTGATCCATTTGTCTGAGTTCTTACCTACTCCCTTTCAAGAATGGTCCTGAGTATCTTCTAGTCCCCTTGGAATTATCATGGTATCACCGTCCCCTTCAGTTTCCATAGTTTTTTTCGCTCTCTACGAAGACTTAGATGTTTGTTTCTCTTTTCGCTTTCTTTTAATTTCGCTTTTTGGGCTACCGGGACAGCAAAGTCCACAACTCAGCAGGCTTATCAATATTATTATTTTATTCCTTTGAGTGTTTTTCACATCAGCGTTATCTAAATGTGGTCTTCCACAGGGGTTTGAGCGACAGCAAGTCTCTTCAAGTCTCAAGGACTCTCCTCAGTATTCTGACCGATCTCAACAATGCTGTAATTTGGATAGTCTTCACTCGTTCCCAAATTTCCAAGTCCCCTAGTGTCCTTATCAGTCCGTTAGTGACTGTACCGAGCGCCCTCACAACAATTGGTATCACCATCACCTTCATATTCCATAGTTGTTTTTAGTTCTCTAGCAAGGTCCATGTACTTATCTTTCTTTTCGCTTTCTTTCAATTTTACCTCGTGATCAGTCGGGACAGAAAAGTCCACTATTCTGCAGATTCTCTTTTTTTTTCTTGACTATCATAAAGTCTGGTCGTCTGGCCGAGATTAGGTGATTCGTTTGAATCTCAAAATCCCGGGAAACCTTTTCGTCTCATTCTCCAGGACCAGTGTTAACTGATGGTTTTCTACGGTAGTTTGAGTGATGGCAAATCTCCTAAAGTCAGCAGGACTCTTCTCAGTATTTTGGCCGATGTCAATAATGTTGTAGTTTGAATGGTCTCCACTTTTCCTCTTTTATCTATGTTCTCCAGTCTCCGTACAAATGCTTTGGTGACTCTACTGAGCGCACAGTAATATAATTGCTTTTTTTTTCAATTTTTGTTTTGTAGTAATTATTTTTCTGTTGATCCTTGCGGTGTTTGCGGGATTTCTGGTCGCTAAAATTAGCTTTTTCTTTAGCTGATGGTATTTCACTGAATTGTGAGGAACAGCAAGTCTCCTTAAGTCTCCAGGACTCTTCTCAGTATTCTGGCCGATTTCAATAATGCAGTAGTTTGGATGGTTTCTGTTCGTCCTATTATTTCTGAGTCCTCCAGTCTTTGTATCAATCCTTTGATGACTATACCAAGAGCACCAATTACAATTGATATAATCGTCTCTTTCATGTTCCACAGTTTTTCAAATTTCAAGCAAGGTCCAGGTATTTCTTCTTCTTCTTCTTCTTCTTCTTCTTATTATTATTATTATTATTATTATTATTGTTGTTGTTGCTGTTATTTTACTCTTTTGAGAGTGTTTTACACCTGTACCAGCAAACTGTTTTTCATAGGAGTCTGAGTAACAACAAATCCCATCATGTCTCCAGGACTCTTGTCAGTATTCTGGCTGATTTCAGTAATACTGCCATCTGGATGCTATCTATTTCTCCTTCCATTTTCAAATCTTCTAGTCTCTTTATCAATTCTGTGGGGATTCTTTCAAGTGTACATGGCATCAAATATTTTGAAAATCTCACTTGCGTGAGTTTCTTTTACTGTATTTTACAATTTTTGATCAGCTAATTTCAAATATGGACACAATTTTGCTTTGTATGCTCTAATTTTCAAGCAATTTGAAGTATTACACTTTATCTTTTTGTGGCAAAATTAATTAATGACCTGTTTATGGTATTAATCGGGTTATCTAATTTTCTTCTTAATTTCTATCAGATTTGCTTGTGGTTGTAAGGAGACATCAATGTGTGAACAACCTTCTGGCGCTTTCCGCATATATTTATGGATACGTCACCTGTTATTCGTCTGAGGCACAATATAACATTGCTTTGAAAGCAAGCCTACAAAACGTACTTCGGACTTACTCTAGGTGACCAAGACAAGAATTGGGCCCCACATACTGTGTATCATAACTAGAAAGAAATGCTGCATCACATGACGAAAGGGAAACGTAAGGGATTACCTTTCGGAATTCCCATGACCTGGCGGAAACCGAAGGATCACAACACTGAATACTATTTTTGTCTGGTCAATACCAAAGGCGTTGGCAAGAAAAATAGACATAAAATCACTTATGCTTGTATCCCATCAGCAATTAGTCCTACTGTGCACTCCGATGAACTTGTAGTTCCAGTTTTTACGGAGTTGTCTCCATCTGAAGAAGTGACTCTCTATGAAATGAAGAAACTGATGAGGTAACTCAAGAAATACTGATAAATTCCGACGACCCTTCTTATGCTTCATCAAAGTCATCAACTTCACAACAGTTTAGCCAGCCAGAGCTGAATGACATCGTGCGTGATTTGGGTCTCTCCAAAAATGCAGCAGAAATTTTAGCTTATAGGTTGCAAGAAAAGACTCAACTGAATAAAACCACAATAGTTTCATTTTTCCGGAATCTGGAATAGGGTTTTGTGGATTTTTTTCAAGAAGAGAATGAGTTTTTTTTATTGTCATAATATCTCGAGTCTTCTCCAGGAATTAGGAATTCCATTGTTCACCCAAATGATGGATATTATTCCTAATTATAAGTTCAGCGTGAAGTGTGTTCTGCTACATAATGGCAATGTCTATGCAACTTTTCCAGTAAGTTTCCTCAAGTGTCCAGGACTCTTCTCAGTATTCTGGCCAATCTTAATAATGTTGTAGTCTGGATGGTCTGTACTTGTCCTCTTATTTCCTAGTCTTCTAATCCCTTTAGCAATCCTTTGGGGATTATCCCAAGTGCACCAACTATAATTGGTTTCATCAGCAGCACATTTATGTTCAATAGTTTTTTTTTTAGTTCTCTAGCCAGGTCAAAGTACTTATCTCTATTTTCGCTTTCTTTTATTTTCACTTTTTTGTCTGTCGGAACGGTAAAGTCTACTATTTGACAGGTTCTCTATTTTTGGTGACAATCTTTTGGTCTAGTCGTCTGGCCGAGATTAGGCAATCCGTTTGTATCTCAAAATCCTTGCGTTTCAATATCCAGGACGGATTCTAGGTTGTTCATATACCTCTTGTTCGTATGGTCAAATTTAAATTTCTTGTATAGTTCTCAGTGGAATACCTTCCTCCCCCAGTCGTGTCTAGTCTTACAGATTTTTAAGCTAATTTACTGCCTTCACTCATTATATGATTGTTCGTTTCGTCTCTGACACCACATAACCTACATTTACATTTTATTGTGTCATGTCTATTTTTGGTTTCACCTAGGTCGTTCTTATGGTGTTGTTTTGTGCTGCTATTAGAAGAGTTTCAGTTTCATTCTTAAAGTTTCCCTTTCTAAGGCAATTCCAAGTTTTCTCGCGTGAGATTTCTTTTGTCGCTCGAAATATGAAATTGCTTTTCTTTCCTTTTGTTTTGTTTTTATTTATTGTTGATTCTTGTCTTGTTTTTGTTGTTTTTGGTCGCTGTTTTCAGTCTTTCTAAGTTTTTTTTTCATGCAGTCTTCGAGTCTCTTACCAAGGTATCAACGCTATCTTCAATGTTGGCGAGACCGCTTTTCTTGACACATACATCCTCACTTTATCATCTCTGGATGTAAGTCATTGTGCATCGTCATTAGTTTTCTTGTTCTCTGGTCCATTTGTTGAAGTTCTCTGGTCCACTTTAAGAATGGTCCCTAGGATCTTAGGAGTGAGACAGCACAGGTGTTTATCCCACTGATGGGATTTCTGCTATATACTTTGGTTTCGAGTTGTTTTCTAGTCCTCCTGAGGTATTTTTTAAGAAAATTTTCTTTCATCTCAGCTTGTTTGATGGAGTCCGCTTCCCAATTATTTGTAAGTTTCCTTTCCCAGTGCGTTCTGATTTTTTTGATGTTGTAGTCCTATTCTTTCCATCGTTTGCCATTTTCTACTTTTCATAATTTGCAGGGCCCATTTTTCTATGCCAAATTCCTTTCATATAGTGTCACTGTATATCCTCACTTCCGGTATCAGGGTTTCTAGTTTTTTTGTTTTTTTTTCATGTTTGGCAAACAGTTGGGTGTTGTTCATGTTCATTTGGTAGTTGATTTTTTCTTGCAATTTATCAAGTTTGAATTCGCCATTGCATTTTCTAAGTGAGTGATTCAGTGGCATCATCGCTATTACCAATTATAATGGTGATAGCACATCTCCCTGGAAGATTACTCTCTGGATTTTCACTTCTGCTTAGCCTTTTTCCTCCAGCTGTCTGTTCCACTCTCCAGTTCTTCATGGTTTTCTCAATATACTTCATGACTTCGTCCGATATTTTCTACATTTTGAGACTTATTACTTTTTGGGACCATTTTTTGTCGTCAATCCACGCTTTTGCTACATTTTTCATCTCATTTTCCCTCCTTGAAGATGTGCTGATCAATTCATAGTCGATCCCCTCTTCCTCTTGTTACCTTGCGGCATTCGCAGTTTATTAGCGAATAGCAAATATCCACTATGTTTTGGTTTGGTTTGGTTTGTTGGGTTTTATGGCATATCAACCTTTGTAGATTATTTAACGCCAAATCCATTTTTATGTAAATAATCTGTTCTATTTAAAACAATTCAGTTTAGCATAAATACACAGTTTAATGGTCAAAAACATTTCCATTTCTAACTATTCAAGCAGTTGTATGTAACAATTCGGTTAAGTTTAAATACAGTTTTAATGTCGAAAACAGTTCTATTTCAAATAATTCAGTTAAGCATAAGCACGCAGTTTAAATGTAATTACGGTTTAATTGTAAAAGTGATTTCGATTTCAAACTATTCAGTTTTACTCAAACAATTCATTTTAGCATAAGTATGCTGTTAATTCTATTTAACCCATAGATAGGACCCTTATCAGGTGCTACCACTCCGGGCCAGAGTGGACCAGGGAGCAATGGCAATGAAAGGGTACTCCACATTCCCCAAAGTTCCAGCATTGCTGGAACCTCACCATAAGATTGTTTAGTGTCATATCCAGGACACTCGTTAGGGGGGTCTTACCCCTCTGCAGAGGTGCCGTCAGTGTATTTTACAGCCTCAGCTGACTGGGCAATACACAGAGTTAAATGTCAAACAGTTTCATTTCAGATAATTCAGATCAGCATAAGTACAGAGTTTAGACGTCAAAAACAGTTCTATTTCGAGCAATTTAGTTCAGCACTAGTACGCAGTCTCAATGTCAAAACAGTTCTATTTTAAACAATTCAGTTTAGCATAAATACGCAGTTTAAATGCAAAAATCAGTATAGTTTAACCCGTAGATAGGACCCTTATCAGCTGCTACCACTCCGGGCCAGAGTGGACCTGGGAGCGATCGCAATAAAGGGGTACTCCGCATTCCCCAAAGCTCCAGCATTGCTGGAACCTCACCATCAGATTGTTTAGTGTCATATACAGGACACTCGTTGGGGGGGGGGGTCTTACCCCTCTGCAGAGAAGCAGTTGGTGTATTCTACAGCCCCAGCCGACTGGTTTGGTTTGGTTTTATGGCATATCAACTATTTTAGGTTATTTAATGCCTAATCAATTTTATACATATAAACAACACTACAGTTTAGCATAAGTACAGTTTTTGTTTACACTCAGTAAAATGTGAAAGAGCTAATGAGTTTGTTCACAGTTAAATTGTTTCAAATATTGATTATTTTTTCAAGATTTAGGTTGGCAACTATGCGGTCTGTGTCTTTATCCATACTTTCAATATCATAGGTTCTTTTTAGGGGTTTTGTTGATACTTGAGCATTGCACTGTTTGATTCTTATAGGCTACTATGTTCTTGAGGGCATTTTAAATGTGATTCCTGGTCTTTCCTTGATCACTGTGAGGTTCATCTGTATTTTCCAAGCTTAGCTTGTGATTTTTGTTTGAGTTGTTCAGATCTTATGCGAGAGAAGTTTTATAGTCTGTCTTTAATGCTTTTTGCTGGACTTATTCATGACTAATATAACGGTTGTTATCCACGAGATTTTGTACTTTTAGAAGTAGTTCGTGTTGGAGTGGTAGACACTACATGTATTTTTGTTTGGACTGCAACATTGGATCTCTCCCCATTTCCAACTTGTTGCTGAGCTAGTGCTCGGTAAAATTCGGCCGAGGAGTGTTAATTTTTTCCGTTGCTCCAGAAACTTTGGCCAATCATTGGCTTCAACTGGATCAATTTCTCCATGAGTGTTCTATATTTGTTGTCTGAATTGGTTGTATTCGCCTTCCGTGCAACACAGACGTAGCTGCTTTCTCCCATATAGGTCCTTACAATTTTCCTTGCTTCCAGGAAGGACTTATTTCTCTTGTATTTCACCTCAAGTATTTTCTTTTCATTTTTGTTGATATCGCAAGATCTTACGTAAGCAGGATGATCTTTTCGGCAGTTTGCACATCTATTTTTTTTTTTCAAGCAGTCATTCCTCCAAGTGTTCTCGGTCCTTTTCACCGCATTTGGCACATGCATGTCGTCCTCTACAGCCTTCCCTGTGGTGTCCATATTTTTGGCATTTGAAGCGCCTCAGGGGAGCTGGGACGTACTGCTCGATTCTCTCAAGACAATAACCGATCTTCTCCTCCTTGGGAGTACGGGGCTGATTAAATGTCAGGGTGTAAGTATTGGTTTGGATTCGTTCTTCGTCTTTTCTGATGGAGATTATTCTTATATTTTTAACTCCCTGTAACTATCTCATCTTCTGTAGCCAATGCCAACTCTCTACTCCTGATAACTCTCTTTAAAGTGTTGAGTTTCTCATGTGGGTAGGCTTTGCATTTCGTCGTATGAAAGGTTTTCATTTTTAATATGTTTTCTGCCTGCTTGCGGCTGTCCATCTCGACAAGCAAGTTGCCTTTCCTTGTTTTCTTAACAGTTTTCAGAGTAGCCCTTGTAGAAATAACTTTTTCTCTGAGGAAAGGCGAGAATTTGGCTAGGCAGACCTCCACCAAAGATTCAATAACAATGAATCTGGGGATGTCTGCGGCCTCATTCTCCGAGTCTGATTCTGACAGTCTTTTTTTTTTTTTGAAAACGCCATATATGGTGTATATTTTTTGCTGGCTCTGTGCTCCCTAACCCATCACGGAGTTCAACTCGTGTTTGGTATGGACCAATGTGGAAACCCATTCACTTTGGTTGAGACGGGGATACGCGACCAGTATACTCGAGTTGAGGGTAGATTTCCGAGCCGTTGCCAATATCAGGTGTTCAGCACTGGTCAAATTCCTATTTTCTCAACGCAATTGACCCTCAGCCACTGCCTTCTAGCACTGAACAGATAAGGGTTAAGAACTTTGCTGCAAGAGCAGATTTTAAAGTACGGTCGAGATAAAACATATAGGTGCTCGGGCTTGACATGTCGAGTCGATTGATCGGATCGGGCCTATCCAACCACTCGTCAGATCAAGTAAGGGACAAAGATTTTATTTTAATCTGAATTTAATCTATTGATTATTCTACACACACATGTACAAATACGCATGAACACACAGACACACACATATATAGAGAGAGATAAACGTGTGCCCATAAATAATACACCCATATGTTTTTCATGGATCAAAAAAAAAATACCAGATTATTATTATCATTTCCGTTGGAAAATTTTCCACTCAAAAGTGGATAATGTTATGTATTACTTATGACCAAACTCTAAAATATTGAAACTCAGGAAGAAAAAATAAATTTGAATAAATATATTCACGAGCGGTGTTTAGTTAAGAATTCCTTAATTTTTATTCATACTTCGTTATAGTTTTAATTCTGTGGAATTTAGAAATGAATTATATAGATATATATCAAATATTTATATATTCATATTGATATATTTATGTAGATATATATGTTATATATTTATAAAGAATGACAGAGGTATATATGAGTTTTGATTGTATAATATTTCACAAGAAATAAAATCAATGCATTTTTGGTTTTGAAGAAATTAACCTTCTCTTTTTTTAATAAAAATCTGATTTTGTATTAACTTATGGGTGACTGTATGTATGTATGTATGTATGAGTAACAATAAATATATGTTTATGGCATTATTACAGAAATATATCCTGCTATATAAAGAATAGCCAGTTGATTCTGCCGCAGAACTGCCAATATTTAACAAAGTTCCAAAGTCTGAGATTCTATGGTCAATGAATTCCCTGAAGGCTTCTTCTATAGTCACCTCGTTAAGATGTTGAAGTTGTGAAGGAAAATCAAACGAAAATCTTTAATGTTCCTGCTTCCTTGAAGCTGGCCAAACTTACTTTGAAAAGAGTTCAGAAAACAGGTAACTATGTTTCATTCCAATCGATTAGTGGCATTTACGACTTGCGACTAGAAGTTGCACATTATTCAAACTATAAATTCAATAGTTCCAGACCCAAATCTTCAGACTAGCACATATATTTCGATGTGTACGTGGTGGTGTGTATGTAGCTCTGAGGATGGAAACAAATTATAATTGATGCCTGGAGATCCATCCTGCAGGGAGAAACACTTATTGCATTAAAACGTCTAGGATCTGGGACACACACTGATGTTTGCGGCAATAGCTGAAGGCAGCGGGCAATTTCATGGATAAGCCAACATTTGACGAAGGAGCAAAGTTAAACACAAAACCTAATGATATATAAACATTTCATCCATATATTTTTTACTTATCTGCATAATTCCTTTCCTTGTCAACTAAACAATGAATATGACGCTGAGACATCGAACATTATAGAGTGAAAATTTTACATCAATATTGAACTAATAATTGTATTCTAGATTACGGACCTATTAATCTTCCTTTGTATATAAACAAAGTTGCATTAAAAAAGTCTCTTTGTCACATATGTTTTTATATAACGACAGATAAATACATTGAATGATATGAAAAAAAAATGAGATTAAAAACCAATTTGGTGAAGTATTTATAGAATTATATTGGCAAACTGAATCAGAAATATATTTGGAATCATTTTTCAACTTTAATAAAAGTTTTGGAAAACATTATAGCTATCTATGAGCCTGTTATGGTAACGTAATTAGGAACGCCGACCCTTATGAAAAGTTAGGCAGTAGGGAGCGAAAAAAAAACGGTCGAAATTACATTTATGAGCGTAGCTGTTATGTGTGAAATACTGTAAGGAACAATTAATTATAAAATAATATACTATTATGCATATATGCTCATACGTTTTTGCAACGTAGCAGATTTTCTTTATAATATATAAAATGTATTAAACTTAATTTGTCATAAGTTTAAACCGTTAGAACACCAAACATTTTCTAATTTTAATGCACTATTTCTAACAATATTTTAATCCCCACCAAGCAGTAATATTTTAAATCCTTTAATTCATACCTTCACAGTCATTATTAGAATACCAAATAATTTTATTCCTCACGATCGGTTTTCACAACACAATCTTCGTACTCGCCATATATAGACAATTAACTATGAGTTAGACATATTATAAATAACTTTTTTAAATAATAGGATGTAAACCAAATAACAGTAACAGACATTTGCAAAAACGCTCGGAATAAAAGCGATCCCATTCACAGCCATTTGTATAACGTAGAAGACTTATTTTTTGTCTTTTACACAAAGATACTATTCAATTATTTTTCTGACAAAGGATGTAGTCAATACCACACTGAAATCTACATCAGCCTAAATACTATTTGATACAATTTATGGAAAAGTAAATCCCTTTCTTTCTATCGGGTTTTACACTTAAGGAAGGCTCAAGAATTAATCGAGAGAAATGCAGGGGCGGCAACGAAACAAATGAAAAAAGAAAAGAATTAGTTGCTTTGTAAACTGTTAGAATCGGAAAGTAAATTTCATCAAAAATTGTTTCTAGTGTAGCAATCAAGTGTCTAATAATAATCATCTCCATCGAAGATATTTATGTACATGCTGTAAAACAATGGGTGACAAGTCTGTCCATCTCAGAAATGTCTTCTATCGATAAAACATGGTTTTTTGTTTTTTTCTTTTGCTGTCATTCATTATTTTCCTGTAAAAATCTTTGTAGAAAGGAATTTTTAGTGACTACTAAATTGGTTAGCGAATGAAAAGCTTAAAAGTAAAATCTTATATGATTCAAAAAGATTTATACCCAAAACAGATGTGGATGTAAAAATAAATCTGAACCCAGATAACAAAACAAGATGTCAACTTCAGTAATATATCCACGAAACATTGTCAAAGGTTAGTCTGATGTTGCTTAAGATTCTATATCCCATAAAGTGGGGGTTCAAATTGCATATAAGTTAAATTGTAGTGATAATTGATTTGAGATGTATCCCTCTGTAAGTTTGAAAAGAATTAATCATAATATATGAAAATATATTTTTAAATTAAGATAGAAAAGTATCAACATTTTGCCATGAATGAAATAGAAGATGATACATAAAACCAACACGAACAGACTATCATAAAGTAAAGTTTTAAAACTAATGGATTTGTTTCTCGATAGCTTTTGATTTTAAGAAGATGATTGCAACGAAAGTCACCGTTATAAAGGAATCGTGTTAAATCCGTACAGTTTGGGAGAAATGTTTTAAATCGTGATTTAAACCTGATGAAAGATACAAATAACAAAGACCTAACAAAAATCTTAAAATCTATTTGAGATGAAGAATTGTCATTGTTTAATTTTGAATGATTGAATTAGTTATCATTATTATAATTTTTATGTTTCAGTACTGAACACTTCTTCAGATGCCTGTAAAGATTCAGAAGAGCCAGTACACATGCTATATTCTAACATCCATGTCAGCAGTTCAAGCGTGAAAATGAACACCATAAGATGTTTCATTGGTTTAATGGGACATCAACCTAACACTATAAGAGAAATTCTAATTAGCCAAGAAGAGGCGTTAGATTTAATGTATATGCACTTTTGCACGAATGAACACGTTACGTTTTGTAAAGCAACCGCTTAGAGATTACGAGTGATGTCTGATGATATGAATTAGGATGGAACCAATGTTGAAAGTAATTTCTTTAGAGATCATTAAGTTGGTAAGGAAAACAGAAGCTTCAAAGTTAACTTATTATTGATTAAACAAATTGTACACACGCAATGAATTCATCATCGTCATCATCATCATCATGTCATTGCCGCTAGCACGGATATCCCTGACCCTATCGTTCATCTCCATATCGTTCATCTCCTCTGGCAGGTCTTCAGGGCTACATCCCGTATCCTCACAGAGCTGATGTGTGTATGTTCGAGCTGGCCGTTCTGCTTTTGCTCGACCATATGTGGGGGTCCATCGGAGTACATCACTTATGAGCTCGTCCCTACTTCTCTAGCAGTGTCCTGCAAATCTGCTTCGTCTAACTTGGATAGTTTTCACGACGGGAGGTAGGAGGTCGTATAGCTGGTGCTTTGTGGGGTGTTGCCTCCAGGACTTGTTCAAGATTGCTCGCAGCATTCTTGTGTAATTGCCGTCTAGATTTTTCTCTAGCCGTTTTGTTAGCGTCCAAGTAGTGCATCCATACAGCAGTATCGATACGACCGCTGCTTGGAAGAAACTGCATTTCATTTTATCGGTTAGGTCTGACTTCCATATGATCGATAGCTTATCGATAGCTGTCCATGCCTTCGTTAGCCGCGTGTCGATGTCTTTTTCGGTTGATGAGACACTGTTTCCTAGGTAGGTGAACTTGCCTACCAGTTTCAGAGAGCTTCCGTATAGTGTGGAATTGTCGCCTATTTGATTAAAGCACATGTATTCAGTTTTGTGTGTATTGATATGGAAGTCAATGCCTGCGGCGGCTTGTTCCAAACTATGCAGTCGTGTTTCGGCTTGGTTGGGTGTATTTGCCAGAATTGCTATGTCATCGGCGTAGTCGGCGTCGGTAATTGTTTTTGCTGGGTACCTTTTACTTCTTTTCTTTGTCAGCTCGAAGTCGTTTTGTTTGATTTTATCAATCGATGTTCTAAGCACGTAGTCTAGACAGATGATAAAGAGGTATGGGGCTAGCGTGTCCCCTTGCAGCACTCCAGCTGCAACGTCGAAGTATTCTGTGTCTCCATCCAGTGAACATACTTTCACTTTGGTGTTTCTATAGAGAATCGTTATTGCTGTAACGGTCTCTTTTGGTAGGCCGTATGCTAGTAGCATTTGTTCCATCTTTCCTCTGTGAATGGAATCAAAGGCCTTGGTATTGTCGCGATGAATTACATGTAGAAAAACGAGAGAAGATACTTTCAAAATGATTTTGTTGCGATACATTCACCCATTTTAATCTCATGTATTGAGGAATTTAAAGTATTGTTACAAAATTATTGTTCCATTGGAAATAATTTAGGTTACAAAAGGGAAGAATGGTGGAAAGAAAATAGTAACAAGTTATGGGAATCTGCTGAAATCTTACCTCCCACTACACCTAACAAAAACAACAGTGAACTTAGTTTAAGACTAGGAAAAAGAAAGGGTAGCGTGCAAACTCTGCAATTCTCAGTTCTCTGTTTGAATTGTATGCTGTCCTATCAAAACATTTCTCTCGGTTCTTTGAGGTAGTATTTTAAGACAAGGAACAGGAAAGTTTAGCAAAGATTGTAACAATAAGTAAGTAAATAAAGTAGGTGACCTTAGTCGAGGGTGACCCAAAGGCTCCCTTTTCAATAGCAACAACACCGAGATGTTGAGGAGGGCGCTACTCCTTTCCCTGGATTGTTCCACTATACCATTGATACGTACCTTATATTGCTGAGTGCTTAGCAAGGAGGTAACAAGTACCATTTTTAAAGTTTTTGGTATGACGCGACCTGCGATTGAACCCAGGTGTCCTGGACCATTGGCAAACAATCTGCCCACTGACATTGTCATTATGGCTAGAGTGTTCGCCAATGGCCCGAGAGACCTGAGTTCAATCCCAGGTCGAGCCATATCAAAGACACATGGTATTTGATGCCGCTTTGCTTAATACATAGTATTATAAGGTACGGATCAAGGGTAAAGTGGAACAATCCAGGGAAGGGAGTAGAGCCCCACTACACCTTTGTGTAGTAGCTATCGAAAAGGGAATCTTCGGGTCACCCTCGACTACGGTCGATAACTTTACTGTATTATCAGTACTCTGAATACATATATATGCAGCCGGATCCGAAAGTGTCGGTTTAGCTTCAGAATATTGGTAGTATTTAAGAAGTTAATGGAAAGACAAAGATGTCTGTTAATTTTCTACTGTATCGTCGCATAATTCTTGCTCTCTTCAAAATAATCTCATTTGCAAACGGAAATATATCTACATATTCTGAAAGAGAATATATATATATATATATATATAGGTGCGCGTGTGTGTGTGAGTGTTTGCGCGTTATAAACGAAATAATGGGTTGATAAGTTGAATAAGTTGTTAATCCTTATCGGTTTAGATGATGATCATCAGGAGGTATTAATTTCAATACTGTTTATATTTTAAGACTATAAAATTAGCGTTCACGTGTATATGAAAATCAATGTATAATATATAAATCCTCTATTTAAAAAAATGTGTGTCTTTTCTTGCTCGTGGGGATATGATTACGTAGACGCGTATCCCCAATCCTCTTGGGAAGATGTTGCCCTAGAGGTGACCGTGTCCTCTGTAAGAGTTCTGAGGTAACTACAAGACACATCAGGTTAATTAGCCACGCATTTATCATGACTAGTTAATTTGGCATCGCTTGAGTTAGGTTTAGAGCCGAAGCTCAGTGGTCCAGTTTCGGCTTTGCATTCTGTGGTTGCTGGTTTGAGCTCCAGTGATGGAAATTGCAGTATATACTGCTGGTGAGACCTAATACAGTCGAAATAGCTGTTAAGGGGTTCCGAATTTTCTGGTTTGGTAATTCATTATAAAATTCCTCTATTTTAAAAAATGTATGTCGAACTTTTTAAATGGGACTTCATTCAATTTGTTGTTATTTTAAACTCTTCCCAATTTTGAACATTCTGTTGTTTTTGATTAATTGTATAAATTGTACCAAAGTTTTTCCCGGGAAAGAATTACAGTACTTCATATCAATTTAGCACTATATTAATGGAATACGCATCAAGGTTAGTTTAAGGTTACTTAAGGTTTCAACTGAAATAACTGTAAGTTGACGTTTAGTAGCTCGTTAGTTCGTTTTTTATAGAGACAGAAAATATTAATAGGAAAATATTATTCAGTTTGCTGTTATGAGGGTAACGAAGATTTTTAAAAGAAGGAAAAACAGAATAATTGCAGTTATAACGACACAAAAAGTTGCTCTACACAATCTTCTCCCACACAAATATTTATTGTCCGCCTTGTGTCCGATTAATTTAAGCTTAGAGTAAATATCGACACATCTGTATCTATTTGATCTTTTAAAACGTATTAGTGTCAAAATATTTGTCTAACATGAAAAGATTTGAGCAATTATTGTCTCCTTCGAGAATATTTATGTGCACGCTCTAAAAATAAGGTTATGTCGAGTCCGCTAAACTCAGACATCTCTTTGACCCATAAGTGCGTAAAAGACAATCGATATGCAAGCTGAAAATAACTCTGGTTTGTTCAGTGTTAGTTTGAAAAATCCCGATAAAACAACGGGTCTTTCTCTTAAGTAAAAATGTTGAATGTCCGCATTATGGCTTCTCTGTGCATTATGATAAGTTCACGCACAAAGGTAACACGGAACCAAAAACCTTTTCTCGGCAAATGTGAACTCTGATTGAAAGAGATCTTATTCAACTTTGATTCCTTTATTTTGATAACAGATATAATAATCTGAAGTTGTTTACAACACACTAAAAATCTGTTATCTAAAATTATCAAGTTTAAAAATCCAATGGTATCTAAACAAATATTAAGCTAAAAACTTTTGATTCAGAAAATGTCCTTACGTAGACTAACCATTGCAACAAGAAAGCTTTGATAAAGCAATAAAAAGAGAGATGTATGTGTAATGGGGCATTTGGCGATTTGGTATGGGTTAGCAAATTAAATAATCAAATATTCCGCTTGTAATGAATCCAATGTACACAATCTGGTTAAAATATTCGATGATTCTTTTCTCTTTGAGTGATTCAAATCTAACGTTATTTAAAAATAACACAGGAACCTTAAAAAGAATTGGTACTGAAGAAATACCAAAAAGTTGGTGAGAATTGTCAGTGAAAGAAAAGTTCAACTTTACAAGTTAAAAAAATAAAAAATAGGAATTTAATTTTTATTTTCGAAACCTAATTCTAAGATTTTTTTTATATATATGTACCTATCAACCACCATACTGACTAATGTGACACCAAGGTCATTTTAATGGGGATCTTCAGGAAGCGATCCCCGCCCCCAAGAAAATTGTCCTTGTCTCGTCAGCATTCCTCATAATTTTCCTTGCCATCGGATAATTTTCACCCTTCTTGACATGCAAAAAAATATATGAATAATAGTTGGAATTACAATAACGATTCTTAGGATTTCGGCCAAAACCAAAAGTCTGAAACAAACATAATGATTTATTTTTAGCTTGTGAAAAAAGCTGAAGAAGGTATCGACCGGCCAAGGTGATAGAACAAAAATGATAATATTCCGAATAAGTCATGGAATGATGACAATCTTAGAATTTCTGAGAATAATAAAAACTGAAGAACATTTTAGTTAAAATGTATTACAGCCAGAACGACAAAAGTTTTTCTCTTTTGAGTACATTAGAGTGAGATACTCATGGAAATTTAGCGCAAAGTTAAATACTGCCAGATTACTGATTAAGTGTGTGTGTATGTGTGTGTGTGTGTGTGTGTGTGTGTGTGTGAGCGAGAGAGAGAGAGAAAGAGAGAGACAGAGAGAGAGAGAGAGAGAGAGAGAGAGAGAGAGAGCAAGGAGGGGAAACACTTTTCAAATTTACCACCATTAGGATCGGGACCAAAACATATAACGTTATGTAGTGTCAAATTCAAATAGTCTTTAACGCAACATTTTGATATATTTTACTTCTTTAGATTTAGTCTTTCTTTTTACATTTTCATCTTTTTAGATAATTTTTGCAAAGTATTTCTTACTGAAAAAGAAATAAAAAAGATTATATTTCTGACTACGTGATGAGTTATTTCCTGATTTTTTTAATATTCTAATTCTATTATTTTTTTATTTTTTAGTGAGTTTTGAATTTCAGGAAGTTTTCATGCTTTTAAAGATTTTCTAAATTTTCTTGCTGTCATCAGAATAAAAATTTTGCTTCTTAGGTCACATTTTTTCCCTTGTTTTAATTTTTCTGTTTTATAAAAAGATCTTCATCTTATTTACTGGGCTCTTTGAAGCTCCCGTTGCATCTTTCTCCTTCCAACACACTCTCTCTCTCTCTCTCTCACACACACACACACACCCTTGCTCACATCTCTCTCCCTCTCTTTCTCTCTCCATTTTTTTAGTTTTTCACCTTCCTCAGATCTCTTGTTTAATTTTTCACGTTCATACTTTTCTCAATATTTTTTCTTTCGTTCATCAAATATATATATATATATATATATATATAGTAAAGAAATAATCAAACGGAAATAAGTACTAAAAGAATGAAAATAATATACATATGTGTGTGTGTGTGTGTGTGTGTGTGTGTGTGTGTGTGTGTGTGTGTGTGTGTGTGTGTGTGTGTGTGTGTGAATTTTAGATTTATCGAACAAAATAAAAGAAGCCCTGTTCAAGTTTATTTCTAAATATGTCCTAATGATCAATTCACTATAAAAGTTTTTCCATTGCTGAAGGCCTCATTTGGCTGGGGCTGTAGAGTGCACCCACTGCATATCTGCAGAGGGGTAAAACTCTCCCAACGAGTGTGCTGATATGACACGAAGCAATCTGATTATGACGCTGCAGTAATGCCGGAGTTTTGGAGAATGTGGAGTACACCTTCATTGCCATCACTCCCAGGTCCACTCTGGCCCTGAGTGATAGCACCTGATAGTGTTCTATCTTTGGGTCTAATAAGAACTGTTTGACATTTGAATTGTTTACTTTGAAGCTTAAACTGGGTGCCAACAAATGACTAAACTGAATTGCTTGAAATAGAACTGTTTAATCATTTAACAGTGCGTAAACAAATGACTGATGTTTAATTGAATTGTTAGTGTTAAACAGCAATACTTTTGACTTTAATGACTTATACTAAACTGAATTGTTTGAAATAGAACTGTTTAATCATGTAACTGTAAGTAAACAAAATGCATAGAAAAAAAACAATATGACAACTTCACAAGAATGCTTCATATTGTTTTGAACAAATTTTAGAAGTAACATCCCACAAAATAACGGCAGTATGGCTACTTATTTCCCACCTCACAAACTATTCAAGTAAGATGTACCAGACGTGTGGGGCATTTCTGAAAAAACGGGGACGAATTCTTTTGTGAGCTTTTCTTATGAACGCTGACACATAGATGCACCAGTGTTGCCCGATCAGCAAGAACTGATATGAACTCAGCCAGGACACAGAGTGTATTTTGGAGGATCTACCTGGAGCGATGGATGTTTGGAACGGATTAGTCGAGAGAGAGACATAGAAATCTGTCCTGTCAGCGTGACTTGATGATGATGATGATGGTATATATATGTATATATATATATATATATATATATATATATATATATATATATATATATATGTGTGTGTGAGGGTGTGTGCTGTGTGTATATTTGTTTGTGTGTGTATATGCGTGTATGTGCGTTCAAAAGCTTCAAGACTGATATGTTGTTATTACCTGAATTTTGAAATTTTGATTTGAAATTTTCACTGTATATTGTTCGAAAAGCTTTATCTCTGAATTAAGTGCATTGACAAGGAAAGAGATTACTATAAAAATAAAATATTTATTGAAAGAGGATTTTTTCGTTATAGTACAGAATTGTTAATGTACATTTTTGTGGTTTCTCAAGTTTCTGAGCATCTAAACTGGATTTAAAGTACATTTATTTGTCATTGTGGTGTAATCTATCAGTGAGTAATGAGTTTCATCCTCACTGTGGGGCGCTGTACTGTTTTTGTGCCAAATCTAAACTACAAACAGTAAATGAATATATAAAACACCTCTTACCCATATGACCATTATATGAGAAAGAAAGAAAGAAAGAAAGAAAGAATTGTTTGCGGTGGGAGAGTATCTATTAACCGAGAGTTATTGTACGCCTGGGGAAAGCTGTTGAGCCAACCGGTTGACTACATATTTTTTTCTTTTATTTCATCAATCTTTTCTTTATTCATTTCTTAATTAATACTTTTCTTTCTTCAATATTTTCGTTTCTTTTTAATTCTTCCTAAAAAATTTTCAGTTTATTTTATTATTCCTTCTTAAGTTGTTTTATTTAATATTTTTTATTCTTTTATTTTATTTTATTTTTAGTCCCGTTTTCAAAGTTTTCATTCTTTATTTCTTTTTATTTCATTCATTTCTTTCATGTACAGCAACTTTCTTATCAAATGTTTTCTTTATTTTTTTCCTTCTTTCTTAT
This sequence comes from Sepioteuthis lessoniana, assembly GCA_963585895.1. Classification (NCBI taxonomy): domain Eukaryota; kingdom Metazoa; phylum Mollusca; class Cephalopoda; order Myopsida; family Loliginidae; genus Sepioteuthis; species Sepioteuthis lessoniana. Next base: position 138,818,163 of record OY757907.1, on the reverse strand, counting down.
TCTCTACCATCTTTTTCTTCACACTTTTGTATTCTCTACAGTGTATCTTTCTTTCTTTTTCTATTATTCTGTTTTCTTTCTTTGACGTTTTTCTTCTTTTGTTTCTCTATTCTTCCTTAATTTCGATCATTCCTTTCTTTCTTTTTTCATTCTATTAACTTTTCTTTACCTTTTTTCCTCTTTCTTTTTCTTTACTTATTTCAAATATTTTCTTTCTTTCTTTCTTTCTTTCTTTCTTTCTTTCTTTCTTTCTTTCTAATTCAAATTTTCATTATTTTATTGATTTCTTTTAAAAGCAATCTTGTTTCTTTTATTTTCAACAACTATTCTATTTAGTTGTCTAAATTTCTGAGACGAAGTTTGTTGATTTTTATCAGCAGGACACATGGCGTAACGGTTATAGGCGTTGGTTCCCTAAGCCTCTAAGGAGACAATCATCTGGAGGTTGCAGGTTAAATCCTGACTGCAGGTGATTAACAACACAGGAATACTTAACACTTGTACCCGGTTATGGCAAACGGAATCAGAACAGGCGACCCTCTTGGATTCAATAAAGGACGTAGTTCGAAGTTCCGTGAAGGTTCCCGAATTCCACAAACACCTAAAGAAAGCCGGAGGACATATCGGCCGAAACATTGTAGAAATAACAATAAAGACAATATTCCGAAAACCCTTAATGATAAAAATACTATTCTCTTTCTTTTTCTTTCTTTTTTTTCTTTCAACCTTTATTTTCTCCTCCTTTCTTTTTAAATTCCCTTCATCCTTTCTTCATTCATTTTCTTCTTATGGATATTTCTTTGTTTCCATTTTCTTTTTTCTTCATGACTTCCTTTGTTGCCTTTAGTTATTTTCTTTCTTCTGTCCTTTTTCTTTCAGTGCCTTCTTCCTTAGGGAATTCTCTGCATGATTTAATTTTCGACTTTATTCATTCTTCCTTTTTACATACTTCTCTTTTAATCCGTTTGACTGTTTCCTGCGGCAAGTTTGAGGGCCATATAAAGTAAAGTAAAGTTGGCGACTGTAGTCGAGGGTGACCCGAATGCTCCCCTTTCGATAGCTACTACACCAAGGTATAGGGGAGGGCGATACTCCTTGCGCTGGATAGCTTCACTTCACCCTTGATACCTACCTTATATTGCTGAGTTTTAAGCAAGGAAGCATCAAGTACCATTTTTTGAGTCTTCGGTATGACTCGATCTGGGGTTGAACCCAGGTCTCCCGGGCCATTGGCGAACACTCTGACCATCGTGCCAGACTCTCAAATTGCATTTAAATAAAGGATAAAATCTTGGGGAAATGTGTGAGTAGACACCTCTAATTTTTACTGAACAGTGAAAGGGTTAAATCATAAAAAAATCTTTTTTATTTTTATTTTACCGGTATTTTTCATTGCATAGATTATCTTAAATTTCCCACTCCCATTCCCCAACTTTGTGACCTGCCATTATTTTGTCGGGATACAGATTTCACTATGTCATCAAAACTCAGCTCGACTGCTGATTTTCCGAGCGATAGTCTTTAACAGTTTTAGAAAGAAAAAGACATTTATCCACATCGACACCTGACCTCTTGTTGAAAGAAATGGAGGAAAACGTCCAAGTGTTTTTTTTTCAATTTTTAAGATTCTTTTTTTCTTTCAGGAGAAAAGCCAAATCGCTCTGCTGAAGAAAAAACGCCTTCTTCATATATTCTTTGTCTTTTCATCCGTCTTTCAAGATAGATCATCAGTTTTTACTCGGTGACTGGATCAATAGTAAGTACACCTTTACAACCAAGGAGCTAGCATTTGATTCAAGATTAAGGTTAGGATTTCCCTTCTAACGGTTCAGAAAACAGCGTTTAATAACCTATTGTAATTTACCCTTATCTATCTATCTATCTTTCTAGCTATCTGAGTTCATATCTACGTCCCTTGCCAGGAGTTGAAAATGGGAGAAAGTCAAATACTTATTTCAAAATAAGATCTTTTCAATCTTTTATACCAAACCAAGCAATGAATCAGATAATCTTTAGGTAACGAGTCTAGTGATCTACCACATCCTCTGTCCCCAATTCTATCTTCAACCAGACTTTGTGTCAGTTAGGAAATTCTGTTGAGGACCGCGTGTCAATTATTTCCACGTCGTCTTCCGGTGGTAAACACATTTTTAAAAATATATGTTTATTTACCGGATTCTATTTACACGCGTAAGGCGTTGTTAATCTTTAGACCACATGGCAATTGAATATCATGAAGCGTTTACGACACATTTTTATTATTATTGTTTTTCCAAATTTATTCATATTTTCATCGAAATTCTTTTCATCTGTTTATTCTTTAGGCGTTAAAACAAAATATAATCCAAACACAAATTTGTTTTTTTGTGCCACAGGAATTTGCCTTGTCGGGTAGAATCGAGCACGAAATTAGTATCAAATTTTTAATCGAACAATGATGGACGGCTGAAAAGTTCATAGGCTGACCATGATACTCTCATAAAATGTGAGCAAATGAGGTTTAGTTTTCAACATAGTTCTCCTTATGGTTTACACACTTTTGCCATCGGTGATGCAGTACTTTGATCCAATTAGTCAAAAAGTCATCAATAGCAAATATTAAGTTATCATATAATTTTTTTCAGCCAATGGACTTTTTAGCCAAATAACTTTTCAGCCACCATTGTATATTTCATTTGTTTATATTAATCATTTTGTTTGAAAATATGAGTTGAAGTTTATCCATTATTTCACATTATTATATAAGACTAAATTCTTTTTGTTGCCTTTTATCGTAAGATTTTTTACGATCTTTTCTTCGGCTTTTAATTTTGATATTTTCCTATTGGAGAATTTATTATGAATATTTTTTTATTCTCATCTTATTTTCATGGTTTTTTTTTTTTTTGTATTTTTAGGCTGTTATCTAGTCATATTATCAGTTTGCTGACTCAGTCTATTATTTCAACATTTTGAGAGGATTAAGGGTTTTCTAGAAACTTCTTGTACAAGCATCTCCAATTTCTTTGTTTCCATCACATTTCGACCGCTGCTTAAAAAACCATCGGAAGTTTTAGGATGAATTTTAGTCATTATTCATTAAACTAATCAGATTTGAATCCTTATTTATATTGTTTTAATTATCATAATTTTATGATTACTCATACATCACAAGTAACCAAAATGTCTATCGCTTTGATTGTGCAGTAAAATTACATTTTCTAGTTTTAATTCACTTCGAAAAATTGGGAAAGCATGTATCCGTTTTCCCTTGAATCATATGCAATTGAGAGATAAATTGGCAAAGTGTCTTTTTACTGGCATGTCCCATGTTAGTTTTCACAGTTTATTAAATACTGTTTTTATCCAAACGTTCAAATATATTTTTCGCTAACAAGAAATATTAATTAAAGTGATACACCCCACAAACACTCATTGATATGCACATACACATACATACACGCATTTAGGTATCTATGTGTGTGTGTGTTTACCCAACCTTCCCACACGAGCAGGATTTGAATAAAAACAGCCTCCTCCTGGTTTTCAAGTCGAGTCACCGTGTCCTTTTCCGACGAAAATAACCATTACACCAAGAGAGCCTCCATTATATTGGGTGGGATGGTTAATTTTTATGAAGTGCTTCAGTATTTCTCATACAAGATGAGAAAATGTCAATTTTTATTGCTGGTCATGAAGGACAACCGAAAAGTTTTTGAACAAACTTAAGCATCCCCTCTAATAGAACAGATGAGAAATATTTTTGGCGGGACCAGGAGGCGAACTCACAGAACAGCCATTGTCTAGTTCTTTTCCAACAAAACGTAACGATATTGATGAAAACCAAACGCCCAGTCAACATCATGCTGTTTGGAGTGATCACGAGAGATGGTGCTATGCTTCAATTTAACTTCCTACAGACTCATCACGAAAACGTATATCAAAAGCATGGGGGAGGTAGTGATTGCTGGATCGAGAGGGTGGCTACTGGAAAACACTACGTCTGACAACAGGACTCTGTACCCTGCCATATTCGCAGGAAAACATAGTGTTGGCTGTGAGAAAATTTCTTCGGCCAAATCACTCCTAACATCTGTGACTCCCTAACTTCACAGATGTGCGGTTGAGCGAGAAACCGACAAAACTCCGTATTACAACAAAGATGAACTAAAGGAAAGGATAACGGCAGCAGTTATCAATCAAAACGATGAAACGCTCAGAAAATTTCATTTAGTGGCTTTGGTTGAAGCCAATGGTGGTTTCTTTTTTAAAAAAATTTAATCAATAGTAAATCAAGATATTTTCATGCAATTTTGGCAACATATATCAAATCAAATGAGATGTCAATATTATTTTCATTTTTGCGTAATTTAAATCACAATTTAGCCATTTCAATCTATCTATCTATCTATCTATATATATATATATATATATATATATATATTGATCAATTCTAACTTGAATGTACATATGATCCATCACAGATATTGAGCACAGTTTATTTATTAACATAATCTCTCAATCGATCTTTCTTTTCTTCCTCCTCCTCCTCCTTCTCCTCTCTCTGTCTCTCCATCTCCCTCCCCCTCTCTCTCTCGCTCTCTCTCTCCCCCTCTCACTCTCTCTCTCTATATATATACATATATATATATATATATATAAATTTAAGAGGTGAAGAGAAAGGGATGTAGCTCAAAATCTTTGAGTGTGTGCTTCTAACCAAATTTCTTCTTTTATAAATTGCTTTTCGAAAAGTAAAAAGAAAAGAAAATATATTATTTACAAGATCAAATTATTAAAAATATCAAATTTAATAAAATATTACATTATTTCAGAGAGAACATATCATGCTCAAATAAAAAGTAAATTTCTTAATGTATCATTTTATTTCGAAAATACACGAAATTAATTAAAAATATTATAAAATCAGTTATCAATATCGTGACTTTCGGGACCAACAAATAAGTATAGATGTACTAACGTGATATAATACAATGTAGCTTAGTTTTGATGGGAAATTGTTGCTGAATGAAGTTCGATATTCCTGATCAATACCCACCTTAAAATTAAATGCTTTGGCTTAGAAGATTTTGTTGAAAAATTTGTGTTTTTTTTTTCAAAATTTAGCCACCGGTTTATTAATTTGCCTATGATCTATGATATCCATCTAAAAAGTCATTAGTTTTTCCTATTTTTTTTTTTTTTTGATATTTAGATATTTGTTCTAATCCTCATCATTTCAGCATTAATAATGAATATAATTTTTCTCTTAAAATAAGATAATGCCCATAAGAAAAGTAAAAAAAAAAATGGACGATTTTATCATTCTCTTTTGATTTTTCATTTATATCAACTTCCTAATTGATTTGTCCTTTTTGGGAGGAGCAAAGTGGGCTAAACTTTGAACTTTATAGATAAATCTTCTCTGAAGATCTACTATCCTTTGAATGGAGTTTAGTCTTCTTAGAGGAAAACACACACAGACACACACACGTATATATATATATATATATATATATATATATATATATATATATATATATATATATATATATATGTGTGTATATATACGTATGTAGGATTCAGACCTGTTTACAAAGGCTTACCTGAAGATCGTTTTCATGAAACGTCATGAGGGGTCTTATGAATATTTGTTAAATTTGCTCAGTATTCTTGTGCATAAAATACAATTGATTTCACTGATTCCTACAGTGTTATCGTTAAATTATATATATACGCTCCCCCATGAGGGTTGAGCACTCTGGCGGAGAAATTTACGGCTGCCACTCGCATAATGCAAAGCTCTTTGAACGAATTGAGCACTCAGGTACTTCAAGCGTCTTACGTGTCTAGTCACACTGAAGAGTTGTGATACAACGAAACAGTCTGTCTGTGGATGATAATATATATATATATATATATATATATATATATATATAAGGTTAAATGAATGGAAATATCATTTTAATACTGATGGATTTAAAATCGGCTTAGATATATGCTGAGATACCTTTCGAGCAGCACTTTTCGAAAGACATTTATCGTCAGTAACAAAGAAATTAAACGATTTAAACAACAAGTTGTGTGATCTTAAATGCGAGGAGAAGAAAAATTCCAATGAGATCATAATGGTAAATGCTTTAATAAATCCAATTTATGGGTAAGTTTTCACTGCCTGGATAAGGTCGAACGCAGCGTCGTAACTACAAAAGTTACCAGGATGTTAAGATGTTTTTTTTTATCTGGCCTTATGCAAGTCAATCACTCGTCTGAATAATTCTCTCAAAACATGTTTATGCTCATTAAATGATCACTAGTGATAGATTCATGGCCCTTTAAATACCTGGGTGGGCATTTATGTATGGAACTTGGAACATAATGGGCGATTTTAACCTTTAATCTTAGAATGGTTCGACCAACATAATCAGCTTCGGATTGACATTTAAACAAGAATATAACTAGACTTTTTGCAAGGTACGGATCATATAGAGGAATAAAGCAACATGTAACAGCCAATGAGATTTTTTCTGCAATATTTTGTCAAAATCCAAGTTAGGGAATTTGGTTGGGTGGCTGAGAGGTTTTCAAACGTTTTCTTATTGAATGTCAAAAGTTTTGAATTTAATACTATTCAGAACAACTGCTTCAGGATAACAATTTGAAAGGAAAAATATGAGTGATTTTCTTGACTACAATTTCCAATTTGTTTTCTTAACACCTCAAAAGTGTGAGAGGGTTTTAATAAGATTGATTTTCATAGATTTTGGAGTAAAAAAAATTCAACTAAGAAACTAAGAAATAATCCCGTGAAAATGGATTTCCTGTAAATGCTAATAACGAAATATTTTGTTGTTGTTCTTTTGACTAAAATGTCCAAGAAAGGAAACATCATATTGTTTTCTTCCTCCATCCTAAATAGTAAAGATATATGGAGGTTATTTAGTAGTATGAAAAAATTTATCGCCTCCTTATGGCATGAAAAATAATCAAAAGTGTTATCAATATTCACGTTAGTTGATGACACTTTTGCTTCTGGAACTAATATATATATATATATATATATATATATGTTCTTCATTTATTTCTTCATTGCTTACAATTTTTCTCTTACAAAATTGTGAGTTCCTCTCTCTCTCACTCATCTTTCCCTCTCCCCTTCCTCTCTCTCTCTCTCTCTCTCTCTCTCTTATACCTTTCACTCAATATTTCTCTCAAACAATTCTCACTTGAGTTCTCGCACTATATCTTGTTTTTTCATTCCCTTTTACCCACTGACCCCCTTTCACTATTTATCTCTTCTTTTCTCTCTTTTTGGATTAGAATTACCAGTTATTTTTCTCTCTCTCTCTCTCTCTCTCTCTCTCTCTCTCTCTTCCACCCTTCATTTTTCGCTGAATATCGTGAATCAAAATCGCTAATGTTTTTTGCAGAGAGAAAGCAGGAAAGCGGAAATGGATATTCAGTTCCGGTTTGATATGGAAAACGAAATAATAACGAGCGATTCGGGTGGTTCGTCTCTATTTCTCTTTTTTATTTATTTGAAATCAGAGACCAACGAGTCACGTTTGAATGCTACGTTTGGGTGGGCTAAAAGTACATGCTCACATATTCTCCGACTGTTTAGATATCTCAAAGCAAAAGTGAGAGCTGCACTTGAACTCAATAAAAAAACCTCCGTTCTATAAAAGCATAAGCTGAATGCAGCATAAGGTCAAAAAAGAAAAATGAAGCCTACTTCATGGCTTACGTTGTTTCAAATCGTTGAAATAAGAAGCGTAGACATTAGAATTAGATATTTTGCCATTTTTCATTGGCATTAAATACTAATGTTTATATATACATATATATATATATATATAGTGGGTAGACCGGTGTTCAATCCTAGGTTGAATCATATGAAAGACTCAATAAATGGTACTTGATACTACCTTGTTTAACAATCAGAATTATAAGGTACGGATCAAGGGTAATGTGGAGAAGTCCGGTGAAAGGAGTAGCGCTCTCCTCTATATATTAGTGTAGTAGCTAATGAAAAGGAAGGCATCGTGTCACTCTTGACTACGGTCACCAACCACCCGAGGCATCCATTTTATATATATATATATTAACCTGAAAAGGTCCGCAAATGATTCCAAATTTAGTACTGATGTTTTTTTTTCTTTTATTATCATCATTCCGTAAATATATATATATATATATATATATATATATATATATATATGTGTGTGTGTGTGTGTGTGTGTGTGTGTATGTGTGTGTGTGCTATACGTGTTTTTAACATTCGAGTACTCTTCAGACGATGGAATTGTTGGTTGTGTGTTGAATATCTTTCTAATAAAGGGAGATTTATATATTCTTCTGGTTGATTCTAGTTAATCCAGATTTAATGTCTAATAATGGCAAATAATCTTTGGGAGTCCCATGGCCTTGCTTCATCTCTAGTATTAGTCACGACGCTTACTTAAGCATATATATATGTGTTAGTGTGTGTGTGTGTGTGTGTGTATGTGTGTGTGCATGTAAGTGTTAGACATTGAGTGTGTGTGTCCTAATATACATATATTCGAATATATATGTGTGTGTGTGTGTGTGCGTGCGTGTGTGTTAGAGAGAGTGTGTGTGTGTCCTAATATACATATATTCTAATATATATATATATATGTGTGTGTGTGTGTGCGTGTGTGTTAGAATGAAAATATCCGTAAATAGTTTCAAATTTGTGAAGGTTTTCTATGATTATTCCGTTTATGTATATATTTGTGTGACACATGTTTCGGACATTCGAGTCCTCTTCAAACGATCGAATTGTTGGTTGTGTGTTGAATATCTTTATCATAAAGGGAGTTTTATATGTTCTTTTGGTTGATTCTAGTTAATCCAGATTTAATGTCTATGGCTGCTCCGGAAGAAATTATCATCCGTGAGTATTTTTAACTATTTATTGTCTTCTTTGTTCATGTTTCCCTCTTTTCAATTTTACATCTTATGTTTATCATATGTATGTTTGTGTTTTTTGACTAATGTGTTTGCGTGAATATATGCATGTAATCTACGTGTGTCTGTGTGTATATGAGGGAATCCTATGGATTTGTGTATATATTTACTTATATTTGTGTTTGTTTTGGTAACTAGTAGGTGCACACGTGTATATTTCTACAGAAAGATAAAAACGGAAGAAAGATATATGTTTGGTGGTTCGTTGTGCTGACGCGTTTCGACTTCAAGGTTTCATCTGAATACAAAAATATTTCGTCATAATTATTTTTTTTTATTTTGTATGAGGAATAAGATAGATTTTTTGATTCCGTTGGAAGTCTTCATCAGGGCTCGTAGATGTTGTTATGTGAAAAATGCTGACTGATATGTTCTGAGTACGTTATGTCATGCAATGGAATTTTTCGAAAAGTAAATGGCATTTTGTGGTTTGAGAAATGAATTTATAACGTCTTATTACTTTAAATATTTAAGGAAAGAGAGCAAATCTTAGATAGAATTTTTCCTTGAGACGGTGATATTATGAAAAAACCCTTGTCGTTGTGGTATTGTGTCGTGATATGTTATGGAACATGCTTCAATTATTTTCCGTTTATCTCTGTCATGGATGAAAGCAAATATGGTAGAGTTTTAAAAATCGAAAGTGTGTATATTTAAAATATTATGAGAAATTAAAGTTTGTTTTGTTTCCTGTTTTAAATTCTTTTTTTATGTTCATGGATTCTTTTAATTAAATTTCAACTGGTTTCTCGTATGTAAAATTTATTGCAATTTACGTAACGGATTTTTTAAACATCTGCGTTGGGTTGGGAATTTGTGTTTTTGGAGTTGTTCTTTACTATTGGTTTTATTGTTTTGTTGCGCGGGTGATAACGGGATTTTGGGGTAATATTATATGTCTTTTTTATCAGGTTGATATTTGAGCAAGGTTTATTATCTTTATTCGTATTGTAGGATGTATGTTTGTGGATGTTTATGGCTTTTGATTTGTCACAGTGAATGAAAGATTCGGTATATTGGAGAAAGAGTTTTTGATGAATTCGTTTCGAAAATTGGAGGTGCAGATTCTTAGCAATGTCAGGAATAAATCCTATGAGAATGCCACTTTTTTGTGTCATCGATATGGTTCGAATAAAAATGCATGTAGACATTTTTGTTGATTATCTTGTGGTTAACTTTGAAATCTAATTTATTGTAGTCGTTTATTTGTAAGATGTCCAAGAAAGGTAAGGAATTGTTTTTCTTATGCTTGGTTCAATTTGTTTGAGTGTGTGTGTGTGTGTGTGTGTGTGTGTGTGTGTGTGTGTGTGTGTGTGTGTGTGTGTGTGTGTGATGGAAGGGATATTTTCATGAGATAAATGATTAAAATGATGTCGATATATCTAAAATAGTGGATATCATTAGGTAGGATGTATTTGAAAATTTAGGATTAAAAATTCTGGATAAAAGCAAGCTAGAAATCCCATGAAAAGGCCAAAATTTTGTTGGTAGTAAATATTATTATATTTAAAAAAAAGCAGTGGTTGGAGCATAATATTTTTAACAATCACGCTTTCTATTTGTTTAAACTCTGCCATATTTGCTTTCATCCATGACTGATATAAAAGAAGAATTAAAACACGTTCCATAGTATTCCACAACACAATACTACAAAGACAAGGTTTTTTTTCAAAATATCACCATCTCAAGAAAAAAATAAAACTAAAAGATTTCAAAATCCACACTAAAGATTAGTCCCCTTTCTCTAAATATTCAAGTAATAAAACGTTACAAATCCGTTTCTCAAACCACAAAACGCCGTTTACTTTTCGAAAAATTCCATTGCATGAGATAACGTACTTTGAACATATATCAGCCTGTATTATTCTGTTTTTCACATAACAACATCTACGAGCCTTGATAAAGACTTCCAACTGAATAAAAAAATTCATCTGTTATAATTATTTGTCATACAAAACAAAAAATAATTATGATAGAATATTTTTGTGTTCGGACAAATCCTTGAAGTCGAAACGCGTCGGCACAATAAGCGAATTACCAAACATATAATATCTTTCTTCCGTTTTACCTTTTTCTACATACATTCTGTCGGATTAAATTCACTTCTTCTCTCACACGATATATATACTCATCCATTTATATATTTTCAACTGAATTGAGTAGATTTAATGTATGTGAGAATGTATTAATCCTTATACATAGATATGCTTTTAAGCTAGTCGTTGTTTATGTATGTGTTTGTGAGGGGGGCAACATGTAGCTAGGTTATATTTAATGAGGGCTTTAAACCACCACTATTCTTTATGAAGTTTTTTCTTGCCTTTCTATGAAGTTTTTTTTCTTTGATTCGAAGTAATGAGTAATCATTGTTATTATTTCACAGTATCTTTTACTGCAGTCATGAAGGTGTTTCAATACTTAAATTTGTCTCTTATCTGAAAATGTATACTTGTTTTTATGTAGAGAGACAATTGTATTTCGGTTCTTTGATATTTCTGTAAATAGTTCTGGGTTGTTTTTGTTGTATATTGAGACATATGCTAAGGATTGTTTGTTGGTATGCTTTTTGTTTTATGATGTTGTTTTTTTTGGGTTTTTTTTTGTATTTTGTCTTCGCAGTTCTTCTGGCTTTTTTACTTCTAATCTCTTATTTAGTAACGTTGCAGGATTTACTATCTGATGAAGTATTATGAGTAGTTCTACCTGGTGGAAATTTTTCTTAGTGACGATGATGCCGATCCTACATGCTTAAGAGTTAGCGATGGATTTTATGCTGGATTTTATGCTAAGATAATTTAACCATTCTGGTTTTAAATGATGATCTCTAAAAATGGTAGTTCTTTGATATTATGTAAATTCTATCGTAGGTTTTGGGATAATTTGTGGATATCGTTGATTTAGGACCATAGGCATTTCCAAAATATAAAGAAACCATGTAGGTATCTTTTTCATGATCAAATAAATTCTATTTTTGTATTGTTGCCGTTTATTTTCCTAATGATTTCAGTGAGATTTTCCTTTAAATATGCTAAAATTAGGGTGCTTAGAGTGTCGCACAAATACATAAATAAACAGAATAATAATAGAAAAATCTAAATAGCAAATTTCAAATAATTTGCCGACTTTTTGATTTTAAAATACCTACTTTTCCCTCGTGGGCCCCGGAACAGTCTCTCTCTTTATATATATATATTTATATATATATATATATATATATATATATATATATATATATATATATATATATATATATATATATATATATATATATATTGCAATTAGCTTTATTCCTATGCAAATGGGAAAATATTACTCCATATCAGTGAAAGAGCATACGTATATTTAAGTTTGGATAGCGTAGACACAGAAATAACGGCCCTTGATGACAATCAGTTTATCGCCAATGCCATTATCAGACTAATATATATATATATATATATATATATATATATATATATATATATATATATATAGGAAGTGCTCTTGATATCACGTTTATCGTGGTAGAAAATGGTAGCAGTGATACGAGTTCAAATCCTGTACGAGCCTCCCATTCAATAGAGCGCTAATTACATGGGTAAGTAATTAATCAAATTATTCTCCATCAGCTAGAGGTAAATTGTAAGGCAGATAGTGCCCTTTAACCTTTGTATGGCAACCAGTATAGGAGAATGAAAGGTCTGAATTTAAATCGGTTAAAGTCTTCTTTAAAAATTGATTGACTTATATCGCATCCTACTCGTTTAGAGGAGTTGTGTAGATGTATATATAAAATTGATAACAATGAGATGTGTGTTACGTTGTTTTATCATAAATTACTCAATATCTGAGATAGAGTCAATGCACTGCAGTTTTTTTTTTTTTTGTTTTTTTTTTTGTTCAAGCATTGATTACACTTGCTTTCAAAACAATTTTTTGAAAACAAAACATCTCGTGAAACTGATAGTTTCACAAAATGCAATTCGAACGTCAGGCTTTGGTAGATATTTGTTTCTTAAATTCAGTTCATACTAGTAAGCCCCGATTTTTATCAATATCCTCTACTCCCAGGAAGAGGTAATTGTAATAGTCGGTACTCACGGATCATGAATATATAAGCATAAGCATAGATATTTATTCTAATGTGTGCAAAAACACATCCATAAATATTCTTCTTTTCTGTAGAAAGCTATCGTAAGTATTTATTTTCGTGCCTACATTTACTGATAAGTTCGGTCTTCTTCTTCAATAGAGGGTCGTTTTCGGAGAACTTGATTATAAATTGACTTCCGTACAGAAATTTGTAATTTTATAAGCCTGTATTGCATGTTTGCATTTTTTTAAAAATTATTGTTCCTTTAGATATGAGTCACATATATTGAAGCTGTCTTTCTATTTCCATCTTTGATTGAAAAACATATATTTCAATAGTTGTAAATATATTACCACTGAATTCAGCTATCGACGAAAAGCATCTAGAATTGATTCATAAGGATATCCTAATATACCATCAGAATAACGACAGACTACGCGTTTTTGTTTTTTTTTAATTTTTGTTTTTGTTTTTGATTACCTGGCAAAAATCGTTAAAGCTTGACTCGAACGTTTTCTCTTTTCAAAGAGGGTTTGCGAAAAATTCTCCTCGGAAAAACACAACAAAAGTCATGGTCAGTCTTATGTTAATTTGTAGTTGCTATTACAACTATTAATGACACTACTGTAATAAAATGACCAGTAAGTAGCCGACAGGGTGGTTATTTATTTGAGGCTCGTTTAGTATAACGGTTGAGGTCGCAGGAAATAAAATTGTTTCCTGAGTTCAATTTTTGAAATACGCTGACTGCATTCCCTGCAGAGCGGTACGAAACGTCCAGAAATGTTTGCCTCGGGTATGATATTAAATTGCGTATGATGAGGAGGAGAACTGGTAAGTTAGGACTAGTCCTTCATTGTCATTACTCCCAGATCCACTCTGAATCGGAGGGATAGAAACTGTTAGAGTCCTATTTGTAGATCAAATACATTTGTTTGCAAATGATTTTTATTACTTACTAATACTTCATATTATATAAAAACTTTTTGATGCTACCAAACAATTAAAATATAAACATAGAATATATGTAATTCCTTAATCTCTAGGTCTAAAATAACCCAAAATTCGTTGGTATGCCGTTAAAATGAATCAGTCAGCAAAGTTCAAATCCTGTTCGAAGCTGTTTGCGCTTTGGTTAGCAGTAAAAAATTATGGAAAGGCATGAATCCATCTGTTCTCCTGCAGCTGAGTCGTAGAACAGACAAGGTTCTTTATCCTTCTTAAGGCCACAGTTTTAGAAGAAGAAAACCTTTGAATTCAAACTAGCTTTATTTCACATCCTGTCCGTGTTTAAAGGGTTCGGTTATCTAAGTAGATTTGTTTGTATTAAAAACTGTTATTTCTTACAAAGTAAAGCTTCTCTATCGATTGGGTTAATCAAACTTTGACAGTAGGAGTAGCATAAGTTGGTTCGATCTGTTTTTTTTGGTGATCTAACTCAACAGTTGATCCGACCTGACACAGGAAACTTGCGCTTGAACTATAGAATTTGGACTTCGCTATTTGAGTACAATTTATTTTTCATTATTTAGCATTAACTTTTTTTCCCCTTTTCTTTCGATGTTCATTTTTTCCTTTCTCTCCAGACTTCACATAAAATGACCCCTGCAAACAGAATTTTCTCTTCAAATACCTTCTGTTCCGGTGACAGCCTTTTTTTTTCTTCACATCCTCCTTCGAACTAATCATTGAAGAAGATGTGGTACGCATGCGCTGCATTTCACGGGCCGGTGACAAACAACGCCAATGGCACGCAAAGCAAACATCAAACAAGGGACATCACTCTGTTAAACTCTTTTTTCCTTTTTTGTTGTTTTTCTTCTTAAATAAACGATCTACTTTGGTTGTCTTGAAAAAAAAAGAATTGGAAAAGGAAAGATTCGTCTATAAGGAGGAAAAGAATTTTGGATTTTTTCTCGTCTTTACTTTTCATGCTATTTATCCTCTTCAGATTTCTATTCATTCTACCACAAAGCCTTTTTTTTCTTTTATTTTTCTCTCGAACACTTTCTTTCTTTCTTTCTTTCTTTCTTTCTTTCTTTCTTTCTTTCTTTTTGCCTAATTATCTTTCATTCATTTTAATTTTTCATTTATTTTTTATCCTTTTTGTTTATTAATTATTTTCCTTAAGGTTACTAATTTTCTTTCATCTTTATTCTTCCGAACATTTTTTCTGCAATGTTGTCTTATTTCATACCCCAATTAATTTCTTCTTCTTCTTCTTCTTCTTCTTTGGATTTTCTTCCGTTTACTTCTTCCTTATCTTTGTTTCCTCGTTTCAAATTCCTCCAAAGGAATTTGTATGTACGAGAGAGAGAGAGAGAGAGAGAGAGAGAGAGAGAGAGAGAGAGAGAGAGAGAGAGAGAGAGAGAGAAGCGGAGTGAGAAAAGGAAGAATAAAGGAGAGAAAGAAAAGAGAGCATAGAAAGAAAGGAAAAGGAACAGGACAGAGACAGAGGATGTGGAGGGGGAGGAGAAGAAAAATGAGAGAAAGTCAGGAAAGAGAGAGAGAGAGAGCGAGAGAGAGAGAATGAGAGAAGGACAGGGAATAGAGAGAGAAGAAAGAAAAGAAAATTCGGTGTGGAAAGAGAGAGAGAGAGAAAGAGAGAGAGAAAGAGAAAGAAAGAGAGAGAAAGAGGAAAAGCTCTTTTTTAATTTTCTTCATTGATTAAATCCTTTCCTTCATTCTTCTTTATATTTCTCTAGTTCTTTACTTCTTCGGTTTCTTCTTTGTGTGAGTGTAAGAAAGAAAGAAAGAAAGAGAGAGAGAGAGAGAGAGAGAGAGAGAAAGAAAGAGAGAGATATATATATATATGTCTGGTTTTAATGAATAATGCCTAAAGGAATGCCAGAGCTTATTTGTAACATGTGAGTAGCTGGTGAGGATGGTTGCATTGCGTTAACAGAAACGAAGAGACAAAATTCTCCTGGGTCTTGTTGGTAGGGTGATGAGAATCTGGTACACAATGGTGACAGGTCGTATTAAATAGGTTGCCAGGTCGTTATACTGATCAGTTTATAAAAAGCAGACTCGAAACAAAGAGACACTCACTCCAACATTTTAATCAATATGTTCCCCTTCGTTATGAGGACTTCACAGCCAATATTTCAAACGTGGATTTTCATGGAAGGCGATTCCCTACCGACTTAAACGATTGGAGTAACTATTTTATCTCTCTAATCTTGTGCTGCAGTTGGTTGATCTTATCTAAATTTTAGGAAAGCTTGCTGGTTAAGCATAAGAACGTTTTCGTGGCGTAATGGCTTTCGTTCTAGCAAGTGAACTTGTTTATCGAGTTTAAAACCTGGACAGGACTGTTTACATTTCACATTACACTAATATCATTTGGAAAGGTATGAACCGACCTATTTTTCCTCCATGGTAAATATTAAGGCAGATTGATCCCCTTAAATTTGATATAGCAACAGTCTAGGAGATGGAAAAATTTGAATTCAAACCACTCGTAAACCTAGAGAGGGATGGGCTCCACCAGTGTATTCCTTCCCAAAATACACTATATGAGTGGTGCCTCTGTGACCAATTCGAGTGAGGGGACTAGTAAGAGAATATGTTAAGTTCTTTCATCTTTACAAAGAATTATAGTCGGTGAAGCTCAGTTCAAAGACAAATTAGGAATGCCTATTTTCTCGGCAAATGGACATTTTTGACTGCAGATATCTTACTTCAGGTTTGTATAGAAAACCACCTCCAATAAATATCAATTAAAGTCGAGTTAGGAGGGTTAGATTTTAACCTCTCGGTTAGTTGCCAATAATAGCTACTCTTGTGTTGTTAGACATCTTTCATAGTTGTGTTAAATCTATATGTGAAAGAAAAACACTGATGTCCTTAAGTTTTCTCAGGTTCTAGACAAGGTTTTAGTATTTTCCAATTTTCGCGTTTTTCATCTTCACCCTGTAATTTCATTCGTACAGAGACATCTACGATCTAATGAAATCTTTTCCGTGATGGTCACAATAAAATTTTACAAACCACCCAGAAAGATCGGTTTGGACGTTAATGTCTCAGAGTATTTTTTCATGCTTAATTCTAAAGACCCGCTTTGGTTTTTTTCTCACCCTGAAAAAGTAAAGATTCTTGTCTGAATGATTCATCATCTGAAAAAATCAAATATATTAGCAAGGACAAAGAGTTCACTGTCTAAAATGTTACTCTCTAAAAATTCAAGATAAGGACATTTACTTGAACACGTTATGAAAAAATTACAATTCCTTATGTCATACAATTCAAATTGAAGAAGTTTGTAATGGAAACAAGTACAGTTATATTATTTGTTGTTTTCTGGTTAGTGAACACAAGTAGTAGTAATAATAAGACAAACCACGATATGTGAGGGAAAATAGTTATATTTACAGGAAAGTGTATTTACAAGAGAGAGACTGTTAGTAATAAGAACATAGGATTAGTGATAGAGTAATGATATACTTCAATAATAGGAACGGCTCTTCTGGTCTGACTTGTAGGCTTATTTGCAGACTGATCTCCGCTAACTGCCATATATGCAGATGGAACAGCTCATTATGCTGAAAGGGTAGATGATACCCAACATTATTAATCACAATAAAATCGAGTTTTGACCAAATAAAAATCTAAGCAAGTTGCTAAGTGGAAATTAGTGACGATAGACTTGATGAGACTCTGATTAAAATAATAAAAGATCCACATTGTTGAATCATTTGAAGTAGGATACGTCACCAGGTATTGATGTGAATTTGGCTGAGATCTGTATAGACAAAAGTTTCTTGTAAATATTCACGTTCACCTTCTCTCCGGGGTTCCTTCTTCCTGGTTTACTACCCACGGCTAAAGCAGGGACGACATCGCAGTGAACACCGTGGAAAGTGGCCAGCCGATTTGAAATAAGAAGCAAAATTGTTCCTAATTTGACTGCTTCTTCACTTTCAAGTCTATATTCGAACAAAGCAATCGTTACTAACGATACAAGAACAAGTTAACTTCTCTTTTTGATACGACCACGACAATGACGATGACGACTGTTATCTCTCTAGATCATTAGGTAACGTTTCACGACTTCACCGGCGTTGTAGCTATCTGATAAGGGAATAAAATATAAAGTCTTTTTTATGGCCAGAAGAAGCGAAATATTCTAATTACAAGTGGCTTCATGAAAAAATATTCCACAGTCTTCCAAAAGGCTAAATTGTTGAAATTAAGATGGAAACATCAATGACACAAATTCTCTACTGTTCCGATCAATTTTACAACACAAGATCGATAGAAACAATCCAATAGAATACGACAATAGATCGGAAACTAAGAAATCATGTGATAATGGATTCATCATTGAAGAGAATAAACTCCACCCCTTACAGGATATGCGGCTGACCAACAGCAAATAAAGACGTAGTTTAGAGAATTATCTTATGACAGAACAATCTTAGAAAATGTTGACATCCAAAATTTTATATGTGAACCAATTTGATTATAGAATAATAGTAAAAGAGCTTAAAAAACGAAAATTAATCATGAATTTGATATTCACTGGGTGCCCCAAACGTCTAGTTTTGTACGACAGTTAAGGTATTCATATTAATTAAATAAAATATACAATTAGCATAACGATTATAGGTGTATGAAATGAAATTTGTGATGTAAATACAAATCCTTGACAAAAGGTGTTTGTGTTTCGATTCTTGCTAACGACATGAACCTACTGCTCTCTCCCCCAACAGCTATAGAAAATAATATGACAGACTGAGTTTTTAACCTTGGTTGGGCAACCAGTCTAAAACAAGAAAAATTCTGAATTTCAACGAGCTTTGCTCCACTAAAAAAATTACTTTGCGTCACGTGACGGATGTGAAGCGTAAATATATACTTTGGGTAAATCACAATGTACTATTAGAAAGCTGATCTCATCTCAAGGAAGTAAATTAGTATACCATTTTAATGAAAGCAATGCACTTCTATTCCAATTTTTAAACCGTGCTTCGATATTAGTTTATAAGTTGTTGGATATCACCTACCTTTTCAGCATAATGAGCTGTTCCATCTGCCATATATGGCAGCAGCGGAGATCAGTCTGCGAATTAGCCTACGAGTCAGACCAGAAGGGCTGTTCCTATTGAAAAAGTATATCATTACTCTATCACTAATCCTATGTTCTTATTACTAACAGTCTCTCTCTTGTAAATACACTTTCCTGTAAATATAACTATTTACCTCACATATCGTGGTTTGTCTTATTATTACTACTACTTGTGTTCACTAACCAGAACACAACATAAGGTAAGAATGGTTAAAATATTGCTGCTCTATAAAAAAGCTACCAACACTGCGTTGTAACTGGATTTTGGCTGTAAGTATTCCTTCAGTTTTAAAGGGAGGTTAGTTCAGAGCCTTCAAATTCAACAACAGTGATCTACTGATGCAGTCAAGGCTGAGAGTTATCATTCTCCAATGTTAATTTTGTAATATAATTAGGGACTCCAGTTAATTATTTTTGTAGTAAGTTGTTTCCTACTCGATTTGAGGTCAATCAGCAGGGACATATATGAGAAGGAATTTTGAAACAGTGGGACAGAGAGGCATAATGGTGGGGGAGAAGCGAAGGGAAAGGTGAACGGGGGTTCCCAAGTCTAGGTATAGATAGCAGTGGACGCCCAGGTTAAAAATAGAAATATATCAGCAGTAAATCGGCAACGGATTCTGATTAGCTGGAAGAAATGGAAAAAGAAAACCGTTAGAGGGGACGCATTATAGAAAAGAGGATACAAAGTTGGATACTAACCACAGAAATTAGAAGACCCGCCGAAAATTACGGCACCTAATTTTGAGTGAGCTCTGCGTCGGGGCGAACCAACATCAGCGTGCTGGGCCGGGCTATCCTGAAGAAGCAACCGGAGTACTCGGAGAACTATAGCAGCAAACAAGAAAGATAATATCAAGTCTGCTTCTATCGTCCTGTGACGCTTTGCTTCTCTCTATCGAAAGCAGTTGACTTATTTTCATTGTCTGTTTTTCTCTTGTCGAAGACCACCAGAAAAGTATGGTGGCGAATAAACTTCGTATAACAAAATAACCGATGGTGTTTTGTGTGTTCCTCAGGTTACAACGGGGGTCCGACTGAAATTTAAGGCGTCGTGCTACCCTCATTGATCCGTTAGAAACGTGGTGGTACCAATGTCTATATTGTGCCGTAGCGCTACAAGGGTCTGCAAAGAATCGTACTGGTGCAAACGTCTATGTGGTGTAGTAGTATTACAAACGTCTGTTAGAGAACCATACCATTTCAATTTATCCAGACCTTTTCTGAGAATGGAAATAGATATTTGGATGCCAGAGACAAAAACTTCGTAAGTTTTTTAAACTTGTAATATATTAAAGGTACGATTGAAGGAAAAGAAAGGATTTGTCGATAATATAACATCATGTTAGTTTTCACTAGCAAAACTATATGCACCAACTTTATTAGAGTTGATTCATTGCGAAAAGTAATTTGATTACAATTATAAAATTGCATCTAAATATATGAAAGAAAATATGCTTTTAAAATTAAACTCAAGGAACCCCAAGTCATATTCGAGGGAGTTAGAAATCCCTGCAATTGCAAGCCATATCTGAAATAAAGGGTTTACATCCCTCCTATGAGGAATTAAAACAATGGATGAGGAAGATTGCTGGAGACTGGATTGTTTTTGAGATTTTATATAAATCTATTCTTAGACATCCAGCACTTTGATATTTTAATATCATCACATTAATTCTATGTGAATGCTATCTTTATTTAGATATACGTACTCTGTCACTGATATTGATTATTCTTTATGTATAACCGTTACATCCTACATATATATATATATATATATATATATATGTATATATATATATATTTGAATAGAGGAATTGAAGTTATGTTTTTATTGAACTACCCTGACTAGAAAATCGGCAAACACCTACATGCGACATACGGAAAACTGAACAGCTGTTTCGACCGTATTGGGTCTCATCAGCAGTGCATACCGAGATATCCACGATTGGAGATCAAACCAACACCCACAGAATGCAAAAGCTGAAACTCTACCATTGGGTCACCGGTCCATATCACACATAAGCGATACCAAATTAACTAGTCATGGTAAAATGCGCGACCACTTAACCTAATGTGTCTTGAAGGTACGAGTTCCTTATGTGGGATATGGACCAGTGGCTCACTGGTAGAGTTTCAGCGTTTGGTGGGTGTTGGTTCGATCTCCAGTGGTGGAGATCACGGTATGCACTGCTGATGAGACCCAATAAGGTCGGAACAGCAGTTCAGTTTTCCGTATGTCGCATGTAGGTGTTTGCCGAATGTTCTAGTCATGGTAATTCAATAAATGAATATATATATATATATATATATACGGTGATCGTTCAAAAGTTACAAAGCTTCATCCTGAAAAAAACTTATTCTGATCATTTTATACTGAAATCTTGAAAATAAAAAAGCTGGACGCAAGATTTGTCTCTTGAATGCTGACGCCGATGCACAAGTTGAAAAGCGTTCATACTTCTAAAAAAAAACTAATTAATTCTAGGAAACGTTTGACTCTTTCACATCTTTTCTTATGAGGCTTTTTGAATCGGGCCATTGGCCTAATGTGTAGAGTGTTCGCCAATGATTCGGGACACCGGGGTTCAATCCTAAGTCGAGTCATTCCAGAGATTCAAAAAGTAGTACTTGATGCCGCCTTGCTTAACACTCGGCATTATAAGGTACGGATCAAGGGTAAAGTAGAGCAATCCAGGGAATGTGTGTGTGTAGTGAAGCTGCAGTGTTTTATTTAAGCATGTCTGACTAAATAATAAAGTCATATTTTGTCTATATAATTTTATTAAGATCCTTTCAAGCATCCTGATAAGTGTCTTGGTTTCAAGTTAGAACTGGTGGATGAATTTACCAAGATTGTTCCAAGCGTTTTTGAACCTTTCCTAGGTTATCATTAAGGGTTGCTTGCATGTATAAAGAGAGTTTTTTTTTTTAGAGTTTTTTAAAGAGTTTTTACGTTTTTTATAACATTAGAAAATTACGTAAACACAAAGTTGGATAAAACTGAGACGCTAATGAATTAAAAAAAACAGAACGCTCCCGACGGAAATAGAATATCATCAAGAAATATGAAATATTAAAAAAAAAAGACTAAAGGCATTTCAAAACATTGAAGCTATTTTCAAAATTAATTCTACTGATTTTAGTTTTTTTTTTTTTGTTTTTGTTTGTTTTTATATGTAGGGCTTCTAGGGTTTGCACTCGTAGCTCGTTAATTTCGTGTGCTATTATAGTGGTGTTTTCAAGTTGAAGTTTTCAAAATTAGGTATATATATATATATATATATTTGCATGATTTTTCTGAGCTATTTAAAACTGTAAACAAAAACATATTGTAAACTTTTACGAAAGGATATTTTTTTGTAATGTAAGTTTCAGTTAATTTTTTTAACGAATGAAATACTGAAAATTTAAATAGATCATCAATGAGAAGAGGTGCAGAAATGAGAGAGTTTCTTCATGTCTCTTGGACTTTTCTTAGTATTCTGGCCAATCTTAACAGTGATGTATTTTAGATTGTCTCAATTCGTCCTCCGATTTCCATCTCTTCCAGTACAGTCTTTCCAAGACTTTGGGGACCGTTCCAAGTGGGCTAATTACAAAAGGTATCACCTTCAGCTTCTTTTTTCACACCCTTCACAGTTCTCTTGCAAAATCTAAGTGCTTTTTTTGCTTTTCATTCTGTGGTCCGCTGGAACAGCAGTTTCTCTTTTCTGTTAATTATCCCTATGTTGGTTTTTTTGGCAGTGATAAGGGGATCCGTGTATATGTCGAAACCCCAGGGTCTCATTCTCAAGGTCAGGTTCTGTTTTGTGCATATACCATTTGGTAGTATGGTGAATTTCCATTTCTTGAACAATTCCCTGTGGATCACCTTCCCCACTCAGTCATATTGAGTCTATACTCTTTTTTGCTCTAGTTTGCTACATTCCCTTTTAATGCGAGTAATTGTTTCGCCTTTGTCACCGCATAACCTACATCTGCCACTCTTTTGCACATTATCGATTTTTGGCTATATAATTGGTCCTTGTGATATTGATTTGTGCTGTAATCAGGAGTTTCTCACATGAGGTTTCCATTTCTTAGCAATGTTCAGGTTTTCCCATGTGAGATTTTGGTAATTTGTTACTTGAAATATCTATACAGTTGTTTTTCTTCCCATTACTGTTTCGAGTTTTTGTTCTGTTTGTCAGTGCATTTACTGGTCCCAGGAATTAGTTTTTATTCGCCCTTTTTAATTTAGTCCTCTAGTTCTCCTATTGTTGCATCCATGTTATCTTCAATGCTGCTAAGTCCTCTTCCTCCTTCTTTTTTAGACCCATATAGTCTATGTCATCTGTCGGATGTAAGGCCTTATGCATCGTCATTAGCTTTCTGGTTCTCTGGACCATTCTTCTGAGTTCTTCTCTGATCAATATCCTGTAAATCACCTCTTCTTCTTGTTCCCTTTTGGCATCAATTTTGTTCTTCGGGAAACAATCCTCAGCTTACTTGTAAATCATAGATATACTCCCTTTGCTGTTAGGATTTCCCTCATCATAAGTAGATACGTTATTGGGCTTCAGTTGCAGCGGTTGGCTCCCTTTTAGGGGTCTTTCTTGATCAGTGTGATCTTTACTTTAGTCATTCATTCGGGTATATCTGTTTCTTTTATTATCAACTCAATTAAAGTGGTAGACAGTCGTGAATGGACGTGAATTTTTAAAACCAGAATACATGTATGCCATCATGGCCTGGGGTTTTCCAGTTCGCTACATTTTTCAGAGTTGCTCTGAGAGATTCCAGGTGTATTTCTGCCTCCTGGCATTCTTCGGGTTTTTGTAATTCGTTCTTTTATATTTTTATCCATCCCTGCTTTCTGTTATATTCTTTCCTTTCCTATATTTTGCTCCAGAATTGTTTTTATTATTATTTACTCCTCTAGAGTTTTTCATATCAGTATTAGCAGATGGTTTTTCACTGGAGTTTGAGTGACAGCAAGTCTCCTCAAGTCTCCAAGACTCGTCTCAGTATTCTGGCCGTCCTCAGCAATGATCGTCTCTACCCGTCCGCCAACTTCCAAGTCCTCCAGGCCCTTTAATAATCCTTTAGTTACTGTGCCTAACGCACCAATCACAATTGGCACAATCGTTACTTTCATGTTCCACAGTTTTTTCAATTCTCTAGCAAGGTCGAGGTACTTATCCTTCTTTTCACATTCCTTCAGATTTATTCTGTGGTCCGCCGGGACAGCAAAGTCAACAATTTTGCAGATTATCTTTCTTCAGTTGATTATTATGAGGTCTGGTCTTCTGGCAGGGATTAGGTGATCCGTTTGTATGTTAAAGTCCCATTGGAATTTATGCGTGTCATTTTCTAGGACAGGTGCCGGGTTGTCGTATACCATTTGTTTGTATGGTCGAATTGAAATTTCCTGCACATTTCCCAGTGGATCACCTTACCGAACCAGTCGTGTCTCGCCTTGTACTCTTTCTGTGCTAATTTGCTGCATTCGCCTATTATGTGATTGATCGTTTCGTCTCTTTCACCGTATTACCTACATTTACTGTTTTGTTGCGTCTTATCTATTCTCGCTTTAATATGATTCGTTCTTATGGCATTGTCCTGTGCTGCTATTAGGAGGGATTCCGTTTCTCTCTTAAGGTTCCTTTTTCTTTGCCAGGTCCAGGTTTTCTGGTGTGAGATGTTGTTTATGAGACGCTTAAAACGGCCATAGAGTTGTTTCCCTTCCCATTTTTATTTCCAAGTTGTTGTCATTCTTTCGTTTATCGTGTTGTCCAGATCGACTCTGATGGTTGTAATTAGTCTTCGTTCGTATTTTTCTATGTAGTCTTCGAGCCGTTGTATGGATGCGTCAACGGTGTTTTCGATGCTGGCAAGTCCTCTTCCTCCCTCTTTTCTAGATACATATAGTCTGTCAACGTCGTGTCTGGGGTGTACCGCTTTATTTTCGACTTCTGACAATAGTTCACCGGGTGTTTAACAATGACATAGAGTGAGGGAAAATTGTAATTATTTGTCTAATATGTATTTATGTTTTTGCTCTCATACTGAGTGATATTTTTTTAAAGTCATATTGATTATATGCTCCTAAGGAGATGCACAGTTCCACAAGGAGCGATTTTTTTGTGTTTCATACAGGTTTGGACTGCCAGGTATCGTATCAATATATTTATCTTACCCTTTCTTGATGACACCCAGGACTCCCACTATTAATGACGTGGCGGTTGTTTCAAGGTGCTATATTTCCTAAATTTTATTTCCAGATCTTTGTATTTATCGATTTTATAATATTTTTTGATTGATTTTCATTATCTGTTGGCAATAGCATATCAGTTTTAAGATATGTTTTTTTCTTTTATTGTCCTTAGCCCTTGTATCTGACCCATAGCACATTATTTTTCTATTCGTTTTCATAAAAAGGTTCAAAAGAACAGTAGCTTCTTCGGCTTCAGTTATTGGTCTTGTTGGCGTGTATACCTTTTTTTCCGATTTCGGTACTCCATAGTATATGCATATTTTTCAATGTATATAATGTTCTATTTTATCGTATCTGTTTATACTTTAAGATAAGTGACCATTTAAACAACAGCAGATACTGTAGGAAGAAAGTCTCTTCATTTTCTACTAAAGACCAAAACGTCGTTAGAGTTTGGTTTACATCCTATTAATGCAGGCCAGCTATTTTCCTTATGTTTTCCAAACGGTCTTTCACGGAGAAGAACATCTCCTCATTCTCTAATGAAAGCATAGAAAAAGTGTTTTTTAAAACGTTAAAATAAAAAACACTCATCCACTCTGCAGCACACCAGGAATGTCACTCTCAAACTAAAAACTTTCTCATGACTTTCTTCTTTTATTGTCCTTAGCTTTTGTATCTGACCCATTGCACATTATTTTTCTATCAGTTTTCAGAAAAAGGTTCAAAAGAACAGTAGCTTCTTCGGCTTCAGTTATTGGTCTGGTTGGCGTGTATACCTTTTTTTTTCCGATTTCGGTACTCCATAGTATATAATGTTCTATTTTATCGTACCTTTCTATGTATTTTATTTATGTTAGGATTGGGCTACTAGACACAAAGAGGTCTACTGATTCAGTTTTTTTTTTTTTGTTCACACAATCTACATATTGTGTTTTATCCGTTTTTATTATTGTTTTGGTCTTGTGCTGCTGTATTTAACCCCTCTGTCTCTGCCTTCATTCAAGTACCTTTCACCTCTCAGTGAGTCTTTACAATATCTATATTGGTATTTATAATCCTGTGTGCCTATCGTCCATGTAGGGATTTTTGTTTCCAGCCATCTTTTTTTAATCATCGTTGAGGTTTTACTTTCTTTTTTACTTTCGCAGTGAGTTGTTTAGCAAATTTATTATTTTCTTTACAGAATGTTTTTTCTTTTGTTTCTCATGTGTGTTTATTAATTGTAGGCTAATATCTGTTGCGGTGTTCAAGTATTTCTTTAATTCTGTTGTGGTTGTTTTCTTATTCAATTCTTATCGCATTAATTTTCTTGCATCGTTTACTCTCTTGACGTAGAGATATTTTATATCTGCTCTTGGTTGATGCATTCAGTGGCATTCTTAATTTTTCTATCAATCTTTTATTTCAGCTATCGTCCAGTTCATTATTTTAAAATGCCATCATTACTTATATTGCTTGGATGTTAATGTTGTATTTTGACCTTGCCATTCAAGGTGATGCACCGGAAGGAAGTGACACATTCCAATGGCAGTTAGGAGAGGAAATCGCGTGGGCGGAAATTGGCTGATGAAATGGGACGAGCTAAAAAAATTCCCATGATACACTCATAGACTGATGCACCGGAAGAGAGTGACCTGTGAACTGCATGACAGTTATTTCCGCTTGATGACGATCAAACATGCGATTTCAAAGATCGAGTGGGCGTTGAACTATTATATAACTCAGTTGAGTTCGAGTTGAGTTGGAGTTCCGGCCAGTGCCAGTTGAGTTGAAGATCGGACGGAGTTGGAGACGAGATGTGGTAAGGAAAGCCACACCCGGCCGAAGGGGCCCTCGGGAAGCCCTGATGAATTGGGGTCCAGAGAAGATGCTGATAAGATACAGTAAAGAAAGCCAGCACCCCGCAAAGTGGACCCCAAGGCCTCCGGTTGAGCATCTAGAGAACGAGAAAGACACAACGTTGACGGTCATAAGAGTGGAGGTCAAAATATTTCAGTTCTGTTCGGTCTCCAACACCCGCTCACAAGCAAACCTTGAACAACCCTTTCGAACCTTACAAATAAAGTGAGAGGCAAATATTTGTTAAATAAGTCTTCCTGCTTCGTTTATTACTGCGTCTGATTAATTTATTGCGTCAGTATGTATCCTACATGAACATGTATATGTTTATATAAGCATATTTATTATGTGAGTATATAACATTAATTGCTAAAACTTTATTTTTTGTATTCAAGTCCGTTCTAAATATTTATAGTTTTTTATTGTCATTTCTGTGTTTACATCTAATGTAATATTTAAAAACTTTATTAGTGAGTCTTTCTTAAATGTGACTTTTGCACATATTCTAGACCATATTGCATCCTTGTATCTTCTGTTATTCTTTTTGCTGTGCTTAGTAGACCTTTTAAATTGTCATTTTTGCATATAACTTTAAATCGTCCACATAAATGTACTTTTTAGTGCTAGCTTTATATCCATAGTCAGTGTTATTAAATATCCATATTAATTCTCTAGTGCTAGTTTTATATCCATAGTCAATGTTATTAAATATCCATATTAATTTTTTAGTGCTAGTTTTATATCCATAGTCAATGTTATTAAATTCTATGGAGTGATGTATGAGAGTTATGAAAAAATAGAAAGGAGAAAATGAATCTCCTTGGAAGTTTCCATTGTTATTGTTCAGATTATTAGTTTTGTGCTTGCCTTTTTAAATGGATTAATCTGAGTTTAGTATATTACCTTTCCTATTGAATTTTAAGAATGTTATTATGACTGGGGATATGTTTACAATGTTTAGAACTTTTAAAATTCATTCGTGTAGGACGCTATCAAAAGCTTTTATGTAATCAATCCAAGTCATACATTGATTTTTCTCTGTCTGATGTTTCGCAGATTGAGAGGTGTGAAAAAAATGACGTCATTATTTGAATAATACCTTCATATTTCTTGAACACCTTGTATGATCAATAGTCAAACTTTACTAATGATTTCTTTGGTGAAATCATTTATATGCCCAGATAAACAAAGGACACCCGAGGAAGGCCTGAGGATACAGCGGCTGAAACGTAGTGCTTTTATTAACAGCAATAAAGAGGAGGACAACTGTTCGAAAAATCACCTACAAAATATTTGATTATTAGGTTTGGATCGACAGTTCTCCATTATCATCTTGGTTATGAAGTTTGGATCTAAGCAACCATATGAATCTTGATTCTTTTTTTTGCTTTCCCTTTTGTTGAAAATGGAAGATGTGCTTACATTCTTTGAATTTGAGCCATCTCTACTTAAGAATCTATGTTAGCTTTTTATATGCTGTAGGAAGGCATGTTGTTGGTCTTAAGTTTATACATTTGTAGTAACTTTTCTTTCTGGTAGTAAATATGTTACTCCTTCTGTGAGCCAATCTGGTATTCTATCAGGATCTTTGATTATTTCTTTAATAAATTTCATCATAAGTTGATCTGTGGAGGATAGGTGGTGAAGCTAAAGGTTTGTTATTTTATGCATTTCCGGTGACTTCCATTTTTATGTGTGCGTTTAAGTATATTTATCGTCTCTTCTGTTGTAATATCTTCGCGCATGCGTGGTTCATTATCTTTGTAAATGTTTTTGTATTTTCAATCTCTATTGCTTTTTTATGTTCCTAAAGGCAAGATAATGTTTCCTATGAATAGCCAACCCACCGACTAAAGAAGAGAACGAGATTTGTGAATCGAGTCACACGCCGGCTGCGTTTCTCGTTGCACTGATCAATTCGTGTGGTTTGGTCACTTGTCTTCATTACGTCGCTCAAGGTTGCCTGACATGGATACCGGGAAGCCAACATTCATGTCCCGTGTGCAAAGACTGCCTCTCCTCGAGCCTCAGGGGTTGATCCCTCCAGGGTTTAACCCTCTCGGGGTGGGGGTGGGGGGCTAGATTTATCGCCTGGTTCCTGAGGCGCCTTTTTTAGAGGAATGCCGACGGGGCCTAAGGTATTTTTGGAAATGCTGGGCGTGTCTGGGCTACGTCTCTGCGCACGCATCCACCACAAAATGACCTTGTACTACACTTGCGCGTTAGGTGGGGCGCCTGCTGAATATAAATGAGACTTATGAATCGAGTCACAATTCTGTCCTGTTTCTCGTTGCATGATCCGGTTTGTGTGGCTCAGTTGCTTGTCTGGATCCCGTCGGTCAAGACCACCTAAAATGCGTGTCCGGTAAGCCGAGCATGCGTGCCGATAGGCTGAGACTGACAGCATTCAAAATAAGTTTAACGTAACAACCTAATCTTAAATAATATTGAATGGTATTTTTCATTTTTATTTTTCTCCTTTGCTCTACAAAAACAGAATAACAAACTGATATTCACAAGCACACACACACACACACACACGCGCGTGCGCGCGTGCATATACATGTGTGTGTGCGAGTGTTTATAAAAACGGTTAACTAAAACTGTCAATGAAAAAAAGTAAGCATATAATTTGTTACTTCTTGAAAGTTTAAATTATTTTCTTTTCGAAGAAGCGATGTTTTGCTTTGATTAATAAATATAATATTTATTAACACACACACACACACATAATTAGCTATTATAAAGTTAATTGAATATAATAAAAAATATTTTTTTAGAATTAAAAGGTAAAGAAATATTGTGATATTTCAACTCGGATGTATAAATTATTTTTCTTTTTAGAAAAGGGGTTGTTTTGCTTCAGGTAATAAATCAATATTTACTTACACACATCGACACACACATACACACAATTCAGACATTAAAAAATGAAGTAAATTTTAAGTAATTAAAAAAAATCTAAACAAATATGCTGATATTACTGCTACCCTTCAGAAGTTCAAATTCTTTTCACACACACACATACACACACACACACACACACACACACGCACATATACAAAATTAGAGAAATTTAAGTGATTAAAAAAATTAATTAAAATTTATAGTTTATTAATTCATTTATTCATTTATTCGACCATGCATTTTCATTTTAAAAAAGAGATAAAATTATTGTTAAGACTCTTTTTCCATATTTTTCTCTATCTCCAAATCCATGAACAGTAAATGCCTTAAACTTTAACAGCTTTCACGTGTGAATAACAACACCAATAAAAACAAGTAATGGAATAAAACTATAATCAAAATCTTATAATGTTAATAATTATTAAAAATATTCAATATGTTTATAAATTACATTTGAATAATATATTAGGATTAAAAACTATATAAAATTCATGCATTAAAAATAAAAAATTATTGGAATTAAATGTAAATTATTTGGAATGTTAAAAATTTTTTACTGAATAACAATCGTTTATTTGTCGTAAAGGACACCTATATTTTACATTTCAAATCATGAATATGATATATAAATATGAAGAATAAAGTGAAAAATATTTACGAATAACAGTCAATGAATTATTTACTAAATAACATTATTTTAATAATAGCGTAACATTATTTTGAATTCAAAATGAACAGAAATAAACATTAGCAACTTGGATTTCCCGCCATGAATTTCAACAAGAAATAAAATAGCAACACAAGGAAAAGCAGATAAATTAATAAAACTAAAGATAATTTTAGATAATCATAAATTAAATTTCAATTTAATATTAGAATTAAAAGCTTCATTAAATTCATATATTAGACATCTAAAAAAACCTACATTGAAATTACATATAATGAATGCTAAAATACATAAAATTAACAAAAATAAATAAATAAATAAAATAAATCAATAAAAGCAAATTAATAAATAATTTTTAAAAATTGCCAATGATGATATTTACTATCAATATTCAAATGAAAATCTAAAAAAATATAAAGATAAATGTTTACATTAAAATAAGTTCAGCTAATTGTCTTCTTCTTCTTCTTCTTCTTCTTCTTCTTCTTCTTCTTCTTCTTCTTCTTCTTCTTCTTCTTCTTCTTCTTCTTCTTCTTCTTCTTCTAATTATTAAAATTATTTACTCCTTTAGAGTTTTCAAATCAGTTTTAGCTGATGGGCTTTTACTGGAGTTTGAGTGACAGCAAATCTCCTCAAGTCTCCAGGACTCATCTCAGTATTCTGGCCGTTCTCAATAATGCTTTTGTTTCGATGGTCTCCACTCGTCCGCCAACTTCCAAATCCTCCAGGCTCTTTAATAATCCTTTAGTTACTGTGAGAAAAGCACCAATCACTATTGGTATTATTGTCACCTTCATCTTCCATAGTTTTTTCAATTCTCTAGCAAGGTCGAGATACTTATCCTTCTTTTCTCATTCTTTCAGTTTTATTCTGAGGTCAGCCGGAACAGCATAGTCGACAATTTTGCAAATTCTCTTTTTTTATCGATTATTATAAGGTCTGGTCTTCTGGCAGAGATTAGGTGATCCGTCAGTATGTCAAAGTGCCATAGGAGTTTATGTATGTCATTTTCTTAGACAGGTGCTGGGTTGTGCATATACCATTTGTTGGTGTGGTCAAATATAAATTTCTTGCACATCTCCCAGTGGATCACCTTAGCCACCCAGGAATGTCTAGTCTTATACTGCTTCTGTGCTAATTTGCAGCATTCGCTTATTATGTGATTGATCGTTTCGTCTATGTCATTGCATAGCGTACATTTGCTATTTTACTGGGTCTTATCAATTCTCGCTTTGATATGATTAGTTCTTATGGCGTTGTCCTGTGCTGCTATTAGAAGAGATTCTCTTTCTCTCTTAGTTTCCTTTTCTTTGCCAGATTCACGTTTTCTCGTGTGAGATGTTGGTTATTAGTCGTTTAAAACGCCCATAGAGTTGTTATTCTTCCCATTTTTTCCTAGCTATTGTTACTCTATTGTCCATTGTGTTGTCAGTATCGTTTCTGCTGGCTCAAATCAATCCTCCTTCGTGTTTTTTATGTAGTCATCGAGTCGTGGTATCGATTCGTCAACGCTGTCTTCAATGCTGGCATGTCCTCTTCCTCCTTCTTTTCTTGATACATATAGTCAATCAACTCCGTCTCTGGGATGTAAAGCCTTATGCATGGTCATAAGTTATTTTGTTCTTTGGTGCATTTGTTTAAGTTCATCTTTGGTCCATTTCAGAGAGGGTCCCGAATATCTAACGAGGAGTATAGCCCAAGTATTTATTCCTTTGATAAGCTAGAGAGTTTTGTCTTGAGTAGTTTTCTAGTTCTCCTGAGATATTCTTTTTGAATTTTGTCTTTCATTTTCACTTGTTTGATGGTATCAGCTTCCAAGACGCCCAAGTATTTGTAGGTTTCGCTTTCTCCGAGCGTTCTAATCTTGTCTTGATTTGGTAGTTCCATTCCGTCAGTCATATGTTATTTGCCACTTTTGATTACAAACATGGCACATTTTGCTATGCCAAATTACATTCCTATGTCCTAACTGCGTATATTAGAGTTTCCAGTTTTTTTTTGATTTTTTGCAAATAGTTTGATGTCATCCATGTACATTAAGTGATTGATCTTTTCCAGTGATCTATTAAGTTTGTATCTGGCGGTGCATTTTCTGAATATGTGGTTAAGTGGCATCCTGGCAATTATGAATATTAACGGTGATAGAGCATCGCCTTGAAAAATACCTCTTTGGATCTTTGCTTTAACTAAGCTTCTTCCTTATGCTTTTGGTTTTCATGGTTTTCTCGATAAAGTTTATGACTTCATGTGATATTTTGTACATTTTGAGGCTGTTTATTATCCAGCTATGCGGAACCACATCTTACGCCATTTTGTAGTCAATCCAGGTCATAGCTAGATTTTTCTGTTTAGTCTTGCTCTCATTTAGAATGTGTTGATCTATGTAAAAGTAATTCTGCTGTGCCTCTTGATCCTTTCTGTTTGCCAGGGAACAAACTACGGCTTATTAGTGAGTTGTAAATATCTTACCCTACTTGTGCTGTTAATATTTTCCTCATCATCGGTAGGCAAGTTATGGGTCTGTTATTGTTTGGGTCGGTTCTTTTGCTTGGGTCCTTTTAGATCAATGCGTTACTTTCTTTGGTAACCCATTCGTGTATGTGTGCTCCTTGTAAGCATCTGTTCATTTCTAGTGCTGGTCTGTCGTGAATGGTGGTGAATTTCTTGAACCAGAGATTTTGTATTCCATCATGGCCCGGCGTTTTCCAGTTCGATATTTATTTAGTGTTGTTTTGAGTAAATCGGTGTGTATTTCCGCTTTCGGCCCTTCTTTGAGTCCTTCTAGTTCTCTTGTCATATTGTTTATCCATTGAGCCTTTTCGTTATGTTTTTGGTTGCCATATTTTAGTCAAAAATCGTTCAGTTTTTTTGGCGTCTGGTTGTTGGTATGTTTTCTTGTCATCTCCTGTAAGTTTTTGATAGAATTTTCTTTCGTTGTTTTGCAATGTCCGGCTTGGTCTGCATTGTTTTACCCTTTTTCGATATATCTTTAATCTCCCTTATTTCGCCATTACTTTCTGGTTTATTTCCTCAAGTTGTATTGTTATTTTTACTGTGTTGCATCTTCCTTTCTGTTCTCACATATTACAGCGTCTTTCTTTTGTTTTATCATTTTGACCTGTTTTCGTAGATTTTTTTTATCTGCGTTTCCAGTCGAAATTCCCATCCTAGTTTTGACTTTTTCTTCGTGCTTTTTAGGGGATTCCAATTTTCTCACAAACTAATTTCGCCTCTGCATAGATTAGTTCATTTATCTCGGTTATATGGTTCGTTGATATGTAAGATAGTACTTTATTTATTTTATTCGTTTCTATTTTAAGTGTTCTCTATTCTATGTTTCTTAATGATGGTAAATTAGTGTTTTCATTATTCATAATCCTCTTTACATTTTCTAGATTTATCTTTTGTTCTTGTGATAGTGTTTCTTTAGGGTTGCTTAGTTGTGCGTTGTTTGGTAGTGTGGCGTTTTCAGTTTCAGAAGTTGGTAGTTCATTTCTGTTAGGTTGTTTTTGCTTGAAAACTCTTGATGTGTCTGGTACTGTATTATCTTGTTTATGTGTTTTCTGGTGAATTTCTAGTGTTTCAAGATCAGAAAACCAACCCTTCTTTATTATTGTTCTAACTTGATGGGCAAGCCTTTGGCGTGTTGTCTGAAAACTAGCACATTCTTAACAGATCTCTATCATTCTTTTCCTATATCCTCTTTGTTAAGGG
The DNA here is from genome assembly GCA_963585895.1 of Sepioteuthis lessoniana. Taxonomy (NCBI): domain Eukaryota; kingdom Metazoa; phylum Mollusca; class Cephalopoda; order Myopsida; family Loliginidae; genus Sepioteuthis; species Sepioteuthis lessoniana. The sequence goes on along the minus strand of OY757907.1, from coordinate 138,783,719 downwards.
TTGCTCCTAAAATAGCAGTGTAGTGTAAGTAGATCTTCTTCCCTAGCCCGTGTTTTGCGTTTAGGTCTCTGAACATGGTGGTTACTTACGTTGTCATTCATGTACCTGAAAAAAAGAGCCGCCAACATTCGCAGGATGACATTCAGATCTCCATTGTTGGCAATCAAGAGAGAAACTGCCGATCATGACACCCAAGCCTGTTGTCTGGGTCCCACGTTTGGTAATATTGTGATTGGACAGGTTTATTATGGGTGGTATATTGTGGCTATATCAGACCCAGGGGTTGTTTATGATCTGCGCACCTGACACAGATGTGACTGGGAACAGTCATTGTGGCTGTTCGGGAACAACAAGTCACACAAAAAAAAGGAAAAAAAAAAAGAAAAGAAAAATTGTATATATATATAACCCTAAGTTTTAATTTAGTTAAAGTCTGTTGCCCTGCTATTTTATATTTTACTTAGCAGACTAAGACCCCGAACTAGTTTCAGGTTTTCCTGTATCACCTTTACGATTTATATCTACTGTCTTATTTTTATACCATCTTTAAAGAAGCTTATCATATCTTATCGGATAAACGGCTTCTGATGACTTTCCGGTTGAATTCTGGGCGGAAACTGTCCATCGATTAAGAAAATTTATGAGTGGTATGGAGATTAGCGCGGTAAATTTAAATAAATCTTTCGTCATTTCGGAATCGTTTAGCTTGAAATAATTTAGCCGATTAGATAGACTCTTCATTTAAAATTACAATAGTTCATCAAAAGATTTCACAAGTAACCAAAAATCAATGTTTTTTTTTTAAAAAGAGGGATTTAACTAACCTGATTTCCATCGAACATCAGTGAAGATTTCTATTAACTGTCTTGATCGTTTGAATTCTGCTACCTGACTACAAAGCAAAAGAATTTCTAAAAATCTTTCTAAGAATTACATGTCACGTGACTTTCAAGAACTTTCCATTCTAAACTTTTTTTTTGTTATTTCATTATCATCAAATTCTAAGAACACTCCCTACATAGTGCTAAATGACGGAGTTTAGCGCAGTCCGCGTTAGCTGATGGGCTTTCATTGGAGTTTGAGTGACAGCAAGTCTCCTCAAGTCTCCAGGACACTTCTCAGTATTTAGTCCGTTCTCAATAATGTAGTATTTTGGATAGGTTCTACTCGTTCTTTTATTTCCAAGTCCTCCAGTTTTTTTTATAAATCCTTTGGTGACCTTACCAAGAGCACCAATTATAATTGGTATAAACGTCACTTTTATGTTCCACAGATTTCCGTTTCTTAATACGGTCGACGTATTTATCCTTCATATCACTTTCTTTTAATTTAATCTGTGGTAAGTTGGGAAAACAAAGTTCACAATACTTTAAGTTCTCTTTTTTTAAGGTCAGGTCCTCTGGCCGATATTAAGTGATCCGTTTGGATGACAAAATCCCAGAGGAATTTCTATGAGTCATTCTCCAGTTCAGATGTTGGGTTGTTGATGTGGACCCAAAGTCGGTACGCAGAAGGAAAACACGGAACACAGTTTAGAGGTAAGAAAGATATATTAACAAAAGTTACAAAGGATAGTGTCCAATATTGTTAGTCACACTTCTAGTACCCTTGTACTACTGCTACTACTACTGCCCGTTTTAGGATATTACTACGCTAGTAATATAGTGCTTGAGGAGTCCATGATGCAGGTAAGTTTCGGTCTCACAACAGTTGTGCATGTACGATTTGTCCGTATGGCCAAATTTAAATTTCTTGCACAATTACAAGTGGATCACTTTGCCCACCCAGTCATGTCTAGTCTTATACTCTTTCTGGGCTAATTTGCTGCATTCGCTTATTATGTGATTGATCTTTTCGTCTCTGACACCACATAAACTACATTGCTATTTTGCTGCATCTTATCTATTCTTGTTTTGATTTGATAGGTTCTTATAGCATTGTTTTGTACTGCTATCATGAGAGAATCAGTTTCTCTCTAAAGGTTTCCCTTTCTTAGCCACGTCCATGTTTCCTCGCATGAGATGTTGCTCATTAGTCGCTTAAAACGTCCATAGACTTATTTTTCTTCCTATTTTGTTTTCTGGTTATTGTCGTTCTATTGATTCTTATGTTGTCAGTATTATTTCTGCTGGCTGTAATCAGACTTCCATCACACTTTTTTATCTACTTCTCAAGTTGTAATATTAATGCGTCAACACTTTTCAATGCTAGCAAGTCCTCTTTCTCCTTCTTTACTTAACACATATTTTGTCAACGTCATCTTGTGTATGGTCATTAGTTTTCTTGTTCTCTGGTTCGTTTGTTTAAGTTCTTCTCTGGTCCACTTCAAGAATGGTCCCGAATATCTTTCGACAGACACAGCCCTGATATCTTTTCCTTTGATAAAGTTTCTGCTATATAATTTTGCTCGAGTGACTTTCTGGTTCTTCTGAAATATTTTTTCGTAATTTTTTCTCTCATCTCCTCTTGGTTGGTGGCATCAAATTTCAATCTCTCAAGTATTTATCATCATCATCATCATGTCACGCCATCAGTATGGATATCCCTGACCCTCTTTCATCACCCTTCTCTATCGTCCATCGCTTCCAGCAGGTCCTCAGGGCTACATCACGTATCTACACAGAGCTGCTGTAGTTCGAGCTGGTCGCCATGCCTTTGCTCGTCCATATGAAGGGGTCCACAAGAGTACGTCACTTATGAGCTCGTCCCAACTTCTCCAGCAGTACCCCGCATGTCTGGTTCGTCAAACTTGGATAGTTTTTGTGATGGGTGGTAGGTGACCGTACAGCTGTGGCTTTGTGGAGTGTTACCTCCTGGACTTGTTCAATATTGCTCGCAACATTCTTGTGTAGTTACCGTCAAGTTTTTTCTCCTACGTTTTGTTAGCGTCCATGTAGTGCATCTATATAGCAGTATCGACATGACCGCTGCTTGGAAGAAACTGCGTTTTATTTTATCGGTCAGGTCTGACTTCCATATGACCAATAGCTTATCGGTAGTTTTCCATGCCTTTGCTAGTCGCGTATTGATGTCTGTGTCGGTTGATGAGACACTGCTTCCTTGGTAGGTGAACTTGTCAACTAGTTTCAGAGAGCTTCCGTTTAGTGTGGGGATGTAGCATGTTTGATTAAAGCACATATATTCCGCCTTGTGTGCATTGACATGTAGGTCAATGCCTGCAGCAGCTCATTCTAGGCTATGTAGCAGGGCTTCGGCTTAGGCGGTGTATTTGTCAGAAGCGCTATGTCATCGGTGTAGTCGGCGTCGGTAATTGTTTATGCGGGGTATCTTCTGCTTCTTTCTTTTGTCAGCTTGAAAACCGTTTTCTTTGATTTTATCGATCGATGTTCTAAGCACGTAGTCTAGACAGATGATAAAGAGGTATGGGGTTAATGTATCTCCTTGCAGTACACCTACTACTATGTCAAAGTAGTCTGTGTCTCCATCTGGAGAACGAACTTTTATCTTGGTGTTTTTATGGAGAATCATTATGGCTGCGAGTAGAATTTGCTCCATCTCTGTGAATGGAGTGAAAGGCCTTGGTAAAGTCGACAAATAATATCATTGCTTGTAGGAATTTTGCATGTACACAGTCAAAAATTCGATGGATAGTCAAAATTTGTGATGTCATGGTTCTATTTCTCCAGAAGAATTTTGGTTCTTCATTAGTATGTGGTCATTTTTGGGTTATGCAGTTGCGTAGTAGGGCGTTGTATATTTTGGCTTCTATGGATGTTAGTGTTTTACCTCGGTAGTTCTTGGCTAATCCGAGGTCACCCTTTTTAGGGAAAGAGAGGATGTATCCCTTCATCTATTTGTTTATCGGGTTTTGTTTATATACTGCACCAGTGTCTAGCAGTGTTGTCAAATTGTCTGGTCTTCCATACTTCTGGGGGAATTCCATCGAGCCCGGCTGCTTTTCTATTTTTAACTTTTCTAAGTACTCAGTCGAGTTCTTCTAGAGTAAACAGTCCTAATTTGATGTCTAATTGCTTACTTATAATTCTCGTGGTTGGTTCATGAGTAACTTTCGGAGGGTTTCCGAGTTAATTCTCAAAATGTTGTTTCCACAGCTGTATTAGTTATTGAACCTGGTCAAATAAGCTAACACTATTGGAACGTGAAACTCTATTTCTAGAACTAGGGTAGAATTATTTACGGACTCCAATACTTGTATAGAATATTCAGAATATGTATAAAAAGAAAGAATGAATGACAAAGATAGGGTAGCAATGAATACCAAAATGACCCTCTTCCCCCCATCCTTTTTTTTCAAGCAGTAGTCCTACCAACAACTATTTAAGCCCATAAAATGACACGGCCGGATAGAACATGATAAACCAAGTTAGTAAAGAAGAAGCACGTCCACTCAAAGACAAGAGTCCAAAAACTGACTGGTTAGTAATATATTGTCTTTTACTATCCTGTCATTTAAATTGCATGAATGATTTTATTGAAAAATTGTATTTTCTATGTAAAATCACTGCTGTATACTATCTGTGTCTCAAATGTAAAGACAATTTTACCGTAAATTCAAATTAATATTGAACCTGGTCAAAGAAGCTAACACAATTAGAATCCAAGAACTTAAGTAAACGTAAAATAGAATATCTATAAGGATGCTAAGAAACATAAAAATAAGGTAGTTTAATGAATCGGAAAAAAGTCGCGGACTTTATCAAGTTAAAACTTAATGATGAAAAACAGAACCCCCACAAACGCCTTTAACCTTCTCCCCACCACAAAAAATTCTCGAAAGCCATGGGAAGCAGCTGGTGGACGTAAAGACAAGCAGATAAACTCTCTGACGGCTCAACGCAATGCCTAACCTGGTCGGGGCCTATGAACCCTACGGTTCATCGGACAGGATCGATTAGTTCTGCTGTTCATGTATAAGGCTGGCTTCTGTAGATGAGAATAAAAACAGCCATCGAAAGATAAACATGACCCACACTCAAACCACATGTCCAAACTGCATCGCTCTTCGCGAGGGTAAAAAAGGAATGTGTCCTGCTGAGTTTGGAGCCCTGGCTTTAGTGTTCGAAAAATTAACTACAAAGCTCAAACAAAAATTACGGAAATGCAAGTAAACAATACAAATAGCAACATTCAACGTTAGAACCTTAAATAGAAAAGGACAACTACCGGAGCTGATAAAGTTTATGTCTTTATGTGATATCTTGTACATTTTGAGACGGTCTGTTTTCCAGCTTTGCAGAACCATATAATATGCCTTTTTGGTAGTCTTACTCTCATTAAGGATTTGCTGATCAAAGTAGAGTAGTTCTCCTTTGGCTCTAGATCATTTGCGCCATCCTATCTGTCCCTCAGAGAACGATCCGCGGCTAGTTTGCGAGAAATAAATTTCTTCCCTTTTTTGTGCTGTTACTATTTTTCGCATCATAGGTGAGCAAGTTATGGGTCTGTAGTGATTTGGGGCGGTTCCTTTACGGGATCTGTTTGGATCAATGTGGTCCTTCCTTTCGTCATCCACTTGGGTACGTGGGCTTCTTGCAGGCATCTGTTCATTTCGAGTCGTAGTCTGTCATGAATTGTGGTGAATTTCTTGAACCAGAATCCCTGTATGGTTTGCCGTTTTCCAATTTGATATCTTTTTTGATGTCATTCTCCATAAATCTATGTGTATTTCCGCGTTTGGTTCTTCTTTGTGTCCTTCTAATTCTTTCGCCATGTTGCTTATCCATTCGGCATTTTTGTTATGTTCTCTTGGTTACTATATTTTACTCGAGAATTGATCAGTTTCCCTTACATCCGGTTGTTGTTAAGTGTTTGTGTCATCTCTCTCAACTTGTTGGTAGAATTTTCTTTCGTTGTATGGAGGTGCCAGTGGTGTAATGGTTATCGTCGAAGGAATTGGATACGGCGACACGAGTTCAAATCCTGGACTGATTGCATTTCACATAGCACTAATACCCTTGGGAAAGGTATGAATCCAATTTTTCTCCCTCCAGCTATGGGTAAAATAGTAGGACAGACTAGGTTCTTCAGCCTTGGTGAGGTAACTAGTCTAGGAGAAGGAAAACTCTGAATTCAAACCTGTTAAACTCCGCTTAAAAAATAGACCTTGTGTCATATCCTGCCCGAGCGGAGGGGTTGGGTAAATATGAGAATTTTCTTTCGTTGTTTTGGAATGTTCTATTTTGTCTGCATTACTTTACCCTTTGTCGATATCTTTTTAATCTTCCTTCTTTCGCTAGAACTTTCTGGTTTATTTCCCCAAACTGTATTGGTAATTTTTCTTGTGTTGCTTTTTTTCTTTTTGTCCCAATATCTTTTAGGTTTTTTCTTTTGTTTATCGTTTTTGTCCGTTTTCGTAGTTTTTTTAATCTGCGTTTCCTGTTGAATTTACCATCCAGGTTTTGATTTTTTGTTCGTGCTCTTTAAGGGAACCTGATTTTCTCACAAACTAATTTTGCTCCTGCATTGAGTAGTTTATCTAATGCAATTATGTTTTTATTGTTATATATGTTATTGCTTGACTTAATTTTCCGTTTCCATTTTGATTGTTTCCCATTCTATATTTCTTAGTGATGACAAGGTAGTCTTTTGTTCATTCATTTGAAAATTTTTCATTAGATTTTGGAAAATTCGCTAAAGTTTGAGTGGAAGCTTGTGCCCTCGGGTCTCTAGGACTCTTCTAATTATTCTAGTCGATCTTAACAATGCTACGATCTGTATAGTCCCAATTCTTCCCATGATTTCCAATTTCTTCATCTTCTTTCGAATCATTGAGAGACCGTTCCAAGTACACCAATTACAATTGGTATCATCGACAACCTCATGTTCACAGAGTTTGTTTTCTTTTTGGTTGTCTGGTAAGGTCCAAGTATTTGTCTATCTATTCACTTTCTTTTATTTTCCCTTAGTGGTCTGCCGGAACTACAAAATCCACGAGATAGCAAATTCTGGTTTTCTTGTCAATTAAAACTAATATTATTATTTACTCATTAGACTTTTTCATATAAGCATAAGCTGATGGTCTTTCACTGGAGTTTGAGTGACAGCAAGTCTCCTCAAGTCTCCAGGACTCGTCTCAGTACTCTGGCCGTTCCCAATAATGCCGTAGTTTGGATGGTCTCCACCCGTCCGCCAACTTCCAAGTTCTCCAGTCCCTTTAATAATCCTTTAGTTACTATACCAAAACCACCAATCACAATTGGCATAATTGTCACCTTCATGTGCCATAGTTTTTTTGGGTTTTTTTTTCAATTCTCTAGCAAGGTCGAAGTACTTATCCTTCATTTCACATTCTTTCAGTTTTTTTTCTGTGGTCAGCCGGGACAACAAAATCGACAATTTTCCAAGTTCTAATTTTTGTTGATTATTATAAGGTCTGGTCTCCTGGCCGAAATTAGGAGATCCGTCTGTATATCAAAGTCCCATAGTAGTTTATGTCATTTTCTAGGACAGATGCCGGGTTGTTCATATACCATTTGTTCGTATGGTCAAATATAAAATTCTTGCACATCTTTCAATGGATCACCTTGCCCACCCAGCCGTGTCTAGTCTTATACTCCTTCTATGGTAAATTGCTGCATTCACTTTTAATGTGATTGATCGTTTCATCTCTGTCACTGCATAGGCTACATTTGCTATTTTGTTGCGTCTTATCTATTCTAGCTTTGATATGATTAGTTCTTACGGCTTTAATTTGTGCTGCTATTAGGATAGATTCTGTTTCTCTCTTAAAGTTTCCTTTTCTTAGCCAGGTCCGGGTTTTTTCGTGTGAGATGTTGTTTATTAGTCGTTTAAAACACCCATAGAGTTGTTTTTTCTTTCCATTTTTGTTTCCTAGTTACTGTCATTTTGTTGTACATCGTGTTGTCAGTATCATTTTTGATGGCTGTAATCAGTCTTCCTTCTCGTAGTTTTCGAGTCGTTGTATCGATTCGTCAACGCTGTCTTCAATGCTAGCAAGTCCTTTTCCTCTTTCTTTTCTTGATACATATAGTGGGTCAACGTTGTCTCTGGGATGTAAAGCCTTATGCATGGTCATTAGTTTTCTTGTTCTTTGGTCCATTTGCTTAAGTTCATCTCTGGTCCACTTGAGAAAGGGTCCTGAAAATCTAACGAGGGGTACAGCCCAAGTATTTATTCCTTTGATAAGGTTTCTGCTAGAGAGTTTTGTCTTGAGTAGTTTTCTAGTTCTCCTGGGATTTCTTTTTTAATTTTGTCTTTCATTTCTATTTATTTGATGGTGTCAGCTTGAAAGACACCCAAGTATTTGTAGGTTTCGCTTTCTCCGAGCGTTCTAATCTTGTCTTGATTTGATAGTTCCATTCCGTCCGTTATATGTTATTTGCAACTTTTGATTACAAGCATGGCACATTTTGCTATGCCAAATTCCATTCCTATGTCCTGACTCTATATTCTTACTGTGTGTATTAGAGTTTCCAGTCCTTTTTAATTTTTTGCAAATAGATTTATGTTATACATGTACATTAGGTGATTGATCTTTTCTTGCGATTTTGTAAGTTTGTATCCGGCAGTGCATTTTCTGAATATGTGGTTAAGTGGCATCCTGGCAATTATGAATATTAACGGTGATAGAGCATCTCCTTGAAAAATACCTCTTTGGATCTTTGCTTCAGCTAAGCTTCTTCCCTCCGCTGCCAATTCCACTTTCCAGGTTTTCATGGTTTTCTCGATAAAGTTTATGTGATATTTTGTACATTTTGAGGGAGTTTATTATTCAGCTTTGTGAAACCATATCATTTGATTTTTTGTAGTCAATCCAGGCCATAGCTCTTGTTTAGGATGCGTTGATGTAATGTAAAATAACTTTGCTTTGCCTCTGGATACTTTGTAGCATCCTTTCTGTTCCTCCGGGAACAATCCGTGGCTCGTTAGCGAGTTGTAAATTTCTTCCCCTATTTGTGCTGTTAATATTTTCCACATCATCGGTAGGCAAGTTATGGGTCTGTTATTGTTTGGGGCGGTTCTTTTGCTTGGGTCCTTTTGGATTAATGTGGTCCTTCCTTTGGTCATCCATTCGGCTTGTGTGCTCTTTGTAGGCATTTGCTCATTTATAGTACTAGTCTGTCGTGAATGGAAGTGAATTTCTTGAACCAGTATTCCATCATGGCCTGGCGTTTTGCAGTTTGATATTTTTCATCGTTTTCGATGTGTATTTCTGCTTTTGGGCCTTCTTCTAGTCCTTTTGGTTCTCTTGTCATATTTTTTATCCATTCAGCCTTTCCGTTATTTTTTTTTTTTTGGTTGCCATATTCTAGTCCAGTATTGTTCGGTTTCTTTTGCATCCGGTTATTGGTATGATTTCTTGTCATCTCTTCCAAGTTGATGATAGAATTTTCTTTCGTTGTTTTGGAATGTACTGTTTTGTCTGTATTATTTTACCCTCTGTCGATATCTCTTTAATCTTCCTTCTTTCACCAGGACTTTCTGGTTTATTTCCTCAAGTTGTATTGTTATTTTTTCCTGTGTTGTCTCTTCCTTTCTATTCTCACATATTCCAGCGTCTTTCCTTTGTTTTATCATTTTGGCCTGTTTTCATAGATTTTTTATCTGCATTTCCAGTCAAAATTCCCATCCCGTTTTTTTTTTGTTTTTTTTGCATCAGAGTAAGCTTATGATTTTTTTCAGGAGTGACAGCAACCATCACCGGATTTCAAGGACTTTTCTCAGTATTCTGTCCGATATTGTTTGTTTTTTTGCTTGTTTGGGTTATATGGTATATCGACCTTTGTAGCCTATTCAATGCCAAATACATTTTTATACAAATAAACACTTCTGTTTTAAATAATTTAGTCTAGCATAAGTACACAGTTTGTCAAAAACATTTCTATTTCAAGCTATTCTGTTTACTCAAACAGATCTAATTCAAAAAATTCAGTTTAGTATACGTATAGTTTTTGTTTACACACAGTTAAATGTCAAAACAGTCATTTTTCAAACAATTCCGTTTAGCGTAAGTAGAGTTTCAATATTAAAAACGGCTGGATTTCAAACAATTCATTTTAGCATGAATGCGCAGTTATAATGTCAAAACAATTCTATTTCAAGCAGTTCAGTTTAGCTTAAATATACAGTTTAGTTTTATTTGGCCCATAGATATGATCCTATCCGGTGCTACCACTTCGGGCCCGAGTGGACCAGTGAACGATGGCAACGAAGGGGCACTCCTCATCCTCCAAAGCTCCAGCATTACTAAAACCTCACAATCAGATTTTTTAGTCTAATATTTGAACACTTGTTGTAGGGGGGGGGGTTCTTGCCTTCTCTGAGAGAAGCAGTCGGTATATTCTCCAGCCCTAATCGACTGAGCAATCTCGCTGATCTTAATAACGCTGGAGTTTCGATGATCTCCACTTGTCTTATTTCCAAGTTTTCCATTCCTTTTACCAATACTTAGGAGATTGTACAAGTGTACCTATCACAATTGGTACCACCGTCACGATTTTTGTAGTTCTCTTGTAAGGTCTAGATAATTATACCTCTTTTTCTTTTTTTTAAAATTTTACTCTGCGGCCTGCCGAGACGACAAAGTCGACTCTTCGGTAGGTTCTTTTTTTTTTTTCTTTTTTGCTGACTGTCACTAGGTCTGGTAATCTGGTCGATATTAGATGATCTGTTGTCTCTCAAGATCCTTAGCAGTTTGTGCGTCTCATTCTTCATGACGGATTCCCAGCTGTGCATATACCACTTGTTCGAATGGTCAAATTTCGATTTCTTCCACAATTCCAAGTGAATCATCTTTTCTGCCCAATTGTGGTCTTGTCTTACACTCCTTTTGGGCTAATTTGCTGCATTCGCATATCATCATTGTTTCGTCTCTGTCACCACATAACCTACATCTGCTATTTTGTTGCATTTTATCTATTTTCGCTTTAACATAGTTGGTCCTTATGACGTTGTTTTATGCTGCTATTGGAAGAGATTCGGTTTCTCTCTTAAATTTCCCTTTTCTTAGCCATGTTCAAGTCTTCTCATGTGAGATTTCGTCTGTTTGTCGTTGGAAATATCAATACAGTAGTTTTTCTTCCCATTTTCCATTCCTAGTTAGAGTTGTTCTATTGATCGTTGATTTGATTCTGGTCGTTGTAATTAGTCTTTCTTCGTTCTTTTTATGGAGTCTTCGAGTCATGTTGATCCATCGACACTATCTGCAGTACTGGCAATTCATCTTCCTTCTTCTTTTCTCGATTTATATAGTCTTTTTATCTCGTCTCTGGGATGTAAGGCCTAAGGTATCGTCAATAGTTTTCTTGTTCTAAGTCCATTTGCGGAAGTTTTTCCCTCGTCAACTTCAAGAATGATCCTGAGTATTTTACGAGAAGGACAGCCAACGCATTTATCCTTTTGATGAGATTTCTCCTCTAGTTTGTTTTCGAGTACTTTCCTCATTCTCATAAGATACTCTTTTTTTAATTTTCCTCTTATTTCCACTTGTTTGATTGGGTTCGCTTCGAATACTCCCAAATAATAATTATTATTATAATAGATATCATACGCGGACTACACCGATGACATAGCGCTTCTGGCAAATGCACCCTCCCAAGCCGAAGCCCTGCTACATAGTCTGGAACGAGCATCTGCAGGTATAGGCCTCCATGTCAATGCACACAAGATGGAATATATGTTCTTTAATCAAACAGATGACATCTCCATACTAAACAGTAGCTCTGTAAAACTAGTAGATAGGTTCACCTACCAAGGAAGCAGTGTCTCATCAACCGAGAAAGACATCAACCCGCGACAAGCAAAGGAATGGACACCTTTCGATAGACTATCGGTCATATGAAAGTCAGACCTGACCGATAAAATGAAACGCAGTTTCTTCCAAGCAGCGGTGGTGTCGTTATTGCTGTATGGATGCACTACATGGACGCTAAACGTAGGAGAATAAACTTGACGGCAACTACACAAAAATGCTGCGAGCAATATTGAACGAGTCCTGGAGGCAACACCCCACAAAGCAGCAGCTGTACGGCTACTTACCAACCATCACGACAACTATCCAAGTTAGACGAACCGGACATACGGGACACTGTTGGAGAAGTGGGGACAAACTCATAAGGGACTTACTCCTGTGGACCCTTTCACACAGCCGAGCAAAGGCAGGACGTCCATCTAGAACCTACATACAGTAGCTCTGTGCCAGTACGGAATAAAGCTCTAAAGACTAGCCGGGAGCAATAGACGATAGAGAAGGGTTGCGAGAAAGGGTCAGGGATATCCGTGCTGATGGCACAGCAGGATGATAATGATGATTGATATCATTCCTTGGAGAGTTTTTCACACCAGCGTTAGTTTTCTTTCTTGAAAGTGTTCTTATTTTCCTTGATTTCGTTGTTCTATTCCTTCCGTTATTTGTCTTTTGCCGCTTCTCATTACTGGCATGGCACATTTTTCTATGCCAAATTCCATCCCTATATCCTGACTGTATACCCTTACTGCCTGTATAAGGATTTCTAATTCCTTTTTTTTTTTTTTTTTGCGGTTAGATGTCGTCGGTCTAATTTAGGTGGATAATCTATTCTTGCTATTTAGTAAGTTTGTAGCTCCCGTGCATTTCCTAAGTATATGACTGAGTATAATCATCGCTATTACAAATAGTTAGGATGTAAACACATCTCCCTGGAATATACCTCTCTGGATTTTAATCTCAGCAAAACTTCTTCCTCAGGCTGTCAATTCGACTTTACAGTTTTTTTTGTTTTTTTTTTAGATAATCTATTATCCAGCTTTGCGGGACTATATCTTTGGACTTCTTATTGTCAATCTACGCCATATTTATATGTTTCTCCCGAACCTGTGCTGTTAGGATTTCCCACATCATTGTTAAGCAGGTTATCGGTCTATGGTTGTTGGGATCAGTTTCTTTTTGGGGTTCTTTTTGGATCAGGGTGCTCCTTTCTTAATAATTTTCATAGCTTGATCAGCCTGTCTTTGGTTTGTGGTATTAAATCTAGCTCATTCTTCTAAATTTCTGTAATCTTTTTTCTATACCCACTTTGTGTAGGGTTGCTCCTAAAATAACGGTGAAGTAAAACTTTGTACGCTTCTTTTGTCGATTTTCTCCATTAGTGTCTCTGATTTCAGGGTTGTTTAGTTCGTTGTTTGTCTACGTGAAATTAGAACAGCCAACATTCGCAGGATGCCGTTTACATCCCCCATGTTGACTATCAAGGAAGAACCAGCTGATCGTGACGTATGCACGTCTTGTCTGGGTCCCAGGCTGAATTCTATTGCAAACTCTTCACTCGTGAACCCCTTCCATTTTTTCTTTTTCTTTTCCTCTTCTTAATCACGGCTTCGATTTGTCATTTTTTCATGGGTATAATATTGGGTCTTTACTCGACCCAGGAGTTGTTTATGATCTGCGGACCTGTCACAGATATGACCGAGTCCCTTTAAAGTAAGAGTGTCACAAAAAAAACCTTTACGTTGTAATTTTGGTTTGGTTTCTTTATTTAATGGCTTATCAACTCTTTTTAGGTTATTTAATGCCAAAGCCATTCTCCTAGAAGAATAGTAGTGGTTCTATTTAACCCATAGCTGGGAGGATAAGGGGGCTCATACCTTTCCCAAGGGTATTTGCCCGAAAGTGAACGTAATAGCGCGACTGGAGTACGAACTCGCGTACTACGATTCCGCAGTCCAACGCCAACCACGAGGACACACCCTTGTAATTTTGTCGATTTTTAACGTATTTAAATTTCACAGTGAACTTTTTTCGTCTCATTTTTACTTTATCTGTTACATTGGCTTATAACTAATATTCTGTACTTTAAACACTGAACGATTTGGTAGCATTCCTGTGTTGTGATTTTTGCACTGCTTTTTAAGAATGTAATATCATTTGCGTCTTTCTGTTACTGATAAGCGTCTTTGGGTAAAGTTAGCTTTGTGACTAGGATGAATATTCTATTTCTTTTTTATTTGCTATGCAAACTCTTCACTCGTGACCCCCTTACCTTTTTTTCTTTTTCTTTTCCTCTTCTTAATTACGGCTTCGCTTCCTTCTCCAAGTAACAGACAAAATTTACGTTAACTAAGTTTGTATATTTAAACAAAGACAAAAAGAAAAAAAAAGAAAAATCAAAAGCATACAATTCCCTTCGATAATATTGCAAGAAAACAATGAAAGATATTTACAGACCCATCTGTTTTCTTTTATTTCTTTCGAAGATAATCACTGATAGTACAAATTACTTCTTTCTCTTTCTCGAGGAACTTGTTAATTTTTGACGCCACCGTCTTCTGAAGGAAGTAATTTCTATCAGCTTTTACTCGAAAAGTTTAGTCACGTGACTAGGAGGAATATTATTATTCAACGTTCAGCTTTACTTTTGGTTTCTCCCCATTTTTTACCTAGTCTTTACCTAGGGTGAGGGAAGGTTATCATTAATATGTATTCGATGCATTTATATTTTTTTTTTGTTCTCTTTTTGGTGATATTTTTCAGCCACGTTGATTTTACTCTCCTAAAGAGATGAGCAGTTCCGCAAAGAGCAATTTTTGTATTTCATATCGGCTTGGACTAGCAGGTATCTTATAAATATGATTATCTATCACTTTCTCGAACTTACCAAGGGCTCCCACTATTATTGGCTCGGTGATACTTTTAAGGAAACACATTTTCTTAATTTCTATTTCCATGTCTTTGTATTTGCTTATATTATAACATTATCTGTTAGCAATGGCGTGTCAGTTTGAAGGTATGTTTTTCTTTTATAATCATTAGCCTCCGTATCTGACCTATAGCTCTTTATTTTTCTAACAGTTTAAATAAAAGAAACTTCAAAAGAACAGTGGCTTCTGCAGCTTCAGTTATTGGTTCTCGTTGCGTTTATACCATTTTTTTTCAGATTTCGGTACCCCATAGTATATGCATATTTTACAATGTATATGATTTTCTATTTTTATCATGCCTTTCTTTGTATTTTATTAGTGTTAGGATTGGGCAACTAGACACAAAGTGGTCAGCTGATTCATTTTTTTTATGTTCACACAATCTGTGACAATACCCCCCGGACCCCCGAATACGTCAATTTCTTCGAACCATTTCGCTTCTTGGCCGGTGATCAACTAGTAGTTCCGATAGGGGTATCGCACATTTCTTCATGGCTACAAGAAATACAATCGAGGGAGTGGGAGAAAAAGAAGAAACGAACAATATGCTTGGGTTAACTCAAATTGCAAGAAGAGGAGTTATGTAACATTGCATTCCCTATGTGCATATGTAGACTACGCTAACGTGGATTTCTAGCGAAAATTCTACAACCTATGAGGAGTGCTGACTCATCTTGACTGCTCTTCACTCACTGACTCTTGGACCCTATCTAATGCCGACTGGTCTCTCTGCTGTCCGGTGTCGACTGGCCACTCGCGCCACCCTTCGCCAACTGACTTCTGTCTGAGTTCCTTTGTCCAACTCCGCTCGCGTTCCCTTACCCACTTCCGGTCACGTCGAGATCGCGGGCTCAGGCCTTTGTTTGGTTTCGCGTCAAAACAGACAAAGGTATCGTCGGCTTGGCGGACGACCTACATAGTGTTACAAATCTACATATTGGGTTTTATCCGTTTTTATTATTGTTTTGGTCCTGTGCTGCTGTAATTAACCCTTCTGTCTCCAAATTCATTCAAATACCTTTCCTCCATTGATGAGTCTTTAATATATCTATATCATCATTTCTAATTCTTTGTGTGCCTATCGTTCATATTGGGATTTTTGTTCCCTAGCGTATTTTAATTGATTCAGTCTGTGTGTTTTGGCTTCTTTCTTTATGATTTTGCTGCTTCTATTACTTCATCTTAAAAGTATATTTCTTTCCCTGTGAGGTGGAGTTGTTTAGCAAATTTATTACTTTCTTTCATATTGATTTTTTCTCTAGCTTCTCGTGTGCGCTTATTAACAGTAGTAACCACTCTGTTGTAGTGTCATAGAATTACTTAAATCCTATTGTGGGTGTTTTGTAGGTTAATCCCTGTTGAATTAATTCTCTTCCATTATTTCATCTCATGACAAAGGGACATTTTATATCTGTTCTTGTGTGATGCATTATCTGGCAGGTTATTACTTTCCTAATGTTTCAATCCTTTTTTTTTTATTTATTTCAGTTAACGTCCACTTTGTTATATTAAAGCCGCACATTACTATCAGCATTGCCAGAATATTAATTGCTATAACATTTTTGTGTTCAATCCCGTTCTTAATATGGCCCTTATTCTCCGACAGAATTCTCTGTGTATTTTTTAATTCATAATACTATTGATACAATTCGCTTCATTAATTAATGAATTACTTTCCTATTTATATATATATTTATAGAGTGTTGTTTTAAGACATCACGATGAAGCCTTTCCTAAGTGTAATATTTACACATTTGTCCAGACCAAATTGTATCTCTTTGTTGTCATTAATGTTTTTCAGAGAACAATCCATTGTCTCTTCGATTGCAATATCTTTCTAAATTTGTGATTCTTGTAAATTGAATTACCATGACCAGAAAAATCCGACGAACACCTACGCACGATATACGGAAACACTGGACAGCTCTTTCGACCTTATTAGGTCTCATCAGCAGTGTGTACCGTAATCTCCACACCAGTGACCCCAGATTGCAGTGCCGAAACTCTACAACTGAGCCACCAGTTCATATCACACACAAGTGACGCCAAATCAACTAGTTATGGTAATTGCGCGGCCAAATAACCTAAATGTGTCTTGCAAGTTACATCCGTACTCTTTCCAGAGGACACGGTCACCACCCCCAGGGTCACGTCTTCCCTAAAAGCTTAGAAATACGCGTCCGCGTAATTATTATACCTCAGGGGCAAGGGAATAGATGTACATAAGTTCGATCTCCAGTGGTGGAGATTACGGTATACACTGCTGATGTCCAGTGTTCCCGTATGTCGTGCGTAGGTATTCGGCGGTTTTCTGGTCATGGTAATTCAATTCACAATATTAATTCCTCTACTTAAAAAATAAAACTATGTACATCTATTCCCTTGCCCTTGAGGTCATAATAATTACGCAGATGCGTATTTTTAAGCTTTTGGGGAAGACACAGGTTATTTGGCCGCGCAATTACCATGACTAGTTGATTTGGCGTCACTTGTGTGCGATATGAACTGGTGGCTCAGTTGTAGTTGTCGCTGGTTCGATCTCCAGTGGTGGAGATTACGGTATACACTGCTGATAAGACCTAATATGGTCGAAACAGCTGTTCAGTGTTCCCGTATGTCGTGGGTAGGTGTTTGGCGGATTTTCTGGTCATGGAAATTCAATTCACAATATTAATTCCTCTACTTAATATATATATATATATATATATATATACATTTGTGATTCTTATTTTACTTCTTGCGAATTTCTATCACCAACGTTAAGTGATGGTTTTTCACTGGAATCTGAGTGACAGCAAGTCTACTCAAGTCTCCTAAACTCTTTTCAGTATTCTGACCAATCTTAACAATGCTATAGCTTGGATGGTCTCAGCTAGTCCTCTAACCTCCAACTCCACCAGCCTTCTTACAAAGTCTTTTGGGACCGTTCCAAGTGCGCCAGTTACAATTGGTATTACCGTTACTCTCATGTTCCGCAGCTTTTTTATCTTTTTATTCTCAAAGAGAGCTTCTTCTTTGTGCTTATCTCGTTATCATTTTCTTTATCCTGTATTGCACTTGTATAATTGCTCTCTAGACTGTCACGCAGATCTTCCTTTTCTTGTTTGCGACGTGTTGTCTGACTCAGTGGGCGTTTTTCGGTCTGCTTCTCAGTCTAAGAGTATCTTTTTTTTTTTCTTTTTGTGTTCAGACCTTTTTCTCACAGGCAAAAGCCAAAACATTTGTACAGTTGTATCTCTCTCTATGTCTAGTTCCTCTTGGTATTACATTTTCATTCAACTTGCCGCCTTTACTTTGGATATCATTTATCATCTCATACTTTCTCTTTATGGTTTGGTTTGGTTTGGTTTCTTTGTTTAATGGCATATCAACTCTTTTTAGATTATTTAATGCCAAAGCCATTCTCCTAGAAGAACAGTACTCGTACTATTTAACCCATAGCTGGGAGGATTAGGGGGTTCATACTTCCTCTTTATCAAGGCGACCTTTTTAGTTTGTTTAGAACGAGCCTATTTTCACTTTGTGGCATTTACTTACCGTTAAAGTCTTGATTTTTCCGTGACTTGTGAGCTCAATTCACTAATTATTTGTTTACAACTTTATATTCAAGTAGCTTGCACAGTTCCTGCTTTATTCCTCTTCCTGATCTTTTAAGCTTATTCTTATTTTCCTTTCATAACCAGCTTGCTACATTCAATTACAATATGCTTTAGTCTCGTCTTTTTCTTCAATATGGAGCAATTTGTTGATTTTACCATTTTTATTTTTTATTTTTCCATGATTATCCATTTTTCTTGGCTGCAGCAGAAAAAAGATTATTATTATTATTATCATTATTATTATTATTATTATTGGGTGGTGGGAACTGCGGTGCTGAAAATGGTGATTTGTATAATGAAGTTTCCATTTTCACGATAACTGCTCAGGGCTTAGTGTTCCATTTGAAATCGATAGATGGATATTTATGAGGGAGGAGGTAATGCGTCAGAAAAATGAATATATAAAATAACCATAAGAACAAAAAAATGTTCACTGCTTTCAAGTCGTTTTTTGTTTTATTTTTGCTGCAGTTTATTTCAGTACGATGGATTAAATGTTCCTACTTGATGCTTTCAGGGAACTTTCCCAGAAAAATATCCATGAGTGTAGGAGGAGAGAAATATAGATATATATATATAGAGAGAGTAACAGAGAATGAGAGAGAGAGAGAGAGAGAGAGAGAGAGAGAGAGAGATGGTATGTTTTGTGTGAGAAGGAAAGAAAGAGCGTATTTATGTGTGAGATAAATAGTGTGTAGATAAGAAGTAAAGCAGTGTGGTAGAGACAAGGAAATAGTTTGTACATTAGAGAGGTACAGAGTGTGTGTACTTGTGTGGTATGAGTATGTGTGGGAAGTAAGAGAGAGAAAAATATCATGTGCGTACATGTGTGAGGGAGAGAGAGAGAGGGGTGGGAATAAAGTGCGCGTGAGGTAGAGAGATAGAGGAGAATAATATGTGTGTGTGAGAGAGAGAGAGAGAGAGAGAGAGAGAGAGAGAGAGGGAGAGAGGTGGGAATAAAGTGTGCGTGAGGTAGAGAGATAGAGGAGAATAATATGTGTGTGTGTGTGAGAGAGAGAGAGAGAGAGGGGGGGAATAAAGTGTGCGTGAGGTAGAGAGATAGAGGAGAATAATATGTGTGTGTGAGAGAGAGAGAGAGAGAGTGTGAGAGAGAGAGAGAGGGGGGTGGGAATAAAGTGCGCGTGAGGTAGAGAGATAGAGGAGAATAATATGTGTGTGTGTGTGTGTGTGAGAGAGAGAGAGAGAGAGAGAGAGAGAGAGAGAGGTGGGAATGAAGTGTGCGTGAGGTAGAGAGATAGAGGAGAATAATATGTGTGTGAGAGAGAGAGAGAGAGAGTGTGTGAGAGAGAGAGAGGAGGGTGGGAATAAAGTGCGCGTGAGGTAGAGAGATAGAGGAGAATAATATGTGTGTGTGTGAGTGTGAGAGAGAGAGAGAGAGAGAGAGGGAGGGGGTGGGAATGAAGAGTGCATGAGGTAGAGAGATAGAGGAGAATAATATGTGTGCGTGAGAGAGAGAGAGAGAGAGAGAGAGAGAGAGAGAGAGAGAGAGGTGTGGGAATGAAGTGTGCATGAGGTAGAGAGATAGAGTAGAATAATATGTGTGTGTGTGTGTGTGAGAAAGAGAGAGAGAGAGAGAGTGAGAGAGAGATATTGAGAGAGAGAGTGAGAGATTGAGAGAGAGAGAGTGAGAGAGAGAGAGAGAGAGATATTGAGAGAAGTAAAGTATAAGTGTGTACACACATATGCTTAGTATATATATAATAGCAGCCAAATGATAGCAAGTGACTGAGTGCGAGAAACTTTGTGAGAGAGAGATAGAGAGAAATGAAAATATCCAGGAACTAAGATAAAAAGACAGAGATAGAAAGACAAAAAAATATATATATATAAATATATAAAGAGAGAGAGAGAGGGGGAGAAAGGGAGAGTGTGCATATGTGGGAGGTTAGCGTGTATTTGAGTGTGTATATGAGTATTTGTGATCGGGACTTGAGCGTGTGCAACGAGAAAATGTTGTGTGACACGTGTAGTGTATTTGAGTGTGTTTGAATCAGTATTTGACTGAGATAGATAGATCGATGGGGAGAGAAAGAAAGAAGGAGGAATTAAAAGTGGGGGAGATAAATTTATTCAAAATGTATAAATGATCTGTAATGGTTTCAGCACTGAGAACAATATCAAAGATCCAAGATCGAATATTACTTAGAAATGCATGCTTCCATTTCTCCCTGCGTTATATAACATCTTTTGATATTTGGATATGATATTTCAGCGATGGTGTGTCACAACAAAGACAGGAAACAGGTGAACATTCGGGTAAATCCCTCATTTATAAATACCCAAATAGTTTAATAAATAAGAACAAAATGCTGCTATCCTATCGACAGTGTTGAAAGTGAATAAAACGAATATCAAATGCAGTTGAATAAAATTTTGAAAAGAGTAATTAATATTCCGTCTTATCTACAGCAAATGATTTTTTTGTCTTGTTGTTGTTATTTATTCTAAAAACTTCTCCAGGTGTAGAAATTATAAAGAAAGAGAAGAATCTTTTTGTACAGATGATATATTTTCAGTTTGATTCGAATATATATGAACAGAAAGAAAGCCTCGTTATGATGTTCTTTTCTCAGCAAATTCTAAAAACTTCTTCAGAAAGTTCTTTTATTTCCAAAATCTTGCCCAAGGTTCTGTACATTGAAATCTTTGAACGGGCTTAGATATGCAGATGATCCATTTACTTTCTAAACCTTAGAATTGTTTCCTTTTGGAAAATATTGACAAAAGACTTCACATGCCATGCAAATGGGAAAAAGGATTTTAAGGAAGAAACCAGATGCCCTTTTTAAGTAAGATTTGAGAAACGGAAAAGTAGAATGTAAGGTGAAGGACCATATCTGGTGATTAAACAGAACTCTGTATCTTATCTATCCCAATAACCGACTGGAAAGAGAGTATGAATTCAAAGAAGTTGACTTGTATTGCTGTATCTGCGTGCAGCGTAAGTCAAAGGCTGTTTAGAGTTAAAAGCTAAGTAGTTTTCTTTGTTCATCAACAACAAATATTTTTGAAATCACCGGTGTATAAATTACAAACAAACATGTTACATAAAAGCTGAGGTGATATTGATTGTGAATCTGATGTGACTTGGTGACTTTATTAGCGACCATCTTGCGATATAAAAAGGAAGACATTTATCTCTTCTCTTCTTTTGTTTTTAGAGGGACATTCAACAGAGGCCTAGTTGCTGAGAAACCTTTAATCAGGCTGCACCAACCTATTGTAAAAACGGGTTAGGGCCAATGAACAGACTTTCTATAAAATTATGGCTTTTACCATTGGCATTCAAAAAGAAATTACAAGGTTTCAACAAATATTGTCAAGAAAATCAATTCAACTGTGTGACTGGTATAAAAAGAGTGACATTTCAATGCATGATAGAGAAAGAGAAAGAGAAAGTCAAAGAAAGATACAAACCGACAGAAAGAAACAAAGAGAGAGAGAGAGAGAGAGAGAGAGAGAGAGAGAGAGAGAGAGAGAGAAGGAGAAGGAGAAGGAGCTGGTCTGACATACATTATTTCATCCAAAGAATTAAAGACATGTTAGATTGCGAAGATTTCAATTTTGTTCCTGAAAATGCTTGTTTTAGGCAGGGTTCGAAGAAATAGAAAATTTTGCCTTTTCTTTTGCCCCGTCTATCACTACCACCATTAGAACAAGCAAAAAAAATCTTTCCTAAGAGTAGCAAATGTTTTATCCTTACAGCTTGGAAGATGAAGAAAAATGTGCTTAAAAGGAATATAAAAAACACAAAACTATCACAAATTTAAAGAAAATTTGCGGAGAGACTACACCAAAGTTGAAGTAGAGTTTGAAGAATAATTTGCAGAATTTGAAGGAGGATTTGAACAATTTAAAGAAGAAGAAGAAGAAGAAGAAGAAGAAGAAGAAGAAGAAGAAGAAGAAGAAGAAGATTTTTTCTTTTCTTTAAAGATACGCCATGTATCTCCTCAGGGAGACACCAAATCCGTTTCGGTTTTGCGTTTCCTGACAAAAATTGTAAATCGATTTTGAATTTATTTCAACTGAAAAAAATTGTCTACAGATAAATCGTTCTCAGTTTCTTTGTAATCAATAAGCAAGGATGGAATGAAATTTTACATTGTATTAAGAAATATACCTCAATGTCAAACAAGATTTAATGACGCAATCATAAAGCAACGTTTAAAATATGAATTTACGAAGTTTAAATGATATTGTCACAAGGTGATTAAAAGTGAGTGCCCGATAAAAATACTCATAAAATAATGAAAATACGTCATCTAAATTTTTGACTATAAAAGGCACAAGAATATAGCAAATGAAATGCTGTGCAAAATAAATCCAAAAGACAAAAATCCGATGTTTACGTACAAAACAAAGAAAATCAGATCTGAAGACATCAGAATATAGAAAAAGGCTAAAGAATTCCAAGCATTGGGTTAGATACTAAATGACATAAATTCATACTAGAGAAATCTAAGCTCCCTGGCATGTGCAAAATTCTCACCCAACGTAACCTAAAATGGACTGGCCTCTTGAGCACCCTTGAGGACATCAGACTACTAAAAAAGATTCTGTACTCTCAACTTTGAGAAGAGTCGCGTGAAACATGTCGACCAAAACCCAGGTAGAAGAAACCTGGAGGTCCAGAAAATCCCTCTCGACAATTGGCAAGAGCAGTACGAAAAACGAAAAACTGGAGGAAAAATCAGCAGGATTCATCATTGGATACGATGAACAGCAAGTAATAGTAGCAGCAGAAGCAGTAGTTGTAGTGTTAAATACATAAAAGGTATGTTATGCAAGGAATACTGAAACTAATTTATATGAAATTTCAGTCAAACGCTTATTGCAATTATAGAACAAAGCTAGAGTGGTAACGGAGCCTGTGAGGATTGAACACACTACACTCATAAATGTATATATATATATATATATATATATATATATATGTGTGTGTGTGTGTGTGTGTGTGTGTGTGTGTGTGTGTGTGTGATTAATATTAATTTGAATGTAACGAAAAAGATGGCCATGTATGAAGCAGTCAGGGAAAAGAGACAATTATTTTATTGCTAGATTTCAATGAGTGTGGCCTGTAGGTATCTGTGATCTAATGAATAAAGTAGTTATAGCCTTATTACAGGCTGCTGAGTTGAAATTTATGCGATTTACTTACTGACAGCTGAAAGAAAATGCGATAAAATTTAATGGAACTAAAATCGAAAAAAATTCTGCGATAAAATAACAAAACTTAATGAACACTTTTTTTAATTGACAAAATTAAAAGGTATTTTTAGTAAAGTTTTACTTTTTCCCTTCTAAATGATAATGATCTGCTCAGATCATCTTGTCTTGAAGAATTGAAATAAACAAAAATTCCACAGTAATACATGGACAGAAAGAATAAAAAAATTGCAAGCAGTGTTTACCTAATAAAATTCAAACCTTCAATAACAACAACAACAACTACTACTACTACTATTGACAACAAAAAACAATAACAACACCACCGACAACAACCACAACAAAAACAATTGTGGACTACGACGTAATAGTGATAGCAGTATTAAACAAGTCCTGGCGACAACACCCCACGAGACTCCAACTATACGGACACTTGCCCCCCATCACAAAAACTATACAAGTTCGACGAACCAGACACGCGGGACACTGCTGGAGAAGCAAGGACGAGCTCATAAGCGATGTACTCCTGTGGACCCCCACTCATGGATGTGCAAGTGTGGGACGACCAGCACGAACTTACATACAGCAGCTATGTGAGGACACGGGTTGTAATCCTGAAGACCTGCCGGAGGCGATGAGTGATAGGGAGAAATGGCGAGAGACGGTCAGGGATATCCGCGCAGACGGCGCGACATGATGATGATGATGAAATAAAACAAGTTAGCACAGGAAATGCACAGATATAAAGATAACTGGGCAAGAAATGATTCATTGAGAACAGTGCAAACAATTGGGATTTTTCCCTTTCAAATGTTTTGAATATTTCTGAATATAAACAATATTAATATATTCAATTAAATCCAAATAATTCAACGCATAAACTAGGCTAATATATTCAATAAAGCAAAAATGGAATATGAAAGTTACAAAAATATTAGGGTATCTAACAAAATGACTTATATCCAAAACAATAACGAAAAAATGTATCTAAACACACGAGGAATAAAAATATGATTCAACCCACTCTACAGTAAAATTGTTTGAACAAATATGAAGGAGAATATTTTCCTGTTTATTAAAATACACTTAAAAAAATCTGAAACACTTAGCAAATTGTTTAATAAAAACAATTTTAAAATAAACTATTGTTGTTATTAGAAAATAATAAGTAAATACCACATAAAAATATCAGATGAGAAAATAATCAGAACGCCAAATGCAACTGCAGAAATAAAGAAATATACTTTTTGAACAGTAATTGCTTGATCAATGGTGTTATAGATAACAGAAGGAAACATACTAAGTAAGGATAACGATTAAAGGATATAGATGGGTGGGTGGGGTTCAAAAACTGAAATAATAAATAAAATAAATAAATTCAAAAGTAGCAGTTTTCCCAGGAGGCCTATGACAGGAAGTGAAATCGGCGGATACTTAAAAGGGGGGCTTCCTTCGCACCAAAAGAGCAATTCTCAGAGTAAGCTGTTATCACTGCTATTGAAAGAATCTTTATCTATCGGTTGCTGGCAGGGTAGTTCGCGTGCTCGCCATGTCCCGGGCTTCGCGGCAGGTTCTGTCTCCTTTCAGTAGCCGTTTCTGCTAAATACACCTCACTGAACACACCTACCGGACACACAAGGAACTTCAAACGCATAACTCACTAAAAATGAGTCTAATATATTTCAACGCCTAGTCTGGGAGACTCAACTCCTTGTACTGGTTCAGAAAAGCCTTTTCACCACAGAATAGTCGTGAAGCACCCACTAAAAGTTTGAATATAAAAGTATCCTTCTCTCTTTCCTTCTGTCCTTAATTCTCTTGCCACAGACAAAGAAGACAAGTGAATGGTGTATGAAGAAAAACAGAGTTAGACACAAAACACTGAATCATCCCAATAGAACACAACCGTTCACCGAAAACCATGACCTACAAGATGAATAAATAAAAAAAATCTTCTCACCCCAACAGGTGCTACAGAATTGAATTAAAACAATTGAATTTATCTTCACAAACTTAATTTTACCAACAAATCATAGAAATCGGTGATTTGAAATATTGCCAAAAAAACAAACAAACTTTACGAAGACACCATTGAGAATGGGACCAGTCACACAATATAAAAGCTCATTCAGTGGCTTTTCATGTGCAGTTAGTTACGTCATGCTTGAGTGCTAAGTTACGTTAAGGCTGTGTAATCTTAAAGTATTCATTAAGATAGTGAAGATGGTTCAAATTAGTATAAGTTATATCAGACGAAATATGAACTTGCATCTCATATTCTTGGAAGGCAACGCCTTGATTAACTAGGCAACATGAAGTTTGGGTGGATGGGAGACATAAATCGAAAGTCATTTTTCACTTTCAACTTTAAATCTTTGCGTGATATAAAATGATTATTATTTTATATTTAACAAATTATTTGAAGGCTGAGAAAGTATTTTTGTGTCACTGTTTTCCTAAACTTTTCTCCTCATTATTATTACACTTTATCAAGCTATTGTGTTTAGAATTCTCTCTTGCTGGTAACGTAATTTTAATTCGTATATTTTATCTTGTGAAGTCGACTTTTATAGCGAAGTTATTACCAACTTGGCAACGAAAGCCTGAATGCAATTAGTATTAATTATCATCAATACAATTAATTAAAGTTATCATTCAAAAACAATTAATATCAGAAATCAAATAAGCTAGTAAAATAGAATAATAAGACCTGAAAATTTCAATAATAGAGTTCGTAATATGAATATATTTATCTTGTCATCATTTTATAGCAAAATTGATGACGGCATCGCCCCTGCTGGTTCGCCAGTGGGACCTGTCCAGCAAAGGCTGTAAGGCCCTCAGCTTCCGCTGGGCCACCCTCCAGTGGGCTTGATTTATCATAGTCACCAAGGCTCGAGATTCGGCTCGTGTCCGACCTCCTTCTTCCCTAATCCCCACTTTAATCGACCTTCGGGTCATTGACTTTGTGTCAAGTCTTATGTGGTGGGAGGCAGCGACAAATATTGGCATGGCCTTAGATACCGAGAAAATGTACAGTAATTTAAAATCGAAAACTTCTTTTTTTTCCAACTCTTATACCATTAACTTTTCTGGATCGTAAATAAAAAAAAAGTTACGATAAATTGAGGAAATAAGAAGAAAAAATATGATCAGACTTATGATTGAAATAATTGTTTTTCCGAACGTTGTTTTAGATGCACTTGCCACTCATTAGAATTTCGGTTTTTGTACTTTTTATCTTTCTCGAGATATTTCATCGGGAAACTTCCCGGTTCTTCATTTTCCCTTCAACATCTGTTATATATATCTGGATCATAAGTCTTCAGGCGCTCTGCTGTTCGTGTCCGTACGAGCATTGCGGGTCGACAAGGAACGATTCATTCTGCTTATCCGTAAAAGTTATTCCAGAAACGATACCACAAATTAGTTTTACAGAAGTCATCGTTTATAGCCGCTGGCTCTAAACGAAGCAAGCAGACCTACCAACAATAGTATTTCAATCAAGCAACGATATAACCGCTTAAAGCCTACCACGATCAAGATTCTTTGTATCTAACTCCACACCCTTGAGAGCTGAGAAAGAAAAACGGTTAACTAACAAGATAAGTGAAATGATGTGGAATAAGGCGTAGAACATGGCGAAAGTGGTGGGTGTTGAAGAATAACAAAAATAACAACATTGTTTGACACTTATTCGTATCGCAAGTGATTTTCCTTATCACAAAAAAATAACAGCAATATAAATCAGACATTGGATCCCAAAATCAATATAGAGGACGGAGTAGAGAAGAGTCAAGTGAAGGAAAATATTTTTTGAAAGAATGATAAATGCGAAGAAAAAACCTAACTGAGAAAGACGATAAGAAAGAAAGAAAGAAAGAAAGAAAGAAAGAAAGAAAGAAAATTTTACCACAAAAAGAAAATGAAAAAGAAAACAGAGAATTTAACATAAACAAAAAAGGTGAAACAACCCAAAATATTAAAAAGAAAGACAAAAAAGGAATAAATAGCATATATATATGAAAAAAAAAGAAAGAAAAGGAACCAAGTAAAATATAAGATAATAGAAAAAGTAAAAAAAGGTATGAAAATTAGAAAAAAAGAAAAAAGGCACGTAAAAGAAAAGAGGATCAAAGAAAAAATAATAAAAAATGGGGAAAGAAAGAAAGAAAGAAAGAAAGAAAGAAAGAAAGAAAGAAAACAAACAAATAATATCGTATGTTTCAGAAATAAAGATATTATTTTATAATCAACTAATTTCATCAATTCTTGTTCAAATCATCTCAAATTTTAACAGAGAAGAAACATGCTAAAATTCTGTATTTAATGTTTTGTGTTTAAGTTTTTTAAGTAGTGAAATGTCATTCATCAGAAAAAAATTAGCTTTTAAAGATTAAACAGACTTTTCAGTCGTTTTGACACAGTCTATTAAAATTGGTGATCATTAAAAGGAGAATTGGTCAAGTTATTAGTTTACGAAATGATAACAATATTTCTAAAACATCTTGTATATCAAAAAAAAAAAAAAAAAAAAGAAGCAAATGTAAAAGAAAGAAGAAAGGAAAATGAGAGAAAAAAAAACCTTAAAAAACAAAGAAATAAAATCAAACTGAGGAAAAAAAACAAAAAAAAAAAAATTCTTTCATGTGTTCTATCATATTTTTCTTCTTCAGTTTTAATGAAACAAAAATGCCGAGGAAATCTGGGTCAGTACCTCAATAAACAAAGTTTGAAACAAGATTATTTTTTTCTTTCTTTTTTCTTATTCCCACTCTTCTTTCAATAATTTTATGCTTCATATATTTTTTCTATCTTTTTTTTTTTCTTTCTTAACTTCTCAAGAAAATTATTTCTTTACAATATTAACTTGTTTTTTTGATAATTTCATTCTTTTCATACCGAAAACTCAACTTGATTTTTTTCCGCATGTCAAAAATAGTCTTTTCTTTTCTCGCATTTTTCTTTATTTCTATGGTCTCTAGGAAACACATCAGAAATGACAGGGAAAGTCGTCTGCTGTAGTGGCTCGAGAGCTGGCTTGTGGCCTCGAAGTTGGTGAGTTCGTACTTCAATCATGTTATAATTACTTTCAGACAAATACACTTTGAAAAGATATGAATCCCCTTATTCTCCAAACTATGGATTAAATAGAATTACTGCTGCTCTTCTACAGGAATGTTTTTGGCATTGAATAACGTACGAAGGTTGATATGTCATTAAACAAAAAAAACAACAACAAACAAACAAAAAACAACCAACCAGTAGAAATGATAGAAAATAACGCTAACAAGTTATCCGATAGCTTTATAGTTTTAAGTAGACTACCCAACATAATGACATTAGTTCTCAGTTGTGTTAGTCTAAATCATTATTTGTAAAAAAAATATTGCTATTGCTATAAATTTGTCGATATATCAAAGTATGAAAATACTATTAGTCAGTAATTCCCTTTTTTAACTATGGGAAATAATTTTCATCGGTTTTTGCGAGACAATTATATTATTAAAATCACAGTAAAAAAATAAAAGAAGAAACAATCAAAACAAAATTGACAAGCTCTCACCCATTTTTTTTTACTCTGGCTCTAAAATTATCGTAATGCAAACAGATGTAATGGGCTTAAATATCGATTTTCATTTGCCTACTTTATATGTTTAAAAGAAAAAGATTTCTGTGCTGTCGGACTCATTGGCTGGACATATAAAAAGTGTTTTCGAGATGACAGCTATTTACAGCGTGAAACATACTCCATTCAGGTTGTCTAATTTTATGAAACTATACAGGAAAGGTTAATTATTAACCTCCATTCTAGATTTATTTTCTTTCACTTCCTCTTCATTTGTTCTTTCTCGTCTCCTATTTTATATTTATCGGAAAGAACACAGTGATCAAAAAAAAAAAAAAAAAAAAGATAAGGATACTCGTCTGAATATGTCATGAAATGACAATTCATCAACTAAGAATATCAGACAATTGGAATCAAGCACTTGCTAAAATGGTGTATTCAAAACAACAAAGACCAGAATACTGTTCTGAAGTTTTACTATTACTAGTTTGGTCATGAGGGCACTACTCATGTGGCATATCTTGGGTAGGAAGAGCTAGCCGAAGCCCATCCCTCTTCAGGTCTACATCTAACTTGTATTTAGAGTTTTTCTTCTCCTAAGCGAGTTGTCATACTAAAATTACAGTGCCCAATCTGCCCTACGATTTGGTCATAGCTTGTAGTAAAATAGTTGGACTCTTACTTTTCTCATAAGAATTAGCGCTAAATGATATACAAATAGTCTCGTTCAGGATTTTAATTTGGGTTCCCGAGTCCACTTCCTACCACCATACCCGTTACGTAATGTTTTGAATACGTCATGAAATAAAGACAGGATTTAATTACTATTTAAATTAATAAGTAACTGCTCACTTGTTAAAACAACGTCATTTAAACAAAAGCATAAAGTTATTTCCCTGAATTACTCAAGAAATATTAACAAGACTTCATCTCAGAAAAAATGATAATCAGGAATGTCAATACAAAGAAATTAAATAAATTCTTTAATACACAATTTGGAAAAAATCATATTGTTTCATGAATCACTATATAATTTCTTCGCATTCAGTTTTGAATATACATCTGCATTGACTTGTAAAATTTTGAAGGTGATACTTCCCAATCAATAATAATAGAAAGTTAGAGTTTTTAATTACTTTGTCGTCTTAAAGGAACGTCTCGCCAAAAAAGAACAACTCTTATAAGCTGAAAGAATCAAGAGAGAATGAAAGAGTGAAGAGGAAGTGTAGAGATCGTTCACAATCAAAAACAGCCGACAAACGATCGTTTGATGTTGAAGGGAAAGAACAATGAAAAGAAAGAAAGAAATGTTGTTTAGGAAAAATGTTTCTCTCTCTTCTCGGAATTATTGAAATTCACATCAAAGTGTTCAAGACACAAAAAGTTGATGAATCTTCATCAGGTATTTCAATGGCAGTCTGGAAATTTGGTTGGAGGAAATAAAAAAGAAAAAAGAAAAAAAAAAAAACAAAGAAAGAGAAATGAATAAAGCAAGTGAAGAAAAGAGAAAAAGTAATAATAATATATTAAACGTGGGAAGAAAGAATAAGATAAGAAAATATTGAAGGAAATGAGACAAGTAAAAAGAAAAACTAAACGGAGACAATAAATTAATCCATTCTAGAATGAAACAAGATTGGAGAAAAAAAATTAAGAAATGAAGAAAGAGATATAGGACAAAAGAAACAATAAAGATTAGAAAATTACAAAGAGAGAAATAATTCAAAAACAAAATTAAGAAAAAAATAACAAAGCTTGAAAGAAAGAAAGAAAGAAAGAAAGAAAGAAAGAAAGAAAAAAGAAAGAAAGAAAGAAAATTATTGTTACACTTTCACGGCTATAGACACAAGTGATGAGCTTTTTCGCGGGCTTCGATAAAAGTGATGTAACTGGGACAGTTAAAGTCAGAAATAGATAGATAGATAGATAGATAGATAGATAGCGAATCATTGTAGAAAGGTATAGGAAAGTTTAATAGACTGATATCGATCATTTCAAAGAATTGATTTTATATCTTGATTTGTATATTAACACACTCATTCGTACACCTGACACTGTTCGATATCAGCAAAAGTGATAAACGTACTTACCTATTAAAACATTTGAATATTATGGAGGAAGAAATTGCTTAATGTAAATTTCTGATCCCACATTTATAGGGTCTTGGGGGGGGGGCAAATAAAACCAAAATTATACTAATAAATGTTATTCTAAAGAAGAGAGTGCATATTCCAAAATTAGAATAGTATTTATCATAGAAAAATGTGCAGTGTAAATGATTCACAAAAGAAAAATCGTGAAAATTAAAAGATTTGAAGAAACCAAAAGATATCTGATAATTAATACCGATAGTTAAGAAATTAAACCTCGATGACTGCTAAAAATATTTGAATATTAATCATTGATTATATCAACAAGAAATAAAGAAAATCAAAACAAAGGTGTCTTTATTATTATGGCATTATTTTCTTTTAATTTCAAAGTCCATATCCTCAACAGATCTTACTGTACCTCCTGAAAATATCTTCTAGACATTTCACAGAGTTTGATATCACCGAAAACGACTACAGGAATTCAACCGATACACATCAGTGAATTCAATTTCTGTTGATAATACCAAGTCGATCAGCTGTGCAGACGACACTCTATCTAATCGGTTTTTGTGAGAGATATTGCCACACTTGATTGTTTCTTACTTGAATTGTTGACTCGTATTTTCTTTAATTATGTCAGAGAACCCGACCAGCACTGAGATGGATATTGCCAAACCAACTTGTCGTCCAAAATTTGTAATATGATTAATATTTGTTGTTATTTACTTTCGTTGACCTGAAAAACCAACCTCGTTTGCCGACGAGTAAACTGTGTTTATATTTGGTGTGTTCAATGTTCTGAAATAATAAAAACATGCTTTTGAATAGACGCGATGTATAAAGCAGGTCAAAGTCAGGAATCAGTATATTGGGGCGGCTGATGTTGGAAAAATGAATACGGAAGATATGAGACAAAACAATTCGCTTTTAACATCGCATACGCAGAAGAAAAAAATTATGACGCCTTAGAGTACAACAAATACATTGAAAACTTCTCAGTTTCAGTGAAATGAATGCTAAGAGAATAAACTTCCGGTAATGAATGCTATAATAATGAATGCAATAAATAAGGAATGCTATAAATAAACTTCCCATAATGAATGCTAAGAGAATAAAAACGAAAATATTTTATATTTAGAATGGTTATTGTATTTCTATTTTTCTCATTGATCTCTAGATGATAATGATAATGAATGTTTCACTTCCTCCATTACTTCCGATAATGAATGCTAAGAGAATAAACTTCCGGTAATGAATGCTATAATAATGAATGCTATAAATAATGAATGCTATAAATAAACTTCCGATAACGAATGCTAAGAGAATAAAAACGAAAATATACTATATTTAGAATGGTTATCGTATTTCTATTTTTCTAACTGATCTCTAGATGATAATGTGAATGTATATTTCACATGCCCCATTACTGAACAATCATCATTATCACCGGCAACCACGATCATCTGTAATCAGTCATTAGTTAAAATCTTCCACTCGTCCATCATCGCAGGAGCCACCGTTCCTCCGTTCGATTATGCGACGCATTTTGTATTTGATTCTTCATCAAGTGTTCAATTGTGCAATATTTGACTTAAGATTTAACATTATAACACAACAATTTCCTAAATAACAAAATTGTATCCGATTCAAGAATTTCTCATTTCTCTTGGTACTCTTTAAGCTGGAACATTTTACCTCATTTAGGAAATTAGGTTCTTAAGTATTGTTATATTTGGTTTACATTTGACATTGTGCCAATGCCTTTGAGAAATGTATAAGTTCATCTCACTACAATGATAGGAAATAGTTGGACAAAACAGTTGGACAAAACAGACCATTTTGCCTTTGTTAGACAATCAGTTTGGGTGAAGAAAAACTCTGAATTAAAATCATCTTTATTCCACTTAGAAATTGACCTTGTGTCACACCCGGTCCATTTTGTTCGTCATAATTTTTGTTTAGCTCTTTTGAAACGAGTTGGTCTACTGGGCAAAGCTAGCATTTTTTTTGTGCAAGGTACAATGACAACCAAACAGAGTTGAAGTACAGAGAAATATTTAATTGCATTTGATTACAATCAAAAGAACAATAAAGTATGGTTTTCAGATGTTTTTATTTTTATTCCTGTTTAGTAATTACCATAGACTGACAGTCTTAATAATTGCAATATAATACAATAGAATTTAGACTGAAAGAAATACAAATTAAAAATTGATAATAATTGTCAAAGCTTCATTTTAGAAATTTAGGAAATATTTTTCATACTTGTAAGAAGCAAAAGAAATAAAATTAAAGCAATGTTAGTAAGTTGAATATCAATGGTAATGCCTCGCCAAATAAGTTTGAAAAAACACATAAAAAGAAAATTGTTTGTTTGGTGTTTCTTTCAAACGGCCGCTCATGCGTTGGGGCTGGGAATACGCTGACTAGATCCTTTGCAGAAGAGTAGAACCCCCGCATGAAAATGGGTGTCCTTGGTATGATACTAAAATAGATTTAACGGTGATACTCCTGTTTTAGTGATCGGAGGAGTTTCGCGTACCTCTTCATTGCCATTACTACCAGATCCTCTCTGGACAGGAGTATTTTTACCTGTTAGGCTCCTATCTATAGGTCAAATAGATTTATTTAAAAGTTATTCCTATTCGACTGAAGAACGTACAAAAAAAAAATCAAAACAAAACTGCACAAAAAATGTAAATATAAGATAAAAGCAATTCCTTAAGCTTTTGGCAAAAAATAACTCTAGAGAGGTAGAAATACCGTTAAGAACAATCATCAACCTTTCAAATAGTCATATTGCTTGAGTTTTGGTTTGTTTTTCTTTAAAATCCAATACAAAGTAATAGTGACCTGGTAATTTATCATAAATGAAGACTTCTTTTAGCATTTAAGATCGTTTTTGTTTTTCTTTAAAAATCAGGAATTGAAACGTCTAAAATTTAAAACCCTAGACAGTTTGCTATCCTTTTAAAAGCAATCATCACCTCTATTTTTAATAAACATATTATTCTAGCTTTTTTCTTTTTAAAATCCAGTTCAGATTATGATTTGTAGCGAGACAAATAAATATATCGAACCAGCAACCAATAACAATGAGAAAGGGTGATGTGACGCTCACAAGGCAAGGACAGCATGAACGTCAAAGTAACGTTTAAATGATGTTTTTATAATGGCGAATCGTACACGAAGTCTTGATGTGTGAGTTGTTTGACTACGATTGCTTATGGTCCATGTTTGTCTCAGCAGCGACGAAATAACGTGTTGACAAAATAACTTCATGTTCGTATCGAAAACATAGACTATTGTCTAAAAGTTCTTGGTGATAGTGAGACTAGAAAATCAGGATGAAGTCTTAACGTCCTGGGCAGGTTGTATGTTTAGGTGCGTGGCCAGGTATCTGTTGATGGTCGGAGAGTCAGACGCATCGGATCGCGGAGGTTGGATGATCGATGTCCTACTTTATCATGTTGCTGGTTAATCGGAGTTGTAGTCGACGTTGGCCTCGAAAAGTTGACGGTAGCTCGAGCAGTGTTATTGGCTCGTAGACTGTCTGTGGTGTCTCTGTGGTACCTACTCAAGATCATTAAAAAAGATCGAAATTGGGAAGGTAGACTTATAAACCTTAATAAGACTGGTATAGTGACTTTCGCATATTAACCTTGATTAGGTCTTGTGATTGACTTTCTAAGTTTATACCTTAAAAGGATTGTTTTTAGACGGTGGCTGTGACTGGTCGAATCCTGGCATCGGCTGGAGCTGAGCTTGCGGTTATGATTGGCTGGATTTTGGCATCTGCTGATGGGCGCGAATTTGGCGTCTTCTGCAAGGGGAGACGTCAAGTAGTGATGTGGTGTACCAATGAAGGAGCCGCGAATTGCGCCCGTCATCTTCGGGGACGAGAAGCCCACTACCAACTGAACTTTGTTATTAGTGGTTGTTTTTATATAGCAGAGAAGGACAACGTGTCTGATTGTCTCCCTTGAGCGTGACCACGAACAGGAAGCCTCATTTTAATAATGAGTAATAATGAAATAAATCTTTATACTGTTGAGAGAAATTTACAAATACAACCTGTTTTGATCAACAGTTAGAAACTACTTTCAAAATGAACTGCAAAATTAATTTACCTCTAAAACAGCCCCTGTGTTAGTACTGGAAAATTCCTCTCACCGTCAAACCCGGTGATGTCATTATTGTGGATACCAGGATTCGTTTCCGGTAAAGGTGAAAAATAATCTCCGCTGACGTCAGAGATGAGTGCATTTTTTCAACAGTAAATTTAGATTTTTAGAATTTTCGGTGGGGCTACGATAGATTTATCGGATCAGTTATGGTTAATGGAGACTGATCTTGGTTTTAATATCTTTTTTTTTATTCAAATATAATCAACAATTAAAAACAACTGCGATTGTGATCATTAAAAAATCAAAATTTGATGGGTAAGGGGTAAGTTCTTTCGTATTTATCATCCCTAACTCTTAATGCATTGTATCGGTCAAACAAATTCTTCATTTTCGTTTCAGGGAGAGATATGTCATTCTTTCTAGTGACGTCCTTCAGCACTTCGTCGTCAAGAAGATAGTTCAGCATTTAGAAAATGAAATTCGACGCCAAGTGGTCACAGGTGTCCAATAAGATGACTCATACAGAATTGTCACTGTCAGTTTGGGCAAATGAAATATAAATAACTAAAAAGCCATTAAGAGAAAGAATATTAGAGATAAATAGCTTAACAAAGAAGACACCGAATGTTCAGGAACAAAATTGTGTCATTTTTATTTATTGATACATTGTTTATTCTTGCAACAGAATAAGACAACGAACATCAACGACAAATGGCGTTTTGACAAAACCAAGAAAGAAACAAATAAGTTTAATGAGAAAGTAATTATCTCAGAACTTCAGACAATTTGAAGGTTATGGCAATAAGATTTCCTCGTTCTTCTCTCATTATTTTGTTTTTAACTACAACACTACAGTTTCTGTTTTCAATTAGGCTTTTCCTTAATTCCACATTCAAGTGCTCTTTCTTACAAATATTTTATTTGGTTGTGAATACATGCATACAAACATATATATATATATATATATATATATATATATGATAGATTCTCACGTTGAACTAGACTGACGAGGCCCCAACAGTCCAGTTAACGGTTGGATATCCTGCACAGATGATTTGTTCATCGTGGTAAAGTCTTGTGTAGAACCAGCCACACATTTTGAATATCCTGCTGATAACAAAGAAATGGTGCATCATAGTGCTACAAATTCTGCAAAACAATGCGCTTCAAGTTTATAAATCAGGTATTTTCTTTTTCCATGTTTGGTTGCCTTATCAAAGCTAAAGAACCAAGTCAATTCTTCTTGCCCATAGCTAGATATGGATTCATGCCTTTCCCAATGGAATTAGCGTGAAGTAAAATGCAGACTGAATCGACCAGAATTTGAACTTGGCTCTTGACGTTCATTTCTTCACGACAATAGCCATAACACTACCGACGCACTTCCTATATCAATGCATGTAGCATCACTTTACGACAAGAACTCTTGTTGTTACATATTAGTATCAGAAAATAAATAAACCATTTTTTTTTTAAATCAAGATTCTGACTTATTACATATATGAAATCAAATACATTCAAATTATCAACACATAAAATCCGTTACTTAAAGTTTCATGTTAACCACAAAATCGTCAGACGAAAATCTTTAAAAAAGTTGTAAATAAAGCGTATTTATAGTGTGAGAAATTTGACAGGTGCATTGTTTGTTCACGTGACACGCACACGGAAATAATTACTGACCTTAAGAAATATGATCTGTTTAAATACAAGAAAATGCATTAATTTAATCAAGTTCAAAGTAACAAGAAAGAACTTTGTTGTTATGAACACATTTAGAAATTCGCATCTTTTATTAAGCAATTTATCCTTACAGACAAATTTTAGTATATATTTTTCTTCTTGATATAATCTACAATGATTATAAACTCCTTTATACGCTTGGACTTTTTTTTAGAATATCCCATATATATATATATATATATATATATATATATATATATATATATAAGTTTGAAGCTTAATGATTAATAAAAGCATTTATTGATTTCTTTCAACAAATATTTTTCAAAATACATTTTTTTTTCCTTTTCTGGGTAACTAACTCTTTTCTATTGAATTAAGTGATTGAACACTACAAAATGATTATTTCAGATAAAAACTGAGGTATTAATCGTATCAGATTATCGTATCCATTATCGTTCGAATGAAATCCAACAGAATGAAATAGAAAAAAAATTGGAAGAATTAAATTGGTGTACTTTGTTAAAGGTCGAGTGTCATTTGAGAAACAAATGTTTTTATTTAAAAAACAAATCTACATTAACAAAAAACAAAAAGAATGGTAATTTTTTGTAGAGTTGTACGGAGTCTCGAAGAAAATGGGCAGAGACAAAGACAAAATGAAGGGATAACGCCGTATTCATTGGATAAGAAAAAGATAGACCCATGGTCATATAATAAATCCCACTCATACTATAATTGTTGTTTCAACTTCCTTCTGGGTAGGTCCCAAAAATGGGGAGACATAAAGTGGTATTCTCGAATAGATAAGGGGGTTGATATTTCGTAACCTACCCACAATGAGAGGACGGTTTTGCAAGCTTCGAAATTTTATTTTTTCTTGGTCGTTCTGTCAGTAGCTGACTGACTGACTGACCTTGTGAAAAATCCTTTACTATAGTGTATGGCAGTTTCTCTCACACATCCCGATATTTCCTGTGATTGACCCCTTGCTGACAGTCACAAAGCTGAGCATCAGAGTCAATGGTGGTGGGAGAGTGTTACTATATTGTATTATGTTAGATATCTAAATGCTTAGTTTTAAATTGAGCAATCACATTGCTGTTGAAATTATATTAATCCAATAACATTAATGCCTTCGTTTGCGTCTTTCAATATTTCACATTTTGTAGGAATAATTTTTAGTGAGGAATATCGATATTCTGCAATAACTTGGGTGAATTATGATAAGAGAATTCAGGTACGATGCATCGTCGTTGAAATAGATTAATTAATCTTTTTATTAGAACGGTATTTTCTTTTAATTCAGATTATGCTATATAATGTTTGATGTGGTCTTGAGATAAGACCGGTGGAAGAACAACTCAAACAACGGGTGATAGGTAAACGTTATTGTATAAGCAGAAAAAGGAAGTCATACAAAGGAAGTACTAGCCGTGCTTGGCTTGCAGTCCGTCTGTCAAATGTCTCGTAAGGAACGAGAAGTTGTCTCCCCCGAGCGACCTAAGCCCGGAGAATATGTTTAGGTTGGACGAGTCCATCTTTGGGATATGGTAGGATATGTCCCCATAACAATGTTACTGGGGCCGAAATAATTGCACACTTTTGAGGGTAAAACTATTTAAAAATGGTTAAGTAAGCAGCGATTTGTTCTCCAGCTGATGTTCCGACTAGACGTATATATTTACTAAGATTAGCTTCGAAGTATTCAGTAAGAGTATATCATCGGATTACAATCAAATTCTCTACATTATCAACGAATGACGTGACTAGATTCTTAACCATCATTCCTGATTAAGAGCCTTTTTAAGTTGAACAAAGTCTAAGACTTTGCAATACCCAGTTAGCATAAACACAGAATAAATGGTTTGCAAGTAAAGACAGAAAATACTCACTATATGACTACTACCTTGCATTTTTGAATTCTTTTAGAATAATATCGAGTAATAAACTTGTGTTTTCTTCATTTTATTCAAAGAACTACTACAAAACGTGGACAGTTTCTTGCGACTAGAGACATTCCTAGAAACCAGTCCCAGCTCGGACACCACAGCGAATTAGTGGAGACATTGGAATGATACATTCTCTAATTTCCATTGAGCTATTTAACAGCATTCCGGTAGTCATTCATCATATTATTCCCACTGTTTGTGAATTATGACAAAATCCAGAGGTGAAATTGGACTAGTATCTACAGACATGTAAACGGAGATTACAATTACAAAGTAAGAGGTGAAACAAGTTGATACAGGGCGCCTTTATAAATGGACTGGTGTCTAACATGATTGATCAACAGCAATTTGAAAATAAAACTCTCGATCTTTCCTCAGTCTTTGGCCAAGCAAGAGGTCTTGAACAAGTAGAGAAGAATTCAAAATTATACTCAGCATCTCAAACAACAGCGCCTTCCAGGGAAAATTCCGATGACCAAACTGAAAATCTAACACCGGAAGCTGTTTTTAAAGACCGGAAGATTTTCTTTTACCGAAATTATATGATTGCCAAGCACGGGAGACAAAGTTCCATAGGTATTACAGAGACATTTTAAGAAGATATGTCATCCTGTTGCATTTATAGCACTTCAGTCTTTTATAGCGGAAGCCTATAGCCATAGGGAAAGCTGCAACTGAGGAACAACTTACTACTTTTCGGATGAAATTAAATATAAAAAGAATAGATGTATTATGGACACGCAGAGTACTGCGAGCTTAATATTCCAGCCCCCTACTTCGGTAGCTTCTCTTGCGCACCCTTCGAGGGACTAACAGTGTGTCAGCGGCATCGACTTCTTTGAGCTCTCAGACTTCCGGTTACTGATTATTAAATGTGGAAAAGTAAAGGCGACAATACTGGAACACGAGAATGTTTGTGTTGCCTGATTTGTGTACCGATGTTATCCTTGGGCAAGATTTTATGAGACACCACAAAAGCATTTGCGTAAGTATTGGTATAGAAAATCCATCAATAAATGAAGGCTGATAGACAACTTTCGCTGTTTCTTTAATTCAACTCTTTGCCAATTGAATTGTAGACTTGTAGCTGTCAAATTCCTGAAGAATAATTCGACGAACAAAAATAACTGAATTACAGAGACTAATAGTAGAAAGGATCATTGAACTCAGCCCTTATTGGCAAGATAAAACTATAGTAACCACTAATGGTCGACATAAAAAGAGAATGGTGGTCAGTTACAATCAGACTAAACCGATTCTTTTATTATATACCTATCCATAGCGTAAAAATTAAGAAACAGGTTAACACGATACAAAATGTTTGAACTGTAGACCTAAAATATACCCAACATCATGTCGCAAAAACTAACAAGGAAAAGCTTTACCCAGTCTTTGAGGGTGAGGATTGACAGTTTTGCAGTTTTCCATCTAGGATAAACAATAGTGTTCCCTGCTTGAAACGAATAACTGATAAGTTTATCATTGTCTACTCATTTTCACGTACATGGCCTACTTAGACAATATAACTATTTGTGGTAGGAGGAAGGAAGAGCATAAAAGGTATCTCAAGAGATTTACAGAGGCTACCAAAAAGTAGAATCGTGACAAATGTTCTTTCTCGAAGACGTCAGTGGACTTTCTGGGGTATATGATATCTAAGGGTAAGATTAAACCCGACTTAGTGAGTTTTTCACCATTAAACTTTTTTGACCTCAAGATATAAATTTTCTTCATCGTGCCATAGGTATTTTCTTTTATTCCCAGTGGATTGCTATCTACTCTAAAAAAGTTGCTCCCCACGTCCAAACCAAAAAGCTTTCCGTAACCTTAGGCAGCAGAAAAGGTATTTAAGTGACGGAAAGTAAAAAAACGTTGGAGCATATTTTATCGACGAAACCATTCGTTTAGAGACGGATATCTTTAATCGCACGATCGTTGCCACCTTGAAAAAAGAGGATACAATGGCAGTTTCATTTACAATGATATTAAATGCATGAAAAAAACCCTCGATTATAGAAAAGGAGGGATAGGCAAAATGGAGGTTTGACCCAAGTGGAAAAATTACATAACTGGACGTCACTTTTAACTGATCCCTAATGAAATGTCAGTGGAATTAATGGTCGATATTTTGCTCTTTGGTAAAATTTAAAATGACAAAATTAAGAGATATAGAGTAGATTTTCTACAGTTTTGATATAAAGTGATAAAAATAATTTTTCTAAAGAAGAACTCTATTCTGTTGTGGATTCTGAAGTAAAACTACATAACTCTTTTCATCATTCTGTTTTTACGCGAATGCTGCACTTCATTAAAAGCAGGTTTGGTTTCTTTGTTTAATGACATATCAACCTTCGTAGGTTATTTAATGCCAAAGCCATTCTCCTAGAAGAACAGTAGTGCTACTATTTAACCCATAGCTGGGAGGATAAGGGGGCTCATACCTTTCCCAAGGGTATTTGCCCGAAAGTGAATGTAATAGGGCGACTGGAGTACGAACTCGCGTACTACGATCCCGCAGTCCATCGCTTTAACCATTACACCACGAGGACACCCCCTTCATTAAAAGCGGAAACTTGCCATTTTCTATTGAAGATGTAAGAAGAGTATTTACTTTGTGATGAATTCCGACTTGTTTTTATAGACTCAGGTTATCGCGTCAAGTTAAAGTTACTGCACAATGTGATCGATTGATTTTAACGGCATGTCAACTCGTCTAGAGATATTTTATGCCAGAAGTAAGGGAATCCCATTTATTATTCATTTTTAGAGACTTATTGGGTATTTGTTTCTAAAGATATCTTTTTGCACAAGGTTTAATAAAATATGAATAATTTTCACACAAACCTATTTGACTCATATGTGAGACCTTAACAGTTTCAACCACTCCGGGCCAGAGTGGACCTGGGAGTAATGGTAATAAAGGCTACCCACATTCCTCAGATATCGAGAACTGTGGCTTTACCACTAAATGTCAAGTCTGCAAGGTATATAGTGAGCGTATTTAAAGCCTCACAAGTAGGGTTTCTTAATAGGTGAGGGAATCAGTATTGACTGTAAAGGACCTTTGATATGTTTTCTAACCGACACATCCTGGCTTTACCTACAAGAGTCATTCAAAGGGTTCTAAACCTCACTCAGAAATAGGAGTCATAGCTGAACATTTTTGTTATGGCAACACACTAATACTTATTATGAAAGTAGAAAAACTAATTCAGATTTCTGTCTTAATTTCTGTGCAGATGAGACCCATACAAAATACATATGCAACTATACACATATACACGCAGAATCATAACGACACAATAAAGACGAGCGACGCAGTCTTTAGAAAAATATGGACCTCCCACTTTATTTGAAAGGGTCGCGTGTGAGAGGGAGTTGGAGACCGAATAGAACTGAAGATATTGACCCCCCCACTCGTATGGCCATCAGAGTTGTGTCTTTCTCGTTCTCCAGGGTTGCTCAACCGGAGGCCCAGGGGCACAGCTCTCTGCCGGGTGCTGGCTTTCTCTACCACATCTTTTATCCAACTTTGTCTGGTCTCCAAAACTAACTGACTTCCTGTCTTCACCGAGTTATATAATAGTTCAATCGCCCACTCAATATCTCCCCATGACTGGCCATCGGAATGTGTCACTTCCGCCGTCTTTGGAATGGCATGTTTGGCCGGGTCGGAGGTCAATATACAACATCTTCTCAAACGTTCATCAAATACTTTGTCCAACTATTCTCAATCTTTAGTATATTCATATTTACCAACCCCTCCGTTCGGGTAGGATATGACACAAGATTAATTTTTAAGAGGAGTTTTGCAGTTTTAAATTCAGAGTTTTCCTACTCCTAGAGCAGTTGCCTCACCAAGGCTGAAGAAACCAGTCTGTCCTACTATTTACCCATAGCTGTAGGGAGAATTATTGGATTTTTACCTTTCCCAAAGGTATTAGTGCTATGTGAAATGCTATCAGTCTCGTCCAGGTTTTGAACTCGTGTCGCCGTGTCCATTTCCTACGGCGATAACCATTACATCGCGGGCACCTCCTAAAATCTTCAGTATATCTGCTTATATGCATTCATATATAGAAAGGCATGAGCCTCATGACAGCAGGTACGAGAAAAATTCTACATAGTCATGAATTTTACACTAGCCAGACTACCTCTTACAACCTCCCGTAAGAACGGTATAATGGAATAATATGGTAAGCAGTAATCCTTGCACTCAAAGTATAATGGGAACATGTTCTGCAGGATGCTTTGCGATTGATATGCATCTTACTTTCAACTGCTACTAATGCTACTTTGCATGAATGGTTAATTAATCTTCCACACCGATCAACGAGTGAATGTTCTGTTCCAATATGGTTATCTTCACCTGGAATGATTCTTCTGAGATGCCATGCTGGTTAGGCGGAACTTATTGAAGCTAATCTTCAATGCTGTCATTCGTCTTCATGATGCCAAAGAGACAACAGTGTTAGTCCAAGTTCTTACGCCAAATGGATATTTACGAAAGAGGTTTTCCAAAGTTCTAGACCCAGACTTACCTCGTGGCAACCTTAATTTATGAGAGAATTCCGATCAAAACACAATACAGGATAAAATGGAACCTTATTAGATCAGTAGATAATTCATCGATCGCTAATAGGTGGAATTCTCATTGTCCAGATAATCAGACTTCATTGTGCTGATCTGAGCATGTGCGCTAAGCTTATGAATTCTGTGAAGTATTGCTTACCAATCTAAACACATCCAGGCATTATGCATATAGTCTTTCCACTTTTCCAAGCACTAATAATTCTTCAAAATTAATAGGTTTCTTTAATATATATATATATATATATATATATATATATATATATATATATAGCTGAGAGGATTGAAGTGATCTTGCTTATCTTCCCTTTTCTTATTTTGTGTAAATGTTGTAGTTTTTATTCATTTTCATATTTCTCCAAATATGCCACTGTTTGCACTGTACTTATAGACTCTTTGGGGGAATAGAATCTTGTAATAAGGTACGATTTCATTCTTTTGTTCAAGTTTTTCTGACACCAAAACATCTATCGTATCAAAGGGTTGATAAAAATCCCGATCTGTGAAGGCACACCACGTTGTGCCATAATTTACATGTTTAGCAAGAGATCCATGGTTAGTGTGTTCAATTCTCACTTGGTGCCCCGCAACTTTGGCCTTGTCTTACAAAAGAATTACCTTAGATGCTTAAAACCAGATAAGAGCTTGAAGAAAAAAAGACTGAGTTCAGCTTTAAGTAACCTAACGCAATTTAAGACAATGTAGAACTTGCAAAGGACCTGAGAGAGTAATGAACAGCGGTCAGCCGAAAAGTTCATAGCCGGACCAAAATACTCAAATAGAATATAAGTAAATGAGGTTTATTTTTCAACATAGTTTACACACTTCTTTAATCGGCGTTGTTGTGGTTGGACCCCTTCGATCAAAAATGTGATTAATAGCAGATATGACGTCATCATATGAACTTTTCAGCCAATGAACTTTTCAAATCGACTTTGTAAGCAGTATAATTTTACAGCAAGATCGATTGTATCTATAAAATGAGGTGTGGAATTTGAACACAGCTCTATAGAGTGAATTAAGTTAGCAGATTAGGGTCTGATTTACGACTGTAAGTAAAAGTAAAGTAAAGTTGGCGACCGTAGTCGAGGGCGACCAGAAGGCTCCCTTTTCAATAGCTACTACATCGAGATATAGGGGAGGGCTCTACTCCTTTCCCAGGATTGCTCCACTTTACCCT
The DNA here is from genome assembly GCA_963585895.1 of Sepioteuthis lessoniana. Lineage (NCBI taxonomy): Eukaryota > Metazoa > Mollusca > Cephalopoda > Myopsida > Loliginidae > Sepioteuthis > Sepioteuthis lessoniana. Next base: position 138,739,123 of record OY757907.1, on the reverse strand, counting down.
TGATACGTACCTTATATAGCTGAGTGTTAAGCAAGGAGGTATCAAGTACCATTTTTAAAGTCTTTGGTATGACGCAACCTGGGATTAGAACCCCGATCTCCCGAACCATTGGCGAACACTCGCATCAAGATAGTCAGAGATGAAGTCTACTAAAACGTTAAAAACGAGTATCGTATGTATTTACTAAACTCTTTACGACGGCCAGAATATGATTCAAGGTCAGTTTTTAAGGCAAGTAAAGCTGAGTTTTCCTTCTCCTCGTCTGGTTGCTTAACAAAGACTAAAGAATTCTGTCTGTCCTATTATTTCCCCATAGATGAAGGAAGAAGAGATGGATTCATGCTTTTCCTAAGGGTATTAGTACGAAATGAAACGCAGCTAGCCTCGTCACGGATTTCATTTCCTACGACGATAACCGTTACGTTTTGTATTTTGAGAACAACAACAAAAATAATTTTTGTATGCACATAAACTATTTTAAGATTTAATAGAAATCTATTTTTTTTTAAAAAGTCACGTTAATGTTAAAAATATTTGAGGGTTGTTGAAAGATGAATTCAAAGATTGACAAATCGTCGGATTGTTGTCTTAATTTTTATTAACTTTGTCTGCAGCTAAAATTTTAAAAAATTCATAATTACCACGATTCATTTTAATGCAAACACGGTCATCACTTTTGATGGGTTCTCACAAGAAAGTAGTCTTTTACTAAGTTTAGATTTGTTTGCCACAAGGCCTTGAAGTATAGGCCTCTCAGCAGCGAGATTGACCTTTTTTGTCCAAAATATAGACGGACACAGGTTTGTACTCATGAAATACAGGAATTCTGATGACGAGAACAAAGTAAAATTGCTGAATCAACTCAAACCATTATTTTCATTATGTTATCTCGAAGAGAAAATCATCAATTTGTTTTGTCAGCACATTCATATGAGACAGATTTAAGGGGCATTTTTAAAAAATAGACCCGCTTCTTCCATCCAGATTTAGATGACTGAAATTTGCAACCCAACTCAAAGATATATATAAGTACGTACATTATCGTTGCCCCTTAACATTCTCGTCGGGAATCTTAACTATGAGTATATCACGTCACCGAGGTCATCAGGAAAACGAAATTTTCCACCTCAAACAGAAAACGAACCTTAGGTAGGAGTGCATCACGATTACGAATGTCATCAGAGAACGGAATTTTCCCTCACAAACTGAAAACTACTTCCGGGAACATTTATTCTGCGAGTCCTTTCGGTGGTATTTTCTGACTGCTGCATATAGTAAGGAATATTTGTAAAGAAGAAACTAGATGGCAATTACACAAGAATGCTGCGTGCAATCCTGAACAAGTCCTGGCAGCAACACCCCACAAGACACCAACTGTACGGCCACCTGCCCCCTATCACGAAAACTATTCAAGTTAGGCGAACCAGACATGCAGGACATTGCTGGAGAAGCAGAGATGAACTCATAAGAGATGTACTCTTATGGATCCCCACACATGGCCGCGCAAAAGCAGGACGACCAGCACGAACATACATTCAGCAGCTATGTGAGGATACAGGTTGTTGTCCTGAAGACCTGCCTAGGGCGATGAACGATAGGGAGGAGTGGCGAGAGAGGGTCAGGGATATCCGTGCTGCCAGCACGATATGATGATGATGATGATACCTGACAAAAATCTGATGAATTCGGCAGGGTTACCGTCAGTCATAGATGACCTCGGCTGATGGGTTGTGGATTTGGTATAGTTTGGTTTGGTATGGTTTTACGACATATCAACCATTGTTGGTCATTTAATGCTAAATCTTTTTTATAGATATATATTAGATACATGATTAACATTTTTAAGTGAGGCTGAGCTCATTTGTTTGCACACAGTTAAATGGTTTCACTTATTTCTATCTAATACGAATACACAGTTAAATGTTAAACCAGTTCTATTTCAAACAATTCGGTTTAGCATGTCAACAAACTTAAATTGTTCCAAGTATTTCTATGTATCATTAACAATTCAATTAAACATCAGTCATTTGTTTACACACAGTTAAATGATCAAACAGTTTTATTTCTAACAATTCAGTTTATCATGAGAACACAGTTTTTGTTTACACAGTTAAATGTAAAAACATTTCTATCCCAAACAACTCGGTTTAGCATAAGTACACTATTCAAATGACAAACAATTCTATTTGACCCATAGATAGGACCCTATCAGGTGCTACCACTGCGGGCTTAATTTCCATGAAATTAAGGGGCACTTCGCGTTCCCCAAAGCTCCAGAATTACGGAAGCCTCAACATCAGATTTTAGCGTTGTATCCGGGACACTCGTTGGGGGAGCCTTAGCCATCTGCAGAGATGCAGTCGATGTTCTTCTGCAACCCCAGCCGACTGGGCCAAGAAGATATTGTTCGAGGCGAAAGAATTTGACTTCCTTTTACATGTACGACCTTCCGAGTTCCCGATGACCAGACATCACCAATTTTGATTTTCCTTGCAACTCTCAGTGAATTAAACAATTAAGCTATTTTCATTAGTCTTTTTCTGGGCACACATCTAATCACTACTACAATTGTCTTCATCAGAGTACTTGTCTAACCACTACTAATTCTACTCCCTTTTTCCGAGCAAGTCAACTACATTCTGAGGCGACACCACCGACAACGATGACTGATTAACAGTTCTACCTACCAACCAAACCAGCGTAGCGATGTCTAGTTTCTTAGGTCAAGGAATACGGCCAACCCAGGTCGTATTCCTTGACCTAAGAAACTTGCCTAATGCATTGATGGCACTTGTTCACAGGGCCGAGGACACCGCTTGAATAGACGACGAATCTACGACTCTAACAGCAGAAACTGTCGAAACTACTTTAACGTTGTCTAATTAATCTCGAAATAACACAGCTGGCAAATTTGAAATAACTTAACATCTCGATTTGTTATCCTTGCCCTTCTTCTGTCGCTTTACTCATTTTAAAAAGTTTGTTGGGTCGGCTATACCATAAGTGGCCCCGCAACATGTACGGAATCTAATGAAATTTAATAACACCCTATTCTGTATCATATCCACCTTACAACACAACAAATTATATCGGGTATCTATGTATTGTTCTATATTCCGAATAAACTTGTTATATTTTCTGCCATCAACAATATGCAACATACTTGCTTTGTAATTTGTTATTTAATGTTTCTTACGTCTTCTCAAATACGTCTAACAAGCTAATAACAAAAGGATAATAATCATCTTTAGTCTTAATTAGAATAACAAAACTGCTTAGTAAATAAAGCTTGTTGTTTTCAATTTTATTGATTGAAATAGAGATAATCAATCATGATAGCAAAAGAAAAAGGTTGTTATGATTCGTTCCCGAATAAACAAATGCGATATGAACTTGAAAAGAATTCTGGGATTATAACTTGAAAGGGATGGAAAAACATCCAATTATATATTGCGCGGAAATACCTAGCTTGGTGGCAATAATAGCAATGCATTTTCTATTGACGTCAGTGGTTTGTAATTAGATTCAGATATAAAGTTACAATTTTGAATACCGGAAGAATGGCTTCTCCATTTGGAAGATTGGCCAATCACAATCTTTAAATTTAATCTCTGTTTCACTCGTTTGCACCTGGTGCGTAGGACCAGATTAGGTAATGCGTTTGATTATTACATTGCAAAACAATATTTCTTTTATGATCTACAGAAAATATTACTTATGGTTAGAATCTGAAAGTTCAAATCGGAACCTTTTTCTATCATGTCCAGTGAACCAATGTTCTTACCTAATCGAGTCACTTTTCTTTCTTATTTAATTTTCTCTGTTTAATTATAACATGATATTTATTGTTGCTTTTTTTTTCTTGTGGTATCTTATCTATTTTTATTTTGTTCCGTTAAGAGATATTCTGAACTGTTTTTACGATCTTGTTTCACGATTCAAGTTGCCTTTAAGCTATGAATTTGCAAGTATTATTATCATCATTCAATTTTCATGTTTATAACCGGTTTCTTTCAATCATTATCGGTGTCATTACCCAAAATTCACTGTAAGGGAACATAGTGATTATATGGATTCTGTGGGGTTTTTGATACCTCTTTTGGCTGATATTTTTCTGTCACATTGATAGTACTCTTCTTTTCGAGATAAGTAACTCCTCAAAGAGTAATTTTTTTCTTGTTCATGTAAGCTTAGACTGCTCCGTATCTTATAATGTGTCTATCTGTTCTTTTCTTGATCAGACCCAGGGCTCCAACTATAACTGCCACAGTGGTATTTTTAAGGTGCCACATTTTCTTCACGTCCATTTTTAGCTTTGTATATTTGCTTATTTTACGACATTCTTTGTCTAATAAGATGTTGTTTGTTGGCACTGACATATCAATTTGAAGACATATTTTTCTTTTACAGCCTTTAACCCCTACATCTGGTCTATTGCTTTTATTTTTCTGTCAGTTTGGATAGCAAAATCCTAAAGAATAGAAGCTTCTTTGGCTTCTCTTATTGGTTCTGGATGGAGTGTATAACATTTTTTCAGATTTCGGTATTGTATTGTATTAACATATTTTTCCAAAGAATGTAATGTCGTATTTTATCATCAACACTTAATAGTCGATTGGTTCAGTTTTTTGTTCACTCAGTGTACGTATTGGTTTCGAACCTTTTTTTAAAGTGCTTTGCTGATAGTTTCAAGTTGATAGGCTCTAGTCCTGAGCTGCCCTTATTAACCTCTCTGTTTCAGCCTTCAGGCCAGCTCTTTTTATCCATCGATTTGTCTTTACTATATCTAAATCAGCATTTCTAATTCTTTGCGCGTATAGTCCATGGAGTAATTCTGTTCCCAGACATTTTTATTGATTTATTATCATCAGTATAATTACTATTATTTCCTTGTGAGTTTTTTTTTACTACCAGCTCTTGCGGGTGGGCTTCCACTTAAGTGTGAATGACAGGATATCTCTTCAGTTCTCCAGGACTCTCCTTAGTATTCTAACTGATAACAACCATGCTGGGACAGGATAGTTTTAATTTCCCCATTGATTTCCAATTTCTTCCAGTCTCTTCTCCAGGTTTTTGGCTATCGTTTCGAGTGCACGAACTACTATTTGTTGTTTTTCTATCTGCTCTTATGTTGCCAATGCAGTTTCTTGCAGAAGTGATTTTCTTTCTTTAAACATTCTTAATGCAGTTCTTGAGTTCTTGTATTAATGCATCTACTCTATCCCAAGGCTGGAAAGTTCTCTTTCTCTTTTTTCTTGACACACACTATCCATCATTACTTGCATGCAAGGTCTTGTGCATAGTTTTCTTGTCCTTTGATCAATTTGTCTGAGTTTTTTCTCCCTTGTCTATTTTAAGAATGGTCCCGAGTACCTTACATCGGAACTGGCTAGGGATTTATTCCTTTGATGAGATTTTTGTAGTAAAGCTTCATTTCAAAAACTTTTCTTCTTCTGAAGTATTCTTTCTTTTTTTTTTTCTTTCTTTCATTTCTGTTTGTTTGATGGAGTCTGCTTCAAATATTTCCTGGTAATTGTAGTATCTCTTCTATCCAAACATTCTGATTCTTTCCTGATTTAGCAGTTCTGTTTCTTCCGTTGTTTCTCTCTTCCCATTTTTCATTATTAGCATGGCGTATTTTTCTCAGTTGAAATCCATTCCTACACCCTTGCTGTATATTCTTATTGTTTGTACCAAAGTCTCCTGTACGTTTTAATTTTTTGCAAATAGCTTGATGTCGTTTATGTACTTAAGTACATATACGACATCATAGATTGTCAAATTTTGATATTTTCTTGTGATTTTGTAAATTTGTAGCCCTCGGTGTATTTTCGATGTATGTACCTTAGATGTATCATTGATATTATGAATATTAGTGGTGAAAACGAGAGCCCCGGGAAGATGCCTCTCTGGATTTTCTCCTATTTTCCTCTTTTCTAGTTTTTCATTCCAGTGTTAGCTTGTTGACTTTCTATGGAGTTTGGGTGATTGCAAGTTCTTTTTAACTGGTTAATAAACAATAGGTTTTATATATTTCTCCAGTCTGCAAATTATTGCATCAACGTAGTTCTCAGTACTGGCGAGTAATCCTCCCCCTTCTATTCTTGGTACATATAGTCTATGTCATTTCTCGGGTACAAAGTACAATTTTCTTTTGTAATTTTTGAAGGTTCTTTTTTATTTTTATTTTTTGCTTGTATTAGATTGTTCTGTCTGGATATATTTTGAGACTTTATTCTTTTGCCAGTATTTCTTAACCAATTATAGTGGCAGTTTTCTCTGTGGTTAACTCTTGTCAGTCTTTATATTTCGTTGTGCCCTTGTGGATTTTTCGTTCCCAATTGATTTTACTTGTTCTCGTAGTTTCTTTATTTGTTTTTCTTGCTTCATTTACCATCCACCGCCCCGTCAGCTGTGGATACATAATACACCGACTGCACCTCTTCACAGAGGGAAGACTCCCCAATGAGTGCTCGTTCTTAGTCTGACACTAAACTTCATTTGATGGTGAGGCGCCAGTCCAACTGCTTTGGGGAATGTGGAATAGTTATCTATTGCCATTACTCCGGTGTCCTATCATACCTGGATTGTTAGTACCTGTTAGGGTATCATCTATGCGTCAAATCGAACTGTTGAATTATTTACAAAGGATTATTATTATTAGTTATTTGAAACCTGTGAGCAAATTATTCGTATTACATACTAATACACGAATGGAATTATTAATTCTAAATAGTAATACTTGAAATCATCTAACTATATGCAAACCAATGCAATAATCTAACTATATGCAAATCAATTAGAATTATTAGCGTTCAGCCGCCCGCTGCCCAAGTGGGTATAGTGTTCTCCAATGGCCCAGGAGACCGGGTTCAATCCCAGGTCGAGTTATAACCAAAGACTCAAAAAATGTCACACTCAGCATTATAAGGTTCATATCAAGAGTAAAGTAGAGTAATCCAGGGAAAGGAGTAGCACCCTCCCCTACATCTCAGTGTAGTAGCTATTGAAAAGGGAGCTCTGGACTACAATCACTGTCTTTACTTTGGAATAGTAGAAACTATTTAATTGTTCACCAAAATCTTAACTCTAGCAACTCGTTTAAAGACAAACTTACAAGCAATAAAATACCAACCAACCAACCAACCAACTCATTTTCCGTCTAGTTTTTGTATTTATATTTGCGTTCCTTTTAGGGAATAACCATATTTTGTCGTTGACTACTTTTGCTTTTGCATAGTTTAGAACATTTACTTCGGTGATATTGTCCGTTGGTAAATTTTTGAATAATTCATTTACCTTTTAGACTTTAAATTTACTTACCATTCTGCTTTTTTTCCAGTGCGGAATCCTTAGAGATTGCAATGTCCTCTTCTGTTTGGTCATCATTATTTTTTTATAACTATATACACATTGTTTCTTTCATTACGTGGTAATATTGGTCCAGAATCTCGAGGTTCCATTAACTTTTAATTATCAATGGCTTGTCTTTCAGTTCTATTGGATGCCCTTCTTTGTTATATCACCGATATGTTCACATATTTCAATTATTGCGAGGACAAAAAAACAAAAAAACACCTGTTCTTATTTGGTTTTCTATATTGAAATTAATTGTTTCTTCCCAAATTTCTGTCATCCTTCGTGTTGAGCTACTTTTGAAATTGCAGCGGATAACATTTTTGCTGTCTTTTCTGCTCTGTTTTTTGTGTCTCTCAGATATATTGTAGATATTGTTTCTGTACCTGAAATTAGAAAACCAATATTCGCTGGATGACGATCGTTTTCCCCATATTGGCTATTAAGGGAGCACCTGCTGATCACTCAAATCTGTCATTTCAGTCCCACATTTAATTGTAGTTATATTTGTCCTTTTTTTCTTGGGGTGATACCAGATCCTGTCCGAGATTTGACCCGGTATTGTTCCAAGGCGAAATACCGTCATTGGCTCACTTAAAATCCCACGTCTTTTCATTTAAACAAATGTAAGTTTTAACTTTGTTTAAGTCAACCTATTTCTCTGTATTTCAATAAGACTGCGTGGGTTGGTATCTATTTTTGTTTTTGGTTTAGAATTTTAAATAGGTGTAACAAATTATTGTTTAATCATTACTCTTTGAGATATTGTACCAGTATTTCGTTAGAGTAACTTAATTTATTTTATCTTTTCTTCTTTTTCATTTCTGTTTCTTGTGTTATAATTTCCAATAAACCTTTCCGAATCAATACTTTTTCTGTCGGCTTTTCTATGATACTACTGTACGTCAAAAGATATTCTAATTGGTCATTCTGTTCTCATGGCTTAAAGAATAAAAAGAATTTAAATTATCTTCTTTCAATTTTCAACGTCTGAAAATTTCAACGTTAAATTTCTTCCGAAAAATATGAGCTGCTTTCAAAATTTTTCTTGAAAGTTTTCACGGCAGTTTTCGCAAGTCTGAGTGACAGAAAGTATCTTCTGGTCTCCAAGACTTTTCTAAGTATTCATGTTGATCTTAACTGTGTTTTGGGTACGGATGGTTTCGATTATTCCGCTGATCTCCACTTAGTCCAGTCTCTTTTCCAGGCCTTTATAGACCGTTCTAAGTGCAACATCTACAAAGGATATCACCGTCACCTCCATGTTCTTTGTTAACATCAATATTATTAGTTGTACTAGTAGTACTAGTAGTAGTAATAGGCGTAGAAGTAGTCGCCCTTGGTATTGTTTTGTGACTATATTTCTCTGATGGACAACACAAGAAATGAAATGACATTAATTCCCTTCATATCCAGTCATTCTTCTTTTAGTTTACTGACCTCAACAATACTCTACTGTGTATCGTCACATTATTATTATCATTATTATTATTATTATTATTATTATTATTATTATTATTATTCGCTATTGCGGTTATTAAGGTTGATATCAAGTCACATCCAATTTGCATAGAATTTATATCATAAATCATTGCACATAAATATATGAAAGCAATCTATTCTTAACATTACATATTTAGTTCCTTGGAAAATGATAATGAACGGATTTTACTGGACATAATCTCTGGGATATTTAAAATCAAATTGTATACTATATTAGGATGCATTTTATTATATAAATTAAAGCTTTTGAACCTTATTGCCCTGTCAAAACTAGGTACAATGTGTCATCTTTGAAGTGCTATTGTAATATACATGCAAATATCCGATAAATAGGATGTATTTATATTTTACTCCTTTGAGAGTTTTTCCCACCAGCATCAGCTGATAGTCGCTCACTGGAGTTTGAGTGATAGCAAGTCTCCTCAAGTCTCCAGGACTCTTCTCAGTAGTCTAGTCGATCTTAACGGTGCTGTGTCCACTTGTGTTTTTATTTCCAATTCTTCCAGTCTCTTTACCAATCTTTTGGTGTCTATACCGACAGAAACGATTACAATTGGCATCACCGTCACTTTCTTATTCCACGGTTGTTGTTTTTTTTTTTTTTTTCAGTTTCCTAGCAAGGTCCAGCCACGTATCTATCTTTCCGCCTTCCTTCAGTTTTACTCTGAGGTCTGCTGTGACGGCAAAGTGCACAATTTCACATGTTCACTATTTATTGTTGGCTATTATTAGGGCTGGTCAACTTGCCGAGATTAGGTGATCCATATGAAAATATATATGAAAATCCCAGGAAATTTTGTGAGTCGCATTCTCCAGGACGGATTCTGCGTTGTGCATATACCACTTGTTCTTATGGTCAAATTTTGCTTCTTGCACGGTTCCCAGAGGATCACCTTGCCCAGCCACTCGTGTCTTTTCATATTATTGTTATTTTTGTTCTGTATATGCTTGTATTGTCAGTATTGTTTCTGGTGTTTGTAATCAGTCTTCTTCCGCGCTTGTTTATAAATTTTTTGGGTCATTGTATCGATGCATCAACGTTATCTTGAATGTTGGTAAGTCCACTTCCTCCTTCTTTTATCGACTCGTACAGTCTGTCTTTGTCGTCTCTGGGATGTAGTGCCTTATACATCGTCATGAGTTTTCTTTTTCTCTTGTGCATTTGTTGAAGTTCTCACGAGTATCTAATGAAGGGGACAGCTATCATTATTATTATTATTATTATTTGAATCCATATCTCTTATGTACGGGAGGCATACGATAAGTTTCCAGATTTTTTTCGTTTGGGCACTTTTATAGATAGTACACACATGAAACTCTAGTCCCCTTCCAAGTAATCTCCTCCGGATGCAATGCACTTGTTGTATCGTTCCAACAACTTCTGGAAGGCTCCATGGAAGTCCTCTTGTGTGAGCGTGTCAATGACCTTCGTCACAGCCGCTTTCATCTCCTCAATTGTCTCATAACGACAGCCTCTGAGCTTAGGGAATAACCAAACGTCACAGGGACGAAGGTCTAGACTATAGGGAGGATGAGGGACTGTTTTGATGCCCATCTTAGTCAAATAGTCTGTGACAAGAACGGGGTTGAGGACTGGTGTATTGTCCTGCTGGAAATGCCACTGAGCTGATTTGAAGAGTGTTGGCCACTTCCGACGGAATCTCTTCCTGAACTCCTTTAAAACCTCAACACAATAACCCTAACCCTAACCCTTTGGCCAATCAAATGTGGTGTATTGACTTCCTTACTCCTCCCACACCTCTCATCATCCCTCACAGACCCCCTGCCTTCCTTGAGTCTCTTGTGCCACTCAAAAACTGATGCTCGATTCATGCAAGATGGTCGAAAAGCAGTCTGAAGCATTCCATACATTTCTATGGCATTTTTCCCAAGTTTAGAACACAATTTTATTGCATATCATTCTTCTAAAGTGTCCTCACGTCCAGATTGCATTTTTGAAATTCCCCAGCTGTGACAATCAGGATTTAGTAGGGTGTATTCCAATTCCTGCTGTAGCTGTTCCTTTGAAGCTGAAATCATAAAAACTGGTATGTCATCTCATAAGATGTATAGCAATAACATACGGAATTTTCAAGAGTCTATGACAATTTTAAATGCCCATGGCAAAAAAAAAAGCTGGAAACTTATCGTATGCATCTCAAATATCGTATTTCGATGGTTACGTTCATACATAATTCATGTTACCGTTAAGGATTAGAGCTCTCCTACATTTTCTGAAAGCAATAGCAAAGCAATTTTTCTCGAGATTCTTACTGACTCAGTTAAGTTTTCCGTTTGTTTGTTTTTTCTCCTAATTTGATTTTCCGGAGCTCTTGAGTAAGATCCTGATACCAGCCTGATTTAAAATGGCACGGTTCTCTCCTAGTGGAAACCAAAAAGTCTAAAACAATAATTTTGTGTACGGGATGTTATGTAATATGGACGATTTTTTTGGCCTGGAGCTTTGCACATTCGTTACCTCAGTATCTCACTGAATCTCCAATCTGTCCCCCACAGTCCCCGGCTTCTTTCAACCGAGGCCTAACAATCTCCTATCCTTCGGAACTCTGATCAACCGACTCTCTTGTGTTTCCATCCTCATCCATTCTCAAATTTACAAGCATAATCCATTTTTATCACGCAACTGAATTGACATGGCGATCACGCACCCCAAGCACGTCTATATTTAACACGCCAAGACATCCGGATTAGTTTTGAAATTTTAAATGTAAATATCTTTATCTATACACTTTCATCTGTCAACATATCAACTTGGTATTATTCTCAGCTATTTTATTAAACCCCTTTGATAAAAATAACTGCTAATATAAGATCAGCCAAATTTATTTAAAACGTTAACACCAAAGGTAGATATGCAAATTACAAAAATAATAAATTAACGATATTTCGAAAAATTTTGTATCTTTGCCTTCGTTTAATAATGATACCCAGTTCTTTTCAAATTTTTTACCCATTTTTGAAAATGAAAATCGTCTTTTTAAAAAGAATTCGTTCATTTTCGATGTTACAATATGAAGGAAGATGTTTTCTGCTGTTCAAAGATGATTGCTGCTTTCGTTAAAATAGCTACACACACGCGAATGTACACATGCACACTCACACACATACACAAGCTCACGTTTGCATACACGCACATATCCACACACATGCACACATACATAAACTCACACACACACACGCAAGCACGTTTAGTGGAATGCCTATCATCATAGGAAATAGAAGCGGTGATCAGAGTTCAAATTTTAGATGAGGCTGTTTTCGTTTCACGTTGTGGTAATGCTTTAAAGAAAGGCATGAATCCATATGATCTCCCCTCAGCTAGGGGAGAATATGAGGTTAGACTGAAGTATTTAAATTTAGTAAGAGACCCAGTGTAAGAAAATGAAAAGCCAGCTTTTATAAAAACATGTAACTGCAATTGTTTCTTTTTAGATATCTTTTTGCCATAAGGGATATCATGTTTTTTCTCAACCACTTGTAGATTTTTCTTTTTACAGGGAATTTCTATTATTATTTGGTGAATGGAAGTAAAACTCATGGATTTTGCCGCAACATGTCGATTTTCGTTCAACAATATTCCTTAGATTCCATCTTAAATTACAAAATTATTTCTTTGGTTTAAAATATATAGATTCCATTTTGATACACGTGATTTAAGGGTCACCTATACTGAAAATAATTCTATCAATTGCTTTATGTAATGCCACAAAATTTACGGTTCTATCGAGCATAGATTTAATATATGATTGTATATATATTCAAGGAAGTACTTTATTCTTACCGTGTATATTTATTTCGAACTTCTGTATGACTTAGATCCCTCATCATTTATTTTCCAGTCTGGTCAACCAATTCGCTTTTCTACTGTGTTCACCAGTTATATTATTGTAAAGTGTCATTGGCAAGGTATTTATCTTACACTTTCGGTTTTATGCTCGAGTCTACTGGAAGAGTAATAATACGATAAACGATATTTACTGCTAGTGTTATCGTCTGTGTAATGCTTCTTCTTCCTTTTCTTTATCTCTTCAATTAGCTATTTCACTGCATCTTTCTTTCCTCTTCATCCTCTATTCCGCCTAACTTACTAATCTTCCCAATTCTTCTTTCTTTTTAAGCCTCCAATTTCTTTCTTTTAATCCTTGTCGTCTTTATCCTTTCTTTTCACTCACTCAACCATCTTTCTGGCCTCTTCAATTTATTTTCTATTTCTTTTCTCCTCATTTCTCTTCTTTTCTTTCTATTTAACGTTTTTCTTCTTTTATTCACCCTTTCTTTTCCTGCTATTTTTTCCTTTGTCATTTTGGGATTCTTTTCTTTTCCCTATTTATCTTTATTTCTTACGTTTTTGTCTTTTCCTCTTTTTTCTGTCCCTCTTTCTCGTTTTTCTTTCTCCTTTTTTTTTTAGGTATTTTCTTTTTTTCAAATGACTTTTTTCTGTGTGTTCATCTCCTGTTAACCTCTTCTTCTTCCTTCCCTTCCACCTTTCATTGCTAATTTCTTTTCTTTTTTCTTTTTCTTCTTATTTTCAATTTCTAATCTCCCTCTTCTTCCGGTATATATTCCTTTTTTTTACCCCGTCTTATTGTATCTCCTCCTCTTCCTTCTTTCTCTTTCTCTCTCTCTCTCTCTCTTTCTACTTAGTCTCTAGTCGTCTTCTTTCCTTTTACCACTCCATTCACTTTTCATTTTGAATCTTTTTTCTACTGATTAGCATTTCTTTTATTTTCCTTTTTCTTTCTTTCTCTTTTCTTTCTCTCAGTCCTTCACTTTGATTTACCTTCTTTTTCTTCTTTTGCTTATCCTTCTTTTTTATTTGTCTTTCTTACCCCTTCTTTTCCGTCACTTTACCTTTCTTTTTAACCTCATTTTCCTTCTCCCATATGAATCCCTTTCTTCTCTGTCTTTTCTGTTCCTGTCATTTCTTCTTCTTCTTCTTCTTCTTCTTCTTCTTCTTCTTCTTCTTCTTCTTCTTCTTCTTCTTCTTCTTCTTCTTCGCATATTTCCTCTCTTTCCACATCTTGTGAAAATGCATCTTCTGTCATTACTGATATTATTAATAATGGTGGGATTGTTGTGTTTTCCTATTTCCTGCAAATATCATATCAGAAAAATTTCTCGACATTCCTGTCCCCATTTGGCTATCAATTATTTAGATATTATTTCCATGTGGTCGATAGATATCGACTCACTTGCATTATTACTACAGTGAAAATTATTTCAATGCACGTTTTCTGTCCCTTCCATGTATATAAAAAAAAAATCAACCCTCTATATAAATATTTATTAGTTACCACATAGTCTGGCAAAAGGCAATGACACTGGAGTCGCTAATATGCGTGTAAAATACACTCTCTCTTTATATATATATATATATATATATATATATAGTATTTTACACTATGTTCTTGGTGAGTTTTTACGCTATTTAAGTGGGTGGCCTTTCTTTGGGGTCTGAATTACAGATAGTCTTTTCAGATCTCTAGGACTCTTCAGAATGTTCAAGCTGATCTTAAAATGCTTTTATATATATATATATATATATAAAGAGTGTGTGTGTTGTGTGTGTGTGTGTGAGAGAGAGATAGAGAGAGAAAGAGAGAGAGAGAAAGAGAGAGTTAGAGAGAGATCTACAAGATGCCTTTTATTAAGTTTTACTATGAATTATTCTGTATCTTCTAATTTTACTTTGCAGTCTTCTTTTTGCTCTCACGATGAAGTTCTTGTTCGGTTATTTTTTTACTTGTAATAAATCTTAGACATTCTTTTATCCATGTGGTTATGGGATGATATCAACAACTTTCCTATTGACTATCTATATCATAATGAGATTTTACATTCTTCTTTCAACCTATTTTGTTATGTGTTGATTGATGTACAAAAGTACGTAGTTCGTATTTCTAGTAAATTTGCAGCCGCCTTTCTGTTATTCTAGTAGTTCGCAGTTTCCAAATGAATCAGACATTTCTATAATCTTTATATTCATAATTTTCCACGGGATTAGCAGACAAATTATTGAGCTTTAGTTACTTGGAATGGATCCTGTTTAAGGGATCTTCCTACATTTGATTAGTTTTTTGTTTTTTTTCTTTTTTCCTCTACCAATAAAGAATTTTTGCTTCATGTTGGCCTTTGCTCAGTTATTTAGCTAATCTATCATGAATTCATATGAATAGCTTGAAGCAGAAGCCAAAGATTCCATCATAAACTGGTGCCTCCTAAATTTGAATTGTATTGGGAATTTCTCTTCGGGATTCAAGCTGAATTTCTGCTTTCGTTTCGTCTTCGATTTCCACGAATTCATCTTTCATGTTGATTAACACTTTAGGTTTTTTGTTTTTTTTAGGTCTTTTTTCTGTTCCATAACTTGTTTCACTTTCATTTTGCTTACATAAAGTTTCTCTGTTTTCCATATGCATTTCCTGTTTATTTGCATGTAGAACTGATCTTCGTTGTTTCTACAGATGGAGTCTACCTTCCTTCGCCAATATCTTTTGGTTTATTTCTCATTGGATTATCTTTTTTTTTTGTTAGCTTTCACTCACTTTATTACATTTTGGTTTTCAATTTCTTTTTTTTTTTTCTTAAATGTCTTGCATCTCTTCGAAGTTTTTAAATTTTTCCTCTTGTCTCATTTGCCATCCCAAGGACGATTTTAATGTAAGGATATTTTCAAAATCTAAAATTCTGGAAATATATGGAGATGGATACAGAAAAATTACCCAGAAAGACGAACTTCCTAATGAAGACAGACAAGAAAAACACGAAATGCTGAAAAACGCAACCTTCTTTCAATTTTAATCAGTGGTCTGCCGGAAGAGGAAAGTCCACTATTCGGAAAGTTCACTTTTTTTTTGTTGACTATTATTTGGTCTGGTCGTCTTGTCGATATTAGGTGATCCGTTTGTATTTCCAAATCCCAGAAGAAATTTTGTGTCTTATTTTCCAGTTCGGATTCTTATTTGTGCATATACCTTTTGTTCGTATGGTCAAATTTCAATTTCTAGCACGATTCCCAGTGGATCACCTTGCCCACCCAGTCGTGTCTAGTTTTATACTCTGTCTGTGATAGTTTGCTGCATTCACTTATTATGTGATTGATTGTTTCTTCTCTATCACCACATAACCTATATTTGCTGTTTTGTTGCGTCTTATCTATTCTTGCTCTCATATGATTCGCCCTTTTAGCATTTTTTGAGCTGCGATGAGAAGAGATTCCGTTTCTTTCTCAATGTTTCCCTTTTTTAGCCACGTCCAAGTTTTCTCGTGTGAGATTTTGCTAGTTTCTCTCTTGAAATGTCCATAGAGTTATTTTTCTTCTTATTGTTTTCTAGTTTATTTTCTTTTTTTGATCCTCGTGTTGTCAGTGTTGTTTCTGGTAGCTGTAATCAGTCTTCCTTAGCACTTTTCTCTGTAGACTTCGAGTCATTGTATCGATGCATCAACGCTAACTTGAATGCTGATAAGTGCTTCTTCCTCCTTTTTTGACACATTATTATTATTATTATTATTATTGTTATTATTATTTTAGCGGGTTTTTCACACCAGCGTTAGCTGATAGTTTTTTTCCTGGAGTCTGAGTGACAGCCAGTCTCCTCCGGTCTTCAAGTATCTTCTTAGCATTTTGACTAATCTCAACAATGCTGTTGTCTGCATAGTCTCGATTCGTTCTCCGATTTCCAACTCTTTTGATCTGGAGACTGTTCCAAGCGCATCAGTTATAATCATGTTTCTTGTGAGTTTTTCACGCTATTTAAACAGGTGGTCTTTCTCTGGAGTCTGAGACACAGATAACCTCCTCGAGTCTCCAGGACTTTTTTGAGTATTCTAGCTGATCCAAACAATCCTGTATAGTCTTGATTCTTTCTCTGATATCCAATTCCTCCAGTTTTTTACGCTAGTCTTTGGGAACCGTTTCAAGAGAACAAACTATTATTATTATCCCTGTCATTTTCAAGTCTACTGGCTAGATCCAAGTATTTGTTTATCATTTCGTTTTCTTTCAGTTTCACACTATTATCCGCTCGAAATAAAAATACAGTTGTTTTTCTTCAGTTATTATTATTATTATTATTATTATTATTATTATTAAAAATCATTGGAAAATATCACGGAAAAGGGTTACAAATTTAAGTTTCTATGATATATCTAGTTTAAAGAACGTACCGAAACTTCGGTTTGCATAACCTGTCAGTCATCAGGTAAATGTTTAGTTTAATATTATATAAAGTTGGAACGAATATAAACTTCGATTTAAGAAAATATATAATAAATGAAAGAAGTCATGCCTCTAGGAATGTTTAATCATTAATATAACCTTTATTGCTTTTTAAAACTTCATTCCAACCGTCAACAAGATTATATATGGTACTTTTGTCGAAGTCTTAAAGTTTTAATACAAAATATGAGACTACCT
Source organism: Sepioteuthis lessoniana (assembly GCA_963585895.1). Lineage (NCBI taxonomy): Eukaryota > Metazoa > Mollusca > Cephalopoda > Myopsida > Loliginidae > Sepioteuthis > Sepioteuthis lessoniana. The sequence goes on along the minus strand of OY757907.1, from coordinate 138,721,827 downwards.
CGTGTTCAACTACCTCTCTTTAGCATTATAGATATTTTAAAACATTCTCTCTCTCTCTCTCTCTCTCTCTCTCTCTCTCTCTCTCTCTCTCTCTCTCTCTCTCTCTTGCTGATGACAAAGCTCCAAGCAAAATATTAAAGAAATCAAAGATTTATCTTTGAAGGTTCCCAAGCTCTTACTTATTTTGGAAATCAATTAGCTACAGTCTGTTATCTGGGCACCTAATCGTAGTATTTAACCAAGTCTCAAAGAACAGTTAGATGTAAGTTCCAATCGTGCTGGGTTCTTCAAAATTCTAATTAGTGACAACGGTAGCATTTCATTTATAAAACTTAGTAAAAATCAATGAACGAGGCTCGGTGAAGGTTAAAAGACTTTTTTTTTTTTTTAAATCGAATTTTCAAGTTTTTTATTCACCTGGAGAACAATTATAATACAGGGATTTAAGAAATAAGAATACTGTCAAACAGTGTTCGCCAATGGTCCGGGAGACCTGGGTTCAATCCCAGGTCGCGTAATACCAAAGACTTTAAAAATGGTACTTGATACCTCCTTGCTTAACACTCAGCAATATACATACTGCAGGAATGTGAGGATACGGGATGTAGCCCTGAAGACCAGCCAGAGATGATGAATGATTGGAAGAAGTGGCGAGAGAAGGTCAGGGATATCCGTGCTAGCGGCACGACATGATAATGATGATGATCAAGGGTAAAGTGAAGCAATCCAAGGAATGGAGTAGCGCCTTCCTCTACACCTCGGTGTAGTAGCTATTGAAAAGGGAGCCTTCTGATCATCCTCGACTAAGGGAGACAACTTTACTGATGTAATTCATGAACTTTTGACATAAATGCGTCACCAGCAAACAAAATAATAATTATCAGTTATCAGTAATTAAAACAAGTGTTCTAGATAGAAAAAACTTATATGCGAAATGAAAATACTTTGTTTATGATTTCACTATATAAATGCACAAAAAAAATGGGATTGTCACTGGTCAGAATTTAATACAGTCGTTACAAAGATAATGAATTGTTTCATTTAACTTACCGACATCCTTTGGCATATAGAAACATATAGTCATATGCACCCATTTAAATATACATTTTATGTTTTACAAAAATATTATTCTACATAAGATTTGAAACTGATGTAAAATACAATCTCTTTGTCAATAGATAGATAGACAGACAGATATAAAAATATCCATGACTTTTCATTCAAAGTTCAAATGAAGTTATACGATACAAAATCTTATTTCCGGCCGTGTCCGTCGGTATCGGCCATTTAAATACATTTTACGACCGGATGTGCCATCAAAGTAGTTCAATCAGTCAAAGAAGGTTGAGGGAAGTTGGTTAATATTCGTGGGATGTCCTGACTGGCAGAATGAAAATGGTAACATAATATTTTGATTACTGGCGGGCTGATTACGGCAGATTAAGGCTGTCACATTGTATTCCTTATATTTTAGACAAATTCAGCGTAGAATTACTTCTCTTTTTTAGGGCATTATGAAGTGGAAAGACCAACAAAGACACGTCCCATTATTGACACATAAACAAGATATCCTCTCTCTCTCTATCAATCTATCTCCTCTCTTTCTCTCTCCCTCCCTCTCTCTATATGTCTGTCTGTCTGTCTCTCTCTCTCTCTCTCTCTATATATATATATATATATATATATATATATGTGTGTGTGTGTGTGGTTACTTTCAAGATTAAAATGGATAAAACAGATTCTTGTTGATTGTACTAAATTGGTGATAATATATTTAAAGGAGAATGGTTTGGGCAAGTGCTCACATACCTGTTCTTTCTCTATTAACTATCGATGTCAGCAATATGAAACTAATTTGATCAAAACACCTATTAGAATTCAGTTAGCACAAATATAAACTATATTCGTACTCAAGCATAAACTTTACCCTTATACACACGCATTTATCTATCTATCTTTCTATCTATCTATATATATAATCAGCTTTAAAGTGTTTCATTGTATTTAATCAACTAAATGTTTAGAATTTTGCAACTATTTAAGTTTTAAAGTTTAGTATTTCTAAAGATGTTATGAGCTTTATCTTTTGCGTTAATTGTTTAGTCTTTAGAATGATGGTATATTTTTAGTTAAATAATAGGAACTTATTTTCATGTCTGCATTTATAATTGAGGTCTGGTCTTTTTCTGGGATACTCATTATAGGGATTGTCTCATCAATGCAAAGGTTACACTGTTTCGAGGAATTGTATTTTGTTGGTGTTTTTCTCATTTTCCATGTTATTATAGGCACGGTTTTGCCTTTGTCTTTGAAGTGTATATGTGCTGTGAGATTTTCATTAGGTTGGCAAGTATTTAATGATAAATTATATTTTGTAAATGTATACTAATAAATAGAATTCTTTATTGAAACATAAACTAGTATAAGCCGGTTTAATTTCCTTTTGTAAGGACTGTAGTAAAAACAATAACCACCAGTTCAGAGAATAAGGAGGTTCATACCTTTTCTAAGAGTATAAATCAAAAAGGTTAAGGGTGACTGGAGCTCAAAATCGCTATCTCTGATGTGACAGTATAAAACTGGTTTGCCCTTCTCATAATTTGGAAGAATCAGAAACAGTTTAACCAGCAGCGATCATTCAGGATGAATACGATAAAAAGCATGTAACTTGCATTCCTCATGTACAACTCATTTCTGTGTCAATGCAGTCTCTCTCTCTCTCTCTATATATATATATATATATATATATATAGCATAACTAATTGGCAAGATCTTGTAGGGATCAATTAAATGATATTTTGCTAATATTGGTTTTTGAATGATATTTGTTTACTTTCAGTTGCTTTTTGAATCCAACTGTTTGAGTCATTACCTACGATCGTTAAAAACACTGAAGGTCTAAACAAACGAATATGAAATCCAGCAGTTGTAGATTGCTTCTAATCGTATTTAATATTCATTTTACTCAAGCGCTTGATACTGCCATGTTTGATGTTGGGAGTGATGAAATGGTGGTAATAAAAATCGAAATGCTGCTAACGCTTGCCTGGATCTAATATAATTAACACAAAAAGTATTTTATCAAAATATACATATATCTATACATATAATATATGTGTATGTGCGTGTGTGTGATTTTTGCTGGTTTCTCGAGTATTCATCCGGTCACTTTCTTTCGTGACAGCAATTATGCAACAAGAACTCAAAATATCTAATGATTGGACAGATTAAAATAGAAAATTGGGTTCATGCGCAGTAATAAGTTAGATAAAATAAAGTGCTCGGATGCCAGCAAGTAGAGCAGTATAAAAACTAAAATCACTATTACCTTATCTTTCTTAGCTGATTTCTTTCCTTTTTATTTTCTCTTTATCAGTTATCAGACATGAAGTTTTTGGAAGCAATGATCCATTCATTGTTGCCCTAAAACTTCTGTCGGGGAATTTTCAGTGATTTCTTTCTCGTTAAAAATACGCTTGAAATGTTCAGTAAAAGATGAGATACGGAAGAAGAATAAAGAATTTACTTATGTATATGTGTGTGCGTGTACATGTAAATGGGCGTGTACATGGGTGGGTAATTGTGTCTCAGACGCAGACGTTGACAGAGAATGACAGAAAGAAAGTAAAAGACAAACAGTAAAATGAATACAAATATAAAATGGTAGAAAAGACGAACATCATTTTAAAATCAGGAGTTTTATCAAAAAATCAAAAAATACTAAATATAAAATAATTAACATTTCTGATTAATGACCAACTGAAACAATTTTATGACAATCGTGTATGTTTATTTGCAGTTTCTGTTAAACGAAAGAAAACAGATATAAAATGAAAGCCTATGTGGATTTGAATCTCAGACAGGTATAAGTGACCTATCAACAAAACTAGCCATTTGACCAGCACCTTAAAATTAACTTGGAAATACTAACTTAGGCAGAGCGCTTAGATTTTAGATTGATTCTACTAAGAAGACCAGGGGGTGATACTTTGACCCTATAGAAAGAACACATACTTTGCTCCTTGGTAGAACTTTCCGTACGTACGTCATTTTGACGGGTATTATAGCTTACATAGAAATAACATTTTCAAATTGATGTTTTCAGATAATAACTTATTTATTTAGTAGTAAAAGATAACACTATAGACTTTCTTAAAACGCGTCAGGTCTTTTGACTAATAAATTACCTACCAGTTTATTTTTCTACGCATACATCATAAACAACTGTCTTAATTAAAATCGATTTTAGAGAAAAATAGAATAATGTTTCCGCTGTTTCGTATGAGACCCTTTCAAAGTCGCTGTTCTTTCTTTCGTGCATGGAGTAGGCATTTTGTATATCGGTTTTGCTTTTGTTTTTGCTGGAATTTACATTACCTCCACAGATTTATATGTTTTTATATTATACCATTCTAGCCATCAGGATATATATATATATATATATATATATATATATATATATATATATATATATATATATATATATATATATAGAGAGAGAGAGAGAGAGAGAGAGAAAGAGAGAGAGAGAGAGTATTTAGAAAACACTGAGTTGATATTCATTGAATTTTAATCTTCTGCGCTGACACTATCTCCTACTGTGGGGTAAGACTCCCCCCACCACCATCAGAATGAAAGTGTTGTCAGGGTATGGCACTAAACTTTATTTGATAATGAAGCCCCAGAGATCTTGAGAGTTTGGAATACTCCTTCACTGTTATTACTCCCAGGTCGACTCTGGCACAATGTGGGAGTACCTGCCAGGGTTCCATTTAGGGGTCGAACGTATCAAATTCAAAAGTCTCGTTATTCAATAGAAATACTCGATACCACGTATTGTGTGCAAATTATTTGTTTTAATTTTAGTTACTTGAAGTTATACTTATTTACCTAGTTTTATTAATAGTTACTTGAAATAAGAATATTATATGCAAAGAAAAGAATATTATTTGATGTAATGATTACTTGAAACCATGTAATTATTGGTAATATAAGGAGGCTTGATGCAATAGTGGGCCAAAAAAGTTTACTGAACAATCAGACAGAAAATATAAATGTATAATAATCGCAAATAATAAAATACCCCGGACGATTTGTCATGACATTAAAATCAATCCATCAATCAGTTTAAAATTCTTTATGTTTTTATAGAATTCATACATTCGATACTTTTGATGTACGATTTATCTCGTTTTATTAGAAAGATTTTAAAGCACCTAAAATTAAGTAAATGGAAGAATATTCTAATGATATCTATTTTACATATTCCTAATTATTGCAATTCAAAATATACCCCAAAATGAAACGAGTAAAAAAATTGATCAAGTAACGAGTTAAAAAGATAACTTCATTCTTTAACTTGATCTGATAAGGAGTTAAGAAAGATAACTCCATATTTAAAATTGATCTGGTAAGGAGTTAAGAAAGATAACTCCATTTTTAAAATTGATCTGGTAAGGGGTTAATGTCATTGGAGGAAAACAATGATTGGTTAAAAGGCTTTGATGGGAGAAATCAAACAGGATTCCAATATTAAAGTTTTTTTTACTGTCTCTCCAACTCACTTTCTCTCTTTTTACACACACACACACACACACACACACACACACACACACACACACACACACACACACACACACACATATAATATATATATATATATATATATATATATATATATATATATATATATATGTCCCCCATGGCGGTTGAGCACTCTGCCGAAGGAATTTATGACTGCCACTCACATAATGCAAAGTTCTTCGAATCAGTTGAGCTCTCTGGGTTCCGGTAAGGTATAAAATGTAAACAAACGAAAGCTGCTCCTTAATGCCTTATAATTCCCTAAGGTGGTACGGTTGTTGCCTGAGTGGTATGATACTAAGTCTAACGTAAAGTTGGGCAGGTTTCGATCCCAGTTTCAAGCATCCTATGTGTGTAGCGACACTGAAGAGTTGTGATACAACGAAACAGTCTGTCTGCGGATGACTTTATATATATATATATATATATATATATATATATATATATATATATGGAAGAAAATAATGGATAGTAATCCGACAATTTGTGAAGAAAAATTGACAAGTAATCCAAATAGAAAGTAGGGATTTATAGAGAAACAAAGTCAGTCGACATTATAGCGTTTCGGTTCTGCTGAACCATCATCAGGGCTGTGAGGGGTTTTATTAGTGATGTTAAGTGTAGATGGATGTATAAAAAGTGTAAAACTATATAAAAATTTGCAAAAAGTTGTACAACAAGAAAAGTTGGCTGTTTATGACAAGAATAATTGGCCGTTTGATCAATGAATATATATATATATATATATATATATATATATATATATATATATATATATATATATATATATATATATATATATATATGTCTGCGTTTTGAATTAAACCTTCAATAACTTTAATATTTTCTTTTTTTCTCACCCTATTTTTACTTATGACCTTCAGATTGACCACGTTGATAAAATATTTGCCAACTCAGCCCAAAAGAGAAAGATATTTCTTGATCGATAATCGGCTTCATCACCAGATTTGTTTTTAGCCTCTTCAGTTTTCATTTCATTTTTTAATCTATTGTTTCAATTTTCACCATTTTTTTCATCCTTCATTTTTTTTCACATCATTCTTTATTTTATTGTTAATTTTTTAAAATTCCACTAACATTTGACTCATCTCCTTGTTTTTTTCCTCGTTTTATTTCTTAATTATTTTCATAAGTTTAACTTATTCATTATTTGATACTCAAATTCATTTCATTCTTTATATTGTTTTTTTCTTTATCTTTATCATCTGTTGTTTTGTTTTCTTTATTTGTTTTCTACTTTTTGCGGATGAATTTAGTTTTCATTCTTTTTCTTCTTTTTCATTTTTTCTTAATTTTCATTCATTTTCAATAATCTTGTCGATTTTACTTAATTTTTTATTCTTCTTTCTTTTAGTCTTTTTTTTTTCATTTATCTCTTTCCATAACACTAACATGTTTTTCTTTTAATTTCCTTCTGTCTTGATCTTTTTCTTTGTTTTCCTAGGCTACAATTCCTCCTCCTCCTCCTCCTCCTCCTTCTTCTTCTTCTTCTTCTTCTTCTTCTTCTTCTTCTTCTTCTTCTTCTTCTTCTTCTTCTTCTTTATTTTAATTCTTTTAGAATTATTTTGACAAAATATGAAACATTTCTTCATTCTTTTTTCTTTTCTTCTTGTTCTTCATACACTTCTTTTATTCTTTTTGATATCATATTTTCGAATCAGAACCGCAGGTAAAACCGATGTCAACGGAAATGAAACCATTTCACTTCAGACTTCGATTCCGACTTTAACCAGACAAATAGAGGAAAAAAACGATCGCCGAGGGAAATTATTCGAACGCCGGTGACAAAAACAAGGAAAGATCGTTTTCGTAAACCATTCTGTTTTCAGCAGAATCTTACACAAAACGACAGCAAGTTCCCCAATTAGCATAGATAATAGCAGACATCAAAAAATGAAGATGCCTTAAAAATCAGTGACAACATAAACAGAGTTCGAACCCCATTCACCGATTCTGATTCTCACTTCAGAATCATCTGTCTTTTTCTTTCTTCTCACTCTCTCTCTCTCTCTCACTCTCTCTCTCTTATATATATATATATATATATATATATATATATATATATATATATATATATATATATATATATATACTGCTAAAGGCATCTTTTACCAGTTAAATAGTGCTCTATACACAGTTATGCAGAGCAATATTTATCTTATTTTATATTTTGAATATATATATATAATATTAGGAATAAATGTAAATCATATATGAGATAGCCATTAGTTAAACGATCTTAGTCTGTTTAGAAAGGCACACCTGCTAAATAGGAGAAACTACCACAAGAACACAAAATTAGGAGGGACTGACCAGTAGATTAATTCCACTCCTGTTTCTTAATCGTTCTAACATGTAACATGTTAACCCCCTCTGCTCACGCTTATGAATGAAAGAATTTGTAATTTGATTTCCACCTTGTTCTTATTTTTATCTTTATTATTTTTATTGTTTATTTTTTATTTTTATCTTTATTTTCTGATTTTTTAATTTTTATTTTTAATTACCTTATTTTATCTTCTGAATACGAACTGTAACTTCACATTCGCTACTCTGCATGTAAAGAGTCATCTGACGAGACGGAGAATATAGCAATAATATTCTCCACTGAAATAAATTTATTATGACGACTTAACTGAGTTTGAGTCTCCATTAAATTGTACTATATACATATATATATATATATATGTGTGTGTGTGTGTGTGTGTGTGTGTGTGTGTGTGTGTGTGTGTGTGTGTGTGTGTGTGTGTGTGTGCGCGCGCTCACGCATCCACACGTGCGTGTATGTGTATGTCATGATTCGGTAAATATTATTGTGAGAACACAAGCCTCATAAACATTTAGCTTTGGAGAAAAGTCTCTCTTAGCCTCTACTATTTTTTCAAGTATCCTAAAAGCTGTTGAAGTCTTTTGGATTCTTGAGTCCAACAAAACATTCATGTAAAGAGAACTACCGTGCTATACAAAAGAATCAACGTTATCAATTCTATTGCATTGAAAGAGATTCAATTCATCATACGATTCACCTGGGCAAGGTATACATATGACCTTGGTTTTATTGAGACTCATGATTACACGAAACACTTGTTATTCACTTTAGAAACATGGATAACACATTGCCACCACTTTAAGTCACTGGAAATTTATCACAAAAAGTGTCTGAGATGTATGAAGAATATCAACTGGAAGTCAAAGACTGTAGAAAGTTTAGAAAAAGGTTGGATGTCTCAGAAATGTAGGAAACTTATTAGGTATCATATGCATTGGGGTGGGGTGATGTTGAATATCCATAATGCGTTGCATCAAAAACAAATCTCACATGTTATATATATGGTCAATCCTCATTTTCAAACGCCATATATGTGTATCATAAAAAATCTCAAGCAGCACGACAAAATAATCTAAACTAAATTCCGGTTCCTTCAGTTCGCTAAGATTCTTTTTCATTAGCAAATAAACAAATCGTCAATATTGCTTGATAAGGGTCATATTCGTAAAACGAATCGACATCCACCATATATATATATATATATATATAGAGAGAGAGAGAGAGAGAGAGAAAAGGAGGGGGAGAGATAAAAAGAGATAATAAGAGAACCTAGGGGAAAACACGCACATACGCAGGCACACACACACACACACACACACACACACACACACACACACACATATATATATATATATATATATATATATATATATATATATATATATATAAATGATCTTCACTGAGAGCATATATAAGTTTGCATAGCTCAGATAAAGAATCAAAGCCATTCGATGCCACTAAGTTTCTAGCATATGTGATAATCGAACCAATTGTGTGTGTGTGTGTGTGTGTGTGTGTGTGTGTGAGTGTGTGTGTGTGTGTGTGTGTGTGTGTGTGTGTGTAAAGGCAAGTTATGTACATATATGATATATGTGTGTGTGTTCGCACGCACGCATCACAACACATATATATATCCCAACACACACATATATATATATATATATATATATATATAAGAAGGTAAGTTATGTATTTAGATAATATATACATGTGTGTAAGTGTGTGTGCATTTTAAGACATGCATACACATACACACACACACACATATATATATATATATCTGAAAGGCACGTTTTCACTTATGCTTATCATCAATCGACAAAGGAAATGTAATGAGTGACCTGAGTTCAAATCCTAGACGAATATGTTTGGATTTCATTTTATGCTAATGCCCTTGAGAAAGGCATGAAATTATCCCTTCTTCCTCTATCAATGGATAAATGGTAGAGTTCTTTAGCCTTGGTTAGACAATCGGTCTAACAGAAGGAAAACTGCGAATCAAAACCCGTTATTACTCTGCTTAAAAACTGACCTTGTGTCACTGCTTGCCCAGTATCTTGAATGTTGCCAATGATTCAAATCGAGAAAAGCAGCCTTCAAATAGAATCCTAACTTTGAAAGACCCTCGATATCAAATCTCTTTATATTCTAATTTTGACCTCAATGGAATTTTGAATTTCCAAAGTTGAAATCCATCCTGAAAGGTCATTATTCCAGATGAGAAACTGCGGGAAATGATCTACGAGACTTTCACACTATCCTTCAAAATAGCTTACAGAACGAATTCCAGGACTGGAAAAATATGCTGCTAACGCAATATCAACAGTTAAGAAGATGCCTTTAAAGGAGACAAGTCTAATCAAGTAAGCTAAGCAATAAATACATTTCTGAAAAAAATGTTTTCCTAATAGAAACACTTACTTTCTTTGAGGCTCTTTTGTTTATTAGCGGTCACCCATCTCAATAATGATCCTAATCGGTGCTGGTTACCCTTAGACAAGAAGCAGTAAATTCGATGCTATTAATAATTATATTTTATATAAGTACTATCTTTTTCTCTATTACGGTGTCTCTTGGCATCAAAACCTGAGTGTGCGTGTGTATTTAGATTGAACTAAATGTATACACAAATCTACGAATGAACAATTAATTAGAAGCCCACAAATTCGTCAGTATGTTACTTCAGTCTATGTATGTCAGAAAAGGAAAGAAATCCACATGGACGGACAGACAAACAGATGGAAATCGATATTATTTCGCAATCGATTTAGTTTCGACCACTTCGCTTTCAGCTGATTAGGTTCCAGTGCGTTCATTCCTGTCCAACTTCAATAAAATATCATTTCACGGCACTAAATTCACTGAAAGCCAAAAGCATTGATTTTCAGAGGCAGATGGTTTAAAAAATCATCTCTTGCTATTTTTTTTTAATTTCCCGCCTTTCAACAAAAGAAGCGTTGAATACGCAGGCGCAAACAAATGTAACCATTTACACCATTCTTATTGCTTTTTTAAGTTGCTTCGTTTGTTTGTTTTTTTCGTTGTTTTTTTTTTTTTTTTTTCGTCAGTATTTTCATTTGTTTGATTAAATTTCTCTTTTTTTTACTTTTTATCTCTCTCTTGCCTCCACAGTCACAGACACACTTTCTTTCTTTCTTTCTTTCTTTCTCTCTCTCCCTCCCTCTCTCCCTCTCCCTCTCTCTCTCTCTCTCTCTTCTTCAGGAATGAACGACTGAATCACTTTTTCTAAATGGCGATAAATATTCCTAACGATTTATTTATCAGAAATAGAGTGTTAGCTTCATTAATTATGAGAGAATATAAACTACATTCTTGATGGTGTAAAAATAAATATAACTTTTATTTAGGAAAAGTAGCATTGATTCCTATTTCAAACTTCAGAATAAGTCTTTCTCTCTCTCTCTCTCTCTCTCTCTCTATCTATCTATCTATCTATCTATCTCTATCTCTCTCTTTCTCTCTCTCCCTCTCTCTCTCTCTCACACACACACACTCATACCTTCCACACACACACACACACACACACATATATATATATATATATATATATATGTATATATATATATATATATATATATATATAAGTGAATGATTTGTCATGTACAACCATATCTACCAGAATAGACAAGAGAAATGTAGTATATTTTCATACACAATTCCAAAAAAGAATTCTGTCGATGTTAGAATTTCTTTTCTACGTCTCAGTTATAAAGCAATGAAAAATAATCAGAATAATACTAACATTAACCACTTTTGAATACTTTTTATAAAAATCTGAAAAACTATTGCAGTGATTTAAATATCTTCCCTGAGGTTTTAATTTCGACTTTAATTGCAGCTAAAGTTAGCTGTAAGAAAATGAGAAAAATATCTTAGTTTTATAAACTTAATAACGGATTTAGATTATATTTAATGACAGTTTTTGCCATTTAAAAATTAATTTCAATTACAACATGACTGATGCCTGCCGACTCAAAAATTAAAAATCTGGAATGAAAAATCTTAAAAATAAAAAATAAAATAGTGATAATAGACATGAAGCATTCTGTGAAAAATAAATTGCTTGCTTTTTATTCATCGAAAAAAAATTATTTTTGTTGTATAGTCACTGAAAAAGTCTGTCTAAACCTTAAGTGGCTTTTGAATGCGCAAAATATCTGATATTAGCCACAATGGCAGAAGTGTATATATATATATATATATATATATATATACGTTCTCTCTTTCTTTCAGGACACACACACACACACACACACACACACACACACACACACACACACACACACATATATATATATATATATATATATATAGATATATATATCTAAGCTTGTGTGTGAGCGCGCACGCGAATAAGTGTGTATGGATATGTGTTAGTTCTATTGAGTTAAAAAGAGAAAAAAAACAACACAGAAACACTTAAAACAGAATTAATTCTATTGTAATAGATCATTCGTAAGAAGAATGAAGGGACAAAATTCCGATATTAAAAATCACTTTTCCAAAATCGCATGATTATGTTTATTGATCTATGGTGACCTTAAATGAGTTTTGATATAACCTTCACATAAACTAAGCCAAATCATTATGAAGTCGCGCTGAGAGCATGGCATTCCTTGAATTTCTCTCACCCTCCATCCCTATCATCTATCTTCGCAGGTCCTCTAGACTGCATCCAATGTCCATACTGAGCTGATTTATGTAAGTCCTTACTGATCGGCCAACCCTGGTGCATCAAATTGTAGGAGTCCATGAAAAAACATTGCTTATGAGTTCTTTCTTATTTTTCCAGCTGTGCCCGGCATGTCTTATCCATCCTACTTGTTTTGTGAGATTGGAAGTAGGCGTTTCCATAGCTGTTGTTTTGTGGGATAATGTTTCCTGGATTTGTTTAAAACAACACGTAGCATTTTTCTGTAGTTATCATCTAGCTTTTTCTCTAGGTGTTTCATTAGATTCAGGTGGTGCACCCAAACAGAAGTACTGACACAGTTTAAAAGAAGTCAATTTCGTTTTCTCCGAGAGATCAGATTTCCATTTGATGAATAACCAGTCAGTGGCAGTCCAAGTCTTCACTTGATTAGTGTTGATTTAGTTTTTGGTAGATTAGATATTACTGCTGAGATATTGGTCAGATAATTTCAGAGGCTTGCCTAATAAAATGGAGATAGCTCTTTGATTAAAACACACGAACTCTATTTTATTTGCGTTCAGGTAGAAGCCAATACCTCCTGCTGATTGCTGCTTGCTCCTTGCTACGCAGAAGAAATTCGTCTTGGGCAGGTGTACTTGCAAGAAACGCTATATTATCTGTGAAGTCTTTGTCTGTCCTAGTTTCTGCAAGATATTGTCTGCTTCTAGACTTTTTAATGTAATACCATTTTCTTTTATTTGATTTATTGAGTTCATAGGACTTAATCTAGGTAACTTCCTGCAAGACTCCAGTGACAATGTCGAAGGAGTCGGCTTCATCGTCAGGTTCAGTAAATCATTGCTTTCCCGTTTTTGTAAAGGATCATTGGAGCAATAATAGTTTATTTGGGTAGACAATAGGCTACTTTTGCTTTTGCTTCATCTTTCCTCTGTTTGTAGAATCAAATGCTTTGTAAAAATGTACGAATAATAATGTTGCCTCGAGATTTTGGACGGATTCCTTCTATGATGGATACTCTATATCTGTGATGTGGATCGATTCCTCCAAAAAACTGGTCTGATGTTCCTTTAGAATTTTCCTGACTTCAAGTCGGATACGACTGAGAAACGGGGCTTTATAAACCAACTAGTGATCAAATAAGGACAGTTTACGGAGGAAAATAAAATAAAATGAAATTGAAGAATTAAGTAAAAGTAGAAAAACAGCTGACCTCAACGATGTAAGTTGACGATATTCGAGATGCATACGATAAGTTTCCAGACTTTTTTCCTATGGGCATTTAAAATTGTCGTAGGCTCTTGAAAATTCACTATATTATTGCTATACATCTTATGAGATGACTGACCAATTTTTATGATTTCAACTTCAAAGGAACAGCTACAACAGCAATTGAAATACACCCTACTAAAGCCTAATTGTCACAGCTGGTGAATTTCAAAAATGCAATCTGGACGTGAGGACACTTTAGAAGAACGATATGCAACAAAATTCTGTTTGAAACTTGGAAAAAATGCCACAGAAACCTATGGAATGCTTCAGATTGTATTTGGACCATCTTGCATGAATCGAGCATTAGTTTTTGAATGGCATAAGAGATTCAAGGAAGGCAGGGAGTCTGTGAGGAATGATGAGAGGTGTGGGAGGAGTAAGGAAGTCAATACACCAGAGTTGATTGGCCTAAGGGTTAGGGTTTGACCTAGGGTTACTATGTTGAGGTTTTAAGGGAGTTCAGGAAGAGATTCCGTCGGAAGAGGCCAGCACTCTTCAAATCGGGTCAGTGGCATTTCCACCAGGACAATACACCAGTCCACAATTCCATTCTTGTCACAGACTATTTGATCAAGATGGGCATCCAGACAGTTTCTCACCGTCCCGATAGTCCAGACCTTGCTCCCTGTGACTTTTGGTTATTCCCTAAGCTCAAAGGCTGTCATTATGAGACAATTGATTAGATGAAAGAGGCTGTGACGAAGGTCATTGACACGCTCACACAATAGGACATCCATCGGTCCTTCCAGAAGTTGTTGGAACGGTAAAACAAGTGCAGTGCTGCCGGAGGAAAATACTTCGAAGGGGACTAGAGTTTCATGTGTGTACTATCAATAAAAGTGGCCCTACGAAAAAAGTCTGGAAACTTATCGTATGCACCTCGTACTTTGATTATATAACGTTGGTAACGAACAAAACCCAAAGGAAAAATGGAAGAAAAGCTGCATCCTTTTCTTCCTTGGTATATATATATATATATATATATATATATATATATATATATATATATATATATATATATGCGTGTGTCTATGTGCGCACGCGTGGGTCAGGGGTGTGTGGATGTGCTAATAGATTGATAGATAAGTAGATATGAAAGTAAATGTCGAATATTAAATTCATACGTAGAAAGCATACTCCCCGAATATAATTGTATTATTAAGAAAAATTACTTTTTTGTGAATTCAAGATAATTTTAACGAAGCATGAAAGGAATCAATAAATAATTTTAAGTGCAAAAACCTTTCGCACTCTTTTCTATAAAAATTCAAATGTTCAGAAAAATTATATTTATATATATATATATATATATATATATATATATATATATTTAGTGAGTAGAACCTGAATTCATAGTCTTATTGAATGCAGAACTGTGAGCAGAAAGCGATTTTTCAAAGTAAATAGCTTAACCGATCTGTTCGAGAACGTCAAAATAGATAACATTCTATCCTTCTTGAGAGAGACAGAGTTGTACGAAAAAATATGACAAATTAAAACTGGTTAATCTTGTGCAAACAAATGAAATCCTAAAAATTACCTACCTAAGTATTCGTTTTGAAATCTTTGTTTGAATATGTGTGTATATATAGACAGAATTTGGCGTTAAATGACCTACAGGGGTTGATATACCATAAAACCCAACCAACCAACCAACCAACCAACATACTCTCTGCTTAAATTGCTTTCATTTTGATTTTCAATGTTTGTCTATAGTAAGATCATTCAGAAAGTCATTGATATAATTTATATATGGTTATTCTGTTTGTACAGCTTACAATAAATTCTAATTGCTATAAAGCTCTCTAATGAAATTGTATTTCATCGTGATTGTAGAGGAAGTTTTATTGTAAAATGATTAACTACACCTTTTCCATTGTAATATCACAGGCAATAAATTTGCATAATACATATCGGAGGGTTACACAATTTCTAAACCACAACCCGAAAGAAGAGCGTCCGTGAACATTTTTATTGTGGTGATTTGTTTTTCTAGTTTTAGAAACTAGAAGCTGTAATATGTTGCCACAAAAAATATGTTCACTTAGGGCTTTTCTTTCTCGTTAAGGTTTATAACTTATTGAATTACCCTCTTAATAACCATGTTCTGACAATTGCTGACTAAATCATTTTTGCTTTCAATACAAAAGATGAATTATATAATTTGGTAAAATCTATCGAACCATTTGACTCTTAAAAAATCAAAAACTTTCCAACCGTCATAAATACTTTATTTATATTTCTTTTCTCTGTGTGTTTATATATATATATATATATATATATATATATATATATATATATATATAGTAACGATAATTAATTAGTGAGTCAGGAACTAAGCAACTATAGTTTCGCCTAAGCGGCTCATCAGGGTACCTAATCCATATGAATTAGGTACCCTGATGAGCCATTTAGGCGAAACTATAGAAGGATAGTTCCTGACTCACTAAGTAATTATCGCTACTATTTTGCTCTACTTAGTATTCAGCACTTTTTGCATCGTAGCTTAGCAGCCCGAACGGTGGTTTCTTTTTTTCTTTTGACCAAACAATTGGGTGTCTTTTGATTTTTTTTCAATTGGTATGACAAGGTTAGCTTTTTCTTTTATTTTCCAATAAATATTTTTCCCCTTGACAGTGATTCGTTGTATATTTTCATCTTCAAATAACTTGCCGGGTTGTTTTTTATCATAAGGGCTATTATTTAATATATATATATATATATATATATATATATATATATATATATATATATATATATATATATATATATTGGATTGTTTTGGCTTCTTTGCTTAATGGCATTTCAATATATATACATATATTTGAAAAAGAATTCAATTTGGTAATTCCATTATAAATTTATTTCGGTCAACAGTTGGTATTGTGACCTCTTCCGATGAAAACACACAGTCACTCTTGATATATATATATATATATATATATATATATATATATATAGTGACTGTCACTCTCCAGAAAAAAGTCATCTCTAGGTGTAATCGTGTGAGCGCGTATAACTCCTCAGACCAAATATATCCTTGGAAGTGCTATTGCATGAGTAGCAAAGGAATTAGCTGTCTTTTTCTTTTACATTGCCTCTGCCCACCCTCATATACATTGTCAGAGGATTAACGGGAGTTACCTAAAGATTGTAGCTGAATGGATTTTGCAAAATGAATCATGATAATTTGCTGTCATGAGATCTCATATGATTGGTAAGTCCAGCTTTGGACAAACAAACGCTGCTACAGATGTTACAATCATGTTCAAGATGCAAAGTGTCAGAGACTGAGGTCAGTTTCTGCTTCTGAAGTATTCGTTTTAGACTGGAGTGTTCGATTCTCCATTCTTCGAACACTTTACAGTTTTCGTAAATCACTTTCTAAGATGATCGATTTACCGTCATATGTTCCCAGTCTCCAATGTCTATATTGAACGCCCCTATGTTGTTTTTGACATTTTTAACACACACACACACACACACACACACACACACACACACACACACACACACACACACACACACACACACACACACATATATATATATATATATATATATATATAAATTGGAAAGTTTCTTTTTTATGCGGAAGTATATTATCAAAGGGGATATGGAGATGGTGAAGGAGGTACTGAACAGGAATTAAGCACATGGGTAGTGATAAGAAAAATAGAAAATAAAAAAATGACGACATTTAAAACAGGATTTAAATTCAGCAAACGATAAAATATATCTGTTATTATTTTTCCATTTTCCTTCTGTAAGCACGATATTTCCTGTGTCAATTTAGATGTAATCAGAAAGTGAAAGAAAATTTTGAATATTCGTATAATAGATCCTCTCTTTATATCACAAAATGGATAAACATCTACCGTGTGTCTGCACACACACACACACACACACACTTATATATATATATATATATATATATATATATATATATATATATATCTTGATTTAGCATTTAATTATTTCCTCATTTCTGCTTATCTCTTTGCTACATTGTTTGTATTGTTATATTTATCTATCTGGGATGGTTCCAAATAGCAAATCTTTTGATGTTAAGGGTCAGGAATTGAAAAGAATGAAAAGAAATGAAAAATTCATTCAAGAGAAGAAAGGAAATTTGTCTTTTGGTTTTACCACACACTATTTCTCGATGTAAAATGATAAATATTAGAGCGCATGCAAAAAGCGGGAAAGAAATAAAGACAATGAAATGAGATCTTGAATCTGAATACGGATACAGATAATGAGAGTAGACTCTGAACAATAGATTGATAGATAGATGGTTATATATATATATATATATATATATATATATATATATATATATATATGTGTGTGTGTGTGTGTGTGTGTGTGTGTGTGTGTGTGTGTGTGTGTGTAGAGGGAAAGGGAGACACAAATGTGATTAATTTTCTTACTTATATATATACGTCTTTAAATTCTGTTAGAAAAGTGACTACTTTCAGCTATTTCAAATTATGGTTGGTTAGCAACTTTACTCCTCTTTTCGTCAAATGATTATGTACAACAGGAAACTCTGAGTTACGCACATATATCGGGAATATAATTTCAGTATTTAAACATTTAAACCGGCTCTGTTGGGATCGTAAAGAGAACTTTTTATATAACTTTCCCTACTTGCATTTTATATCTACTTATCAACATTTTTTTTATTGTATGTATGTATGTATATATGTATGTATGTACCCATTGCTCAGCCGCGTACATAATGAGATACAAGGTTAATTTTTAAGAGGAGAAAATCTGGTTTGAATGCAGTTTTCCTTCTGACTAGTTGCTGTCCCAATACTAAAGAACCCTGTTTGCCCAACTATTCATCCATCGCCGGGAAAGGGACAATAGGTTCATGTCTTTCTAAATACCATTAGTATGAAAAGAAATACAGATCGTCCAGTATTTGAAATAGAGTC
The DNA here is from genome assembly GCA_963585895.1 of Sepioteuthis lessoniana. Classification (NCBI taxonomy): domain Eukaryota; kingdom Metazoa; phylum Mollusca; class Cephalopoda; order Myopsida; family Loliginidae; genus Sepioteuthis; species Sepioteuthis lessoniana. The sequence continues at coordinate 138,703,004 of OY757907.1, read as the reverse complement.
GCCGATTTCATTTACTTCCACGATAACATTTACGCTAAGTGCGCCTCTTTATTTACATCAAAATTTGATGTTAAAAGATACAAAAATGAAAATGAATTCTATTTGCAGTTCTACTAATTCTTTTTTTTTTTATAATTGATATTCATTTTATGTTTCAGATGCGTTGTTCATGCAAAAATAAAGTCAATTATCAATTACGCGTAATTAATATAAAAATAACTCCACTATTGCAGACTAAAAGTTTTAATTCCGAAAAAGTTTTATAAACAACCAGAATTAACAATAGCAAGATATATATATATATATATATATATATATATATATATATAGAGAGAGAGAGAGAGAGAGAGAGACAGACAGAGACAGAGAGAGACAGACAGACAGACAGAGAGAGCTGAAACAGAAGAACGTGTGTCCAAAAATCTAACATACTCTATTAATTTCTTCGGGAATTTTTCGAGCGCTATTATTGGAATTAAAATATTCGGTAAAAACCTTAGCTATTTTTATATCCCTAAATTTATTCTTGTTCAAAATCATTCTAAAAATTTAAAATTAAAACAAACATGATTTGAAGAAGCAAATAAACTAAAATACCTGTGAGTTGTCAATAAAATCTTTCATTAAACCTAGTTGTCACTTCCCCTATTTTGCTCAAAAACTGGTGTGAAGAAGGCCGCATTGTACAACGGCCGGTATGTTGCTATAAAACGAAAGCAGCGTTTAAATAATCTCACTGAAGGAACTCAAAGACCGGTCAAAATACCTCTGACCCCCTGTCGTCAAGACGGGGTGCCACTTCTCTGCCCTCCTCCAACAACTGACGCACTCTGATATAAATTGGAAAATGATCACGGAATGACAGTATGGCAGTCCTAAAATAACAAAGATGCTTAACGAACTTAGAGTGGGCGGAGGATAGAGGAATCATAGTGTCCCTGGCATTGATGAAGAGAAAATTATATGTATGGGAAACACACACACACACACACACACACACACATAGGCGCACACAAACGTGTTTGTGGAAATAGTGCAGTATTTATTCTGAGGTTTACGATGGGAAACTAAAGAAATGATGTGATGACAAGCAAGTGTTTAAGGTAGGTTTGGGTGTATGGTGATTTATTGGGATGTCTGTAACAAGTAGATATAAATCACCTTTTGCCGTTAAGTCTCTGTAATCTATCTATTTATCTTTCTATCTATCTATATATGTCAGTCTGTTCACATCAGTGTTCTATCCCAAATCAATGCCATGCGCTCGAATACGGATTTTAAACCCCGCTCTTGTGAAAGATTCGTGTGGCACAGTCTTCAATCTATCAGCAATGCAGCTGTGTGCTAGACTAAGTTAATGTTTAATACATATTTGAAATAGACGCAAAGAAGGCCGTGTTTGCTTGATGGATAAATTAGACTGCGATTTTCCTTACTGTAGCCAAGATAAATAAAGTAGAGAATACTGATTTTTATGACAGAAAAGATCTTTTATGCAACACAACCTTTCAACAAAACCCAACATTTGTGAACTAGTAAGATATCCACCACCTATATATGTATGTGTGTGTTTGTGTAGAGAGAGAGAGAGAGAGAGAGAGAGAGAGAGCATGTGAGAAAGTGAGAGAAAGAAAAAGAAACGTCTAAAAAAAGATTTACTATTGACGCCTGCTTGTAAAATCCCTAGTACCTCTATGTTAGAACTTAGGCATTGAACAATCAAATTGAATCTGCACGAAGAGAAAAGGCAACAGCCCAGTCAAGTATTTGAACTCGGGTCCTCGATAACATTTCCAACGGCCATAAACTCTGTTACGCGAACCTACATGACAATATGTATTCAAGTATTCTTTGATATTTAACTTAAATACGGCCCAGTGGTTGGGGCAGTGAAATACAACGACTGCATCTCTTCAGAGAGGTAAGACCTCCCAATGAGTATCCTCGATATGACATTAGATAATCTGACGGTGAGGCTCCAGTAATATTGGAGCTTTGGGGAATTTAAAGTACCCCTTCACTGCCATCGCTCCTGGGTCCACTCTGACCCTGAATGGTAGCACCTGATAGGGTCCTATCTGTGGATCAAATTTAACTGTTTGACGTTTAAACTGTGTGCAAATAAATGACTTATGCTAAATTGAACTGTTTGAATTAGAAATGTGCGTAAACCTTTGATTGAATTTTTAGTGATACATAACAATACTTTGAAACATTTAAGAAATGTGCAAAAGAAGGATCTTATGCTCGTTTAAAAGTTATATCTACAAAATGTGTTTATAAATCATGTATATTTAATATATATGTATAATGATTTGGCATTAAAAAATCTACAATGGTTAATATGCCTAACCAAACCAAACCAATCAACTGGAATATAAGATTGCTTTTAAAATCAGTATTCAAAATATCGGTTGTTACCTACATTCGAACACTGTTCTCTAGTATGTGTGTGAAATGTATAACGATCTCAGTTAAGAACCAAGAATTACCATTGCTATACTAAACAGTGGGTTTGGGTTTCTATTAAAGTTATTGGAAGGAGGCCAGGTGGAGAGGAATAGTGAGAGAAAGAGTGTATTCAGTGTAACATTTTTATTCGAAGAGTCAAATTACCAGCCTTGAAAATTAACATTCCGGTATTTTTCCTCAACTCCACCAGTATTCACCCAGCGGTAAAATATAAAATTACCTGAGCCACAATATAGTTTCAAAAATTAAAATGACCTCTTGATTGTTAAACTAAAGATTGATTTTAAACTTAGCTAACCTATTAGGGCATAGTAAGTACAGTTGGCGACGTTAGTCGAGGGTGACCCAAAGGTTCCCTTTTCTATAGCTACTACAACAAGGTGTAGGGGAGGGCGTTTCTCCTTTCCCTGGATTGCTCCACTTTACCCTTGATCTGTACCTTATAATTTTAAGCAATGTTAAGCAAGGAGGCATCAAGTATCATTTTTTGAGTCTTTGGTATGAATCGTCTTGAGATTGAATCCAGGTCTCCCGGACCATTGGTGAACACTCTAACCATCATGCCAATGTCCGGTTATTAGGGCATAATGTGCTGATTTTTTTGTTTCTTGTCTTCTATAGTGTTGACTGACCAGAAAGAACTTATACATATTGACTATGTGCGCTCACTGGAAGCAATCAAGGGTATCTGTCTGGGACGATAGAAGGTAGGGATGGATGGCGAGAGAAAGAGTCAGAGAACTTCGTCTCCGTGCAATCAACAGAACTTGATGATGATGCATTGATTTGATAATTTCATGTCAAGGGATTTCCTACCTTGTTTAGTATCATACTCAAGATTCCCCCATTTTTTGGGGGGGGGGTCTAACTTATCAGTAGTGGATTTGATGAGCGTATTCTAACCCCCAGCGACAGATTGAAGCCATAATGTAATAAATCCAAATGTAAAAGACCGTGTTGCGTCAGTGTTTCTAATAAGAAAAGCCAGCCTGCTTTGCTTTATTGACAAATATTTCATATTTCTGCCTTTTAAATGAATTCGCACGCTGACCATAGGCAGTTGTGATAAATACTCAACTATCTGATCCATCAAATCGATGGCAAATCTTTCTCTCTTCTGCTGCTGCTTTGATAGTGGCTGATCGGTCAATCCACTGATTGCTTTATATCTGTAGATGCTAGGGAATAAAGACAGGTATACAAATTGTGTGTAGAGCTGTATTAGTCGTTCAGAGATCTTTTCTAATTAACTTCCGACCAAAGTATCGATCTGACCAGAGAGTTTGCAAACTAATCGATTTCTTTATTTGATCTGTATTTTCCAATCACATTTCAATCTAATCCGATCATGTCTATCGATTTGAAGGAATGGAAATATTTATTTCTTTAATCAGACTTTGGACTGTGAATGCTTGCTTGTGTTATATATATATATATATATATATATATATATATATATATATATATATATATATATGTGTGTGTGTGTGCGTGCGTGTGTGTGTGTGTGTGTGTGTGTTTGAATATACGTGTGTGAGCGCATGTGTGTACAATTTTATGCATGTTATCATATATGAGTATGTGTGCGAGCGTGTGGATGTAATTAGGTTTTTGTACCTGCTCATATACATGTGTGTGTGTGTGTGTGTGTGTGTGTGTGTGTGTGTGTGTGTGTGTGTGTGTGTCTTATCAATGTTGGAATCCAAATACTGAGCAAAGTTATACACAAAATACTATCCAGGGTGCTTCAGTTGAATAAAGGATCTAAAAGAAAGAACGAAAGAAGAAAGAAAGAAAGAAAGAAAGATGAAAAGTAAAAGAGAAAAGAAAGATGGCGAAGAAAAATGCAAATGTAAGAAAAAAAAACGAAGAAAAAATAGAAAAGAAAGAAGAAAGAAAGAGCAAATGACATTTCAAATTACATAAAATTCAAATAAAAAGATGAAGAAATAAACATCACATGGAAAAAAAGTGAAAGAAAGAAAGAAAGGTGGAGGAGTAATAAAAATCAAAGAAAGTAAGAAAAAAGAAAGAAAGAAAATTGAATAGAAAGAAAGGAAGGAAGAAGAAAATGGAAAAGAAAGAAAGGAAGGAAAACTGAAAGATGACGAAGAAAAGCAAGACAGATAAAATGGAAAAGAAAAAAGGAAATGAAAGCCAAATGAAGGAAGAGAGACGAAATGTTAGGAATTAAAACTAAAGGAAATCGAAGCCTCTCCTCACGGGATCACCTGTGGTCAGTTCTTTGGAACATCTGTGATGCAATCCAGTCGAGGGAAGAAACTGATGATAGGACGGAAATGGCCAAAGTAGAAGGTGTTGGTCCAATAGAGAGTAGCTTAATCAGACGGTCATCAAATCAAAAGTTAATTGGCTCGTCTGAAGTGACCAGAAAGGCCAAGTCTTCTCCATAATCATACATGCCTCCGGCTGAAACACTCCAAGAAGCAAATTCTTCAAGTGTTATCGATCTTTGAGTTTTCAACATGGAAAGAAATTCGATTGAGCTATCTGAAGAGAATGGTCGCTCATTATCTTTCATATGAATCGTTCGTCTTTGAATTTCCTGATGGAACTCAGAGGTTATTCAACATTATAAGATTTATAATCGATTATCATTTTGGAGTTTTGATTCGAAAGAAGAAGAAGAAGAAGAAGAAGAAGAAGAAGAAGAAGAAGAAGAAGAAGAAGAGTACATTGGTAGTACTACTACAAATAACAGACTATAAGTTACATTAAAAGAAGAAGGAAGAGGACTCACAATTATGAATGATTGTGTGAATGCTGCAATTCAGGGACTTGAAGAATATACAAAAAAGAGCTCTCAATAACAACAACAACAGAAACAAAATAAGAACAAAAGAGAAATATTAAATCGAGTGAAGAGAAATTGATTGAAAATAACTGCATAGTCATTTCAGAAAACAAACTAAGGAAAAGGCATACAAGATGAGCTGGATATGGCAACACGTTGAAAACTTAGAAAGAAACAGAATCACTACTAATAGCATTTCAGAACAATAGAATCCGAACTAATTATCTACAGATAGAATAGATAAAATGCTGGAGAATTGAAAGTGTCGCTTACATGAAGAGATGAAACAGAAAACGACATTAGTGAATGCAGCAAACTAGCCCAGTTACAATGCAATTGCGGGCACGGCAGGCTGGAAGAAAGTGATCAACTGTGAATTGCGCCATAAAAGACACGAAAAGTTAAGGAGGAAGAGGAAGAGAAGGAGGAAGAGAAGGAGGAGAGAGACGATGATAACAATTATTTTTGGAGTACTTGTAAAAATTCAGAAGAATCCAGCAGATCACCCAATCAAAAACTGATTTGTAATATCTGTAAATATTTATGGGTATCTCGTTTGGTGTCCTGATTATCGACCTAGGCTAACAAGCAATTACTTGTGAATTTACTACTCACTCGGTGCTTCATTATCTGACCTTTTGGAAAACTAAGCCAAGTTTACTAAATTTCACTGTTGTAATTCGTTATATAAAGAGCTCATTTTTGCAATTATGTTGTCATTGATTACGTGTACGAATATATGTTAATATAACAGGAAATCGAATGGACGGTGATTTTATTTAGAAAAAAGATTACGTCTACTGGGATACAGAACATGGCTCAGTATCATATGCCGGTTAATAACTTCTGGGTCATCCACTTTTGATTGATTGACTTATTGAATGATTTTAACGGCATGTTAACCTAAGGTTATTTTAAGCCTAAAGGTTAGGGAATTGCGTTCATTATATTTATATCTTTCATGTTATTGTTGCTTTAAAAAGCTTTTCGTAACTGTCCAATCAAATACAAATACTTTTAAAATTAATCTATTTCACCCATAGATAGGATCCTAACAGGTTCTTCTATTTTAGGGCTGAGTGGACTTGGAAGTAATGGTAATGAAAGAGAAGTCCATACTCCTCAGATCTTCAGAAGCAGGGCCTCACCATCATATGCAGTTTAGAGTCAAACCCAAAATACTCATTGTCCGGGGTGTCTGCAAGGGACAGAGTGTATTTTAAACCTCAACAAGGTGGTCTACTTTTGAAAGCCACATTGAATGATTTTCAAAGGATACTAATATTTTCCTATATTATTTGTTTTAGTATGTATTAAGTAAGTTTTTTTTTGTTATTACATAAAACAGGATCTTTTGTTACTGGCAAGATTCTGATATAGTTTTTTTTTTTAATTCTTTGCTTCAAATCCCCAAACAGCAATGAATGCCAGAGAATTTTAAAAAATTCAATCTTCTTCAAGAATTATGTTGAGGGTTTTTTTTTTTTAAATCAAAGATCAGTACCATTCTCTGCGTTTGGATCGAAGAAGTTCTATTTGATTCTATGCATATCCTTTCATCAATTCTCTACCTCCCCCTCTCTCTCTCTCTTTCCCCCCTCTCTCTTTCTCTCCTCCCCTCTCTCTCTCTGATTGTGAGGAAAAACATTTTTCAGAAAATCAAGTTTGGGTCTGATGATTCTAATCATCTACCCAGGTTTTAAATTGTTTATTTATTATCTAAAAATATCTTTAGAAGAACTGGAAGATGGAATTGAAATTTAATGACAGTTTTTTGGGTTTTTTTTAGCAAAAGCAATTCTTAATACAGGAAAATTGGCTTTTTGTCAGCCGAGAATGCGTCTTATATAGTAATATATTGAGTATATAGCCGTACATACGTGTACGTAAAGCAAGAAGCCTGTAGAATAATATTGGTCAATCTTTTCAAGCTCGAGCTTCAAGTTCCTCCACGTTTTGTCTTCTTCAGAAACTTCCAGAATTTCATGAAATAGGCTCAATAGTCTTTCACTGGGTTCTTGAATTGATTAATTAAAAAAAAATAAATAAAATAAAAAACAAAAGACATAACAATTCCCAACAACTTTATCATTTCTTAATTTCCATAAGTGGGGAGAATAATTGTGAACTGAACCAATCTTTAGAATAATCTATAATCATGAATATAATAGATCGAAACTTCTAAAATAATTCAGTAATTATACGAAATTAAATATGGAATAAACTAATTTCGTAAATTCAGTTAGTACTGGCAAATATTCATATTTTCTTAGAAAATATACAAATATGTTAGCACGAATAATTCTGACACCAACTATATATTTGTTATCTGTTAATTAGGGCATATATATATATATATATATATATATATATATATATATATATATATATATATATATATATATATATATATATAGTCATCGATAGACAGACTGTTTTGTTCTATCAGAACTCTTAAGTGTGTATATGGATATATATATATATATATATATATAGTCATCCACAGACAGACTGTTTCGTTCTATCAGAACTCTTCAGTGTAGCTAGACACGCAGGACGCTCGGAGCTGGGGGGTGTTTATAGGTAAATATGTTATAATTTGTTTAGCGTTTTGCTCAAATGTGGCGCAAGGATTTATGAATGGGGCATCCAATCAGACTCGAACTCACTTGTGAAGGTTTGCTAGTTTCGCTTGCTAACCATTACACCATCCAAGGTGGCCATGTAGGTAAATATATAAGTGTTTATATGGGCATTTGCGTTAAGAATGGCAACCTTTTAGCTAATTATGTGTTCCCCTCTCATAAAATGACAAATTCTCATAAAATGAGTAATTTTCTCACGAACACGAACAGCGTTTTACTTGGGCAAGCTCAAATGATTTGAGTGTATTTCTCAACTCATAATGGCTATATTGCTCCAGTTTAGGGCTTTAATGATGTTTGCCTCTGTGATACAAAATATGGGAAAGCGAATCATTAAACTGTAATCAGAAAAAATATTCTTTTCATCAGAACAAAAATCTTACATTATCAGAAAAATACATTTTAAAAGTAAATTCAGACATTTTGTAAAATGCGTCATGCATTTCATAAAATCTCGGACATTTTTCGATCCATTTATGCAGTTTTTCGCTGGCTCATTGGCCTAGTGGGTAGAGGGCTCGCCAGTGGTTCAGAAGACCTGGGTTCAATCCTTGGTCATGTCATACCGAAGACTTTGAAATGGTACTTGATACCTCCTTGCTTCACACTCAGTAATATAAGGTACGTATGAAGAGTAAAGTGGAGTAGCGCCCTCCCCTACACCGTGGTGTAGTAGCTGTTGAAAAGGAACCTTCGGGTCGCTGTCGACTACGGTCACTAAATTTACTTTACTAATGCAGTTTTTAGCCTTTCATAACTCAACTAACAAAGAACTGTCATCAAACAAAACTTTAATGTTTAATAGAAAAAAGTCGACATATAATTCTAATCTTATCAATAGCAATTTTTCATCTTTCCCTTCCCAATGATAAGAAATAGTCACTGAAAAAAAAAAATTGAATGATTTGGTGAAAGATCAGCGGTTGTCTTAACTTTATCTTCATCATTTTTTTCTTACAATTTTCGTTGATGAAATCTGAATATGATACCTGCCAAGAAATGATCCAGTCATTTAATATCAACGAAAACATAGCTTGCCTAGGGCAATGCCGTCTGAGTTCTCTTCAAACTACTCTCTTTGTGACCTGACATACTCTCTCTTTCACTTAACAAATACCCTAAAATATTCATATTCTCTTTAATCTCGTTGACCTCGATGATCATAAAGATCCGAATAACCAAATTTGATATTTTAGGCTCTTCCTATGTATATATGATACAAACAGAATTTTGTCGAATTATGATAGCTTTGGTTGTATATTCCAAGCTAGGATAATTCCAAGAGAAATTTGCAGGTTGGTAAGCGATGATCTAAATAAAAAAAATTTAAAAAAATAAAAATACAACTTACGTACAACATTTTCATTTTTGCCAGTTCGTTTTTCGCTAAAAAGCAGGATTTATTTTTTAATCAGTATTTATTTTTGTTCTATTTAAAAAGTAATCGTTTTTCTTTGAAATTGTTATCAGGATGGCAATCACGTTTTTCTCACGATCCTAAGCAGCGAGTAAAAACAAATTTATTGGCACCCGTTCGGATTTTAATTAAAAGATCGAGAAGAGGACAGGCGGTAAAAGGAATAAAAAGAAAGAAGTAAGGAAAGATAACTATGATCAACACCATAACCATTCCCCTGCCTACCACCACTACCATCAAAAGAAAAAGAGTAATGAATGTTTATAAGATAGGGGGAAAGAAATTGGAAGAAGAAGAAGAAGAAGAAGAAGAAGAAGAAGAAGGTGGGTTTGAGAAGAAGAAGAAGAAGAAGAAGAAGAAGAAGAAGAAGAAGGTGGGTTTGAGAAGAAGAAGAAGAAGAAGAAGAAGAAGAAGAAGAAGAAGAAGAAGAAGAAGAAGAAGGTGGGTTTGAGAAGAAGAAGAAGAAGAAGAACAACAACAACAACAACAATAACAACAACAACAACATTAACAGCAACAGCACAATAGGGTGTGAAGAAGAAAACGGAAAAGAAAAGAAAATTCTTAGACTAAGAAGAGGAAAGAAAATAGAAGAATGAGAAAACATACAAATAGGTGAAGAAAGTGAAAGGCGAGAAAAATGATAGAAAAACAAAAGAAAAAGGATATAATTAAAAGAGGGTGAAAGAAAAATGTAGAGGAGATAGAGAAGAAGATAAAGATAAATAGAGAATAAAAATGTAAAGAAGGAAGAGTGCAAGTTATAAAGAACAAAAATAGCGAAAAGGAAGAGGATGTAAATGGACAAAGGAAGGAAAGAAAAAGAAAAGAAGAAAAAATAAGAAAGAAAAATTTGGGTAGAAAAACGATGAATCTCGTTTGAATAAATCACACATAGTAATAATAATTGCTCTCTGAAAATTAGACAACATTTTTATTTATTTTATTCCTTTTTGAATAGTTCCCGTCAAAAATTATGGAATTCTGCTGGATTGGCTATTTCGTCTAGAATCAAAGCATAAATCTATGGTCTTCGGGCTGAGATCAAACTGATTCAGAATCATTTTCTAAATTGTCTCGATTTGTTTATTTTTTTAATCGCATATCAACTGCATATAGGCTATTTAATACCGAAAATTGATTTATTTCTAAAAGTTAGACAGTAATCATGACTATATTAAAAATAGTTCATTGAATTGTTTTGAAAATTTCACTTTTTTGTCTAGAGCAATTTCTTGGTTTTTTTTTTTTTTTTTTTTTTTTTTTTGTTAAATGACATGTCAAACATCTTGGGCAATTTAATGCCAAAGCCATCATTGTGAAAGGAGAGTAGTGGTACTATTTAACCCTTAATTGGGAGGTTCATACCTTTTCCAAGTCCGAAAGTGAACGTAATAGCATCACTGGAGTCCGAACTCGCTTACTACGACGTCGTTGTTCTGCTCGTTAACCACAACTTGATTGGGACTGTTCGCATTTCTTAGCTTTCAGTCATGTTATCAAGTGTTCTCATCTAATACAAATAATTTATACAAAATTATATCGTTTAAAGTAGCCATTCCTATTAAATTCTAATCGTTTATTTTTTAAGTTATATGGAGCCAAGTATTCCTACTTAAGACCAATAATTTTAAAACAAATTTTATTTTTTCAAAGGACTTGTAAAAGTTGGCGATCGTACTCGAGGGCGAGCAGATGGCTCCCTTTTCAATACCTACAACACCGAGGTGTAGGAGAGGGCGCAACTCTTTTCCCTGGATTGCTCGACTTTACCCTTGACACGTACCTTATAATGCTTTGTGTTAAACAAAGACGTATCAAGTATCATTTTTAATGTCTTTAGTATGACCCGACCTGGGACTGAACCCCGGTCTCCCGGACCATTGGTGAACACAAGAACTAATAAAATCGAATAACTAATTATTATTAATTAATAACTTATTTGCAAGTAAACCTTAATGTTTGACAAAACTAATAATAATCTTTTGGAAACAATTCTAACTTTGCGTAATTATTCTTAACACAAATAATTTGCACCAGTTTTCCGTCTTCAAGCATCCCTATCTAACAAAGATAATTTTCAAAGAGATCAATGTATCTCATAGATGAGACTCTAACTGATAGAACCACTCCGAATCAAAGTGAACATGAGAGTAATAGCAAAGAAAGGAGACTGTTTTTAATGGGGGGGTCTTATTCCTCTGAAGCCGATGCAATTGGCGTATTCTTAGCCTCATCGACAGGACTTGATATTCTACTTACGTAGAGCTGGAATCTACGTGAAATTATAATCCTGAGGATTCTTAATGTAAAACAGCTGGCGACTGTAGTCAAGGGCGACCCGAAGGCACCCTTTTCAATAGCTACTACACTGAGGTGTAGGGGAGGGCGCTACTCCTTTCCATGGATTACTCCATTTACCTTACAATGCTGAGTGTAAAGCAAGGACGTATCAAGTACTATTTTTTTAAGTCTTTGGTATGACTCGACCTAGGATTGAACCCCGGTCTCCAGGACCATTGGCGAACACTCTTACCCACTAGGCCAATGAGCCGGTTAAAGACTAAATACATTGTTGAAAAATTGTTTTTCGTAAGAATTCTTTGCGCGCGTACGCACACACACACACACACACACACACACACACACACACACACACACACACACACACACACACACACACACACACACACAAAACTCTCAAAAAACAAAATAGGAAACTTAATAAACTTACTGAAAGATCAATAGAATGCGTCTGTTAGATGAGCTCAATCCAGATCTGAACCAGGTTTCTCCAAATAACATATTTGTGGGAACATTCCGCAGGCAATCGTGGGCTTCATACCTCCAAGCATACAAAACTGCCAAAATACCAGTTACCCCGAAAATTTGGAAATGATATCGAAAAATATGATGGAATACCATATTTTCGGAAGAAAACGTTTGATATTAAAGTTTGGCATTAGAAGAGAAAGAATTTACGATCGTCGCTAAACATTTCTCTGTATTAAAGGCAGCGAAGAATCGGCTGATGAAATTGGCTTCTTGGGAGAAATTAAAAGGCAATGGAGTTTTTCTGGGAAATTTGGATCGACTGACACTTTGCCACCTGGGTTGATATTTAAACAGAATGAAGTAGTCTGTTACAGACCCCACCCATATGAAAACCTTTTTCTAAATATGACATTCGGATTATGGATGGTCACCCGACCAGCTCCACTTACCTAAATGCCCTTAGATTGACGTTAATGATAAACCCCAGAAATATGACCGATTATTAATTTTACATTATAATTTCAATTGCTTTTCAACACAACTACTCATAAAATGACGTCAATTAATATTGGATTTCTCTTAATTCCATCATTTTGATTCATGCATAAATTTTAAAATCTAAAAGCTGTTTTCATGTAATCCGCAACCCATGAGGGTGAGATGTCGGATAATGTTCTTCACAAGTTGAGCTTCTATTAATTCTAAGAACATTTAGATTCACACATAAAAACGAATCCTCGACCTCAACAGTGATATCGACCAATATTATTCTACAAAGTGAGTTTTCCTTAATGCTATATTCGATTCACGCATCAGTTTAAGCTTTTGAAAAGTTACGGGCATTTGATGTAATACTTGAAAATATTCAAATATGTATATAATATTTTTGTGTTGACACAAACGTCAAACCGTGGAGTAATTAATCAAGCTGAAATTTACTTCTTAGAGACTCGTATATGTGTAGTTGTGCAATCTATCTTTCTATCAATCTATCTATATATATATGTTATTACATATTGGTCACAAAAGTCTACAGAATTGAAAATCTATAATCGACAATAAGAATATATAGCAGTACAAATTAAGTACACACACACACACACACACACATATATATATATATATATATATATATATATATATATATATATTGATGCAGTTTAATTTCTGGTTATGGATAAGGTTTGGATTGAAAGTTTCAATTTAAATAAAATTCCGTGTATACACGTGTATAAGTCGATCAAGCTTTTTGCCTTAACTCGAATATCTGATTTTATGAAGCACCCTAAATTTTTCTATCCATGCTGACATAATCTAATTTAAGAGTAGTCTAATACTTTTGGATAGTATTTAACGATATATATATATATATATATATATATATATATGTGTGTGTGTGTGTGTGTGTGTGTGTGTGTGTGTGTGTGTAAAAAGTAAAAAAGGTAAAAATAACCATTTAAGCGCTTCTACTTGAAGAAACATTTTCAAGTAAAAAAAAACAACGAACCAAAAAAAAAAAATAAAGCAAAACAAAAACTGCATTTTTGAATAAACCTAATTTCTTAACCGAGAGAATGTCAGCGAATTCATAAATAATTACCTGTTTAATTTACAAGTTCAACTGTGGGAACAGCAATTACTTCACTTACCGGCTGATCAATTTTCAGTACCATTTCATATATCTAGCATGTATTCAATGAATTCGTCCTCTCTTTCATTATCTCTAGTAGAGACACAAAAGATTCTGAAAGTGTGTAGCAGGGGAGGAAGAAAACAATAAACAGAGTATTATTTTAGCGCTAGATGCATTTGAACTGAAAATAAGTAGGCAAGGATTCATCTTTATTTATCAATGTCTACTACATCTATTATCTGGCGCATTTCGCATAATTGTTATGATCTTTGGAAGTTGAATCAATGACCTGAATTTAAATCCTGGACAAAGTTGTTTGTATTTTAATTACGCTAATGCTCATGAGGAGAATTATGAATTCATCTATTCTCCTCACAGCTATCGGAAAATAGAAGGACAGACTAGGTTCTTTAACCTTGGTTAGGAAACCTGACTAGGAGAAGGAAAACTCTGAATTCATGCCAGCTGTACCTCGCAAAAAAATTGACCTCGTATCATATCCTGTCCGTTAAGGAGGAGGTTGGTAAAACCTACCTCTCCAACGTTTAGATTAAATTACTTTTTGCAATAAGTCTTGAGTATCCTTTGAGATAATTTAGGATTAAAAATATGGTAGTTTTTGACCACAGGGATTTTGAATTTAAAATCAAAGTAGCACTGTCAGAAAGAAGGATTTTGTACAATAAGTGGTCAGTAAAATAAAACTGTTTCGAGTAAATGGTGATGGGTACAACATAAAACAATAAGGCTTCTGATTTCAGTTAATTTTTCAGACCAGAGGGCACAAGTATTGAAGTGTTAATTCGATAAGATATTCTATTTAATTAGAAAGATTAACAAAACTAGATAAGAACGCATTTAAAAATATTACACTTAGTTTCATTTTATTTTAACTCATTTCAATATAAAATTATACAGCAAATTACTTTTAATATGATTGAAAATGAAACTATAATATTAGAAATCAATAACCCCAACTAATTATTTAAATGAGACAGTAAATAATAAAATTAGCGATTCATTTTTGCTAAAAATCAATAGGTTAAAAGATAGCATTTGATATTTTTTTAGAATTAGATTATCAAGTTAAACTTATTTGAAACAGAGCGTATATAATTTTTAATAGAATAACTTGCATGCTAGCTCTTCCTATAACTCCCAGCTTTTATTGCTAATTTTTTTTCCATTTTAAGCTATTTAACTAAATTAGACAGTAAAGAATTAAATTACAGTTATTTTTGTTCGTTAACGGATTTTTAAAAGATTTATCGTCAGAACTTTTCCTTATATTTATTAAAACTAAAACATAAAAACAATTCTACCAAAGGGATATTCTTGAAGATAAAAAGTTGAAGATCAATATGCACATTAGCCATCTCGTGCACATTATAAACTGCTATTTGGTCGTATATGTATGAATAGTATTGCATGTTCTTAGGGCGTAGATAAGGCTAACAGTATTGATATTATAAAATATTTACTTAATAATTGAGATTTAAATAAAGATAAAATCATGGAGACATAAATAATTGAGGGTATTTTGACGTCGGTGATGATGTTATTTACACACAGACAATTAGTCTTTATCATAATAAGATCTGTAAATTCCCTTAAAGTTCTTTGGAAGTCGTAGGTTCAATTCCTGATCAGGTAGTGTAGAAATATACACCGGCTCAATTGAGTATACAGATTAGTAATATAAGAGAAAATTGAATTTTTCCTGGAAGTACATCTGATATGACAGGTCGTGTGTTAGAAACAACGTATCTTCTTGGATCAAATAAAATATCTCTTTCCTTCAGAGAGAAAGTGGAAATAACTGGTAAAGAAATATAAACCATGCACTCTTTTACCCATTGCAACCTAAATTTTCCAATGAAGTTTTAATAACTTCATTGGAAAATTTAGGAAACAAATAAAAATGAATTTAGGAAAAATATAAAGGAAAAATTTAGGAAACATATAAAAATGAATTGCAAACACACTAAAACATCCATTTATTATAAACATGAATATAATTTTTTATAGTGCAAAGCATACATTAAATTAACCAAATAAAAACATTTAACGAGATTTTCATATTTATTTGAACTGTACTTCAACGATGACATTGGGTTACGGTGAATTAATACGTTTCCGGTCTCTGGAGATTAAAAATTCCAATCGAGATGTGTAAAAGGACGGAGAGTTCAACATCGAAAACATTTGATTAATTTGGTCTCATTGTTTCAATGAATAATAGTGATTTCTCGTTTAAGAAATTCAGACAGGATGAAGGCTACAGCAACTGAAATGTTATGATAAACGCAATAAAGGTGAAGAAATTGGCTGGAATAATAATAATAATGAAACAAAACTCTCCAGCAGAAACCTCATCAAAGGAAAAATACTTGGGCTGTGCCCCTAGTTAGATATTCGGGACCCTTCCTCAAGTGGACCAGAGATGAACTTAAATAAATGGATCAAAGAACAAGAAAACTAATGATAATGTATTACACCCCAGAGACGACGTTGACAGACTATATGTATCTAGAAAAGAGGGAGGAAGAGGACTTGCAAGCATCGAAGACAGCGTTGACGCATCGATATAACGGCCCGAAGACTACATAGAAAAACACGAATGAGGACTAATTAGAGCCATCAGAAACGATACAGACAACACGATAGACGATAGAATGACAACAACTAGGAAACAAAAATGGGAGGAAAAACAACTCTATGGACGCTTTAAACGTCTAATAAACAACATCTCACATCAGAAAACCTGGACCTGACTAAGAAAAGGAAACCTTAAATAGGAAACGGAATCCCTTCTAATGGCAGCACAGGAAAACGCCATAAGAACCAATCATATCAAAGCGAGAATAGATAAGATCCAACAAAAGTGTAAATGTAGGCTATGCAGTGACAGAGACGAAACGATCAATCACATAATAAGCGAATGCAGCAAATTAGCACAGAAGGAGTATAAGGTGAGACACGACTGGGTCGGCAAGGTGATCCACTGAGAAATGTGCAAGAAATTTTAATTTGACCATACTAATAAATAGTATATGCACAACCCAGCACCTGTCCTTGGAAATGACACGCATAAACTCATATGGAACTTTTACATACAAACAGATCACCTAATCCCGACCAGAAGACCAGACCTTATAATAATCAACAACAACAAAAAAAGAGAATTTGCAAAATTGTCGACTTTGCTGTCCCGGCTGACCGAAGAATAAATCTGAAGGAAAGTGAAAAGAACGATAAGTACCTCGACCTTGCTAAAGAATTGAAAAAGCTGTGGAACATGAAAGTAACGATTATGCCAATTGAGATTGGTGCTTTAGGCACAATAACAAAAAGGATTATTAAAAGGCCTGGAGGGCTTGGAAGTTGGCGGACGGGTAGAGACTATCCAAAAGACAGCATTGCTGAGAACAGCCAGAATCCTGAGATGAGTCCAGAAGACTTGAGGAGACTTGCTGTTACTCAGACTCCAGTGAAAAACCATCAGCTCACGCTAATGTAAAAAACTCTAATGAGTAAAATAATAATCAACAAAAAATGAGAACTTGCAAAATTGTCAACTTGGCAGTCCCAGCTGACCACAGAATAAAACTGAAAGAATGTGAAAGGAAGGATAAGTACCTAGACCTTGCTAGGGAATTGAAAAAACTATGGAACATGCAGGTGACAATTATGCCAATAGTAATCGGTGCATTTGGAACAGTAACTAAAGGATTACTAAAGGGACTGGAGGACTTGGAAGTTGGCGGACGGGTGGAGACTGTCCAAACTATTGCATTTCTGAGAACGGCCAGAATACTGAGAAGAGTCCTGGAGACTTGAGGAGACTTACTGTCACTCAAACTCCACTGAAGGACCATCAGATAACACAATGTGACAAACTCTAATAAGTAAAAATTTATAATACACTCCTCTAGGATTTTGAGGTGCAAATAGATTACCTAATCTTGGCCAGGCGACGAGACCAAGTAATAACCAACAACAAAAAAGAGAACTTGCCGAATTGTGGACTGTCCCGGCTGACCACATAGTAAAATTGAAAGAAAACGAAAAGAAAGATAAGTAACTGGACATTGATTGAAAAAACTTCGGAACATGAAAATGACGTTGATACCAATTGTGATTGGTGCTCTTGGTACAGTCACCAAATAATTGGTACAAAGACAGGAGGAATTGGAAATAAGAGGAGGAGGAGAGACCATCCAAACTACAGCATTATTGAGATTGGTCAGAATACTGAGAAGAGTCCAGGAAACTTTAGAAGAATTGATGTCACTCGAACTCCAGTGAGAAGCCATCAGCTAATACGCAGTTTAAAAAACTCGAAAAGGAGTAAATAATAATAATAATAATAATATGTGCAATCGAGCACCTGTCCTTGAAAATGACACGCATAAACTCCTATGGAACTTTGACATACACACGGATCACCTAATCTCGGTCAGAAGACCAGACTTAATAATAATTAACAAAAAAAGAGAACTTGCAAAATTGTCGACTTTGCTGTTCCGGCTGACCACAGAATAAAACTGAAAGAATGTCAAAAGAAGGATAAGTACCTTGACCTTGCTAGAGAATTGAAAAAGCTGTGGAACATGAACGTGACGACTGTATCAATTGTGATTGGTGCTTTTGGCACAATGACTAAAGGATTATTAAAAGACCTGGAGGACTTGGAAGTTGGCGGACGGGTAGAGACTATCCAAATGATAGCATTACTGAGAACAGCCAGAATACTCAGAAGAGTCTTGGAAACTTGAGGAGACTTGCTGTCACTCAAACTCCCGTGAAAAACCATAAGCTAATACTAATGTGAAAAACTCTAAAAGATATAATAATAATAATAATAATAATAATAATAATAATAAGAAGAAGAAGAAGAAGAAGAAGAAGAAGAAGTGTGCCTCATTGAAATTAAGACAACAAACTGTTAGTAAATTTGTCAAGAATCTTAGATGAAATAAGCGATTTTCTACATTATATAAGTTGAATTCTCAGATACATAAGACGATTTTTTTACTGCGTTGGCTGTAGTGTTTTGCCTACTTTGTTTTCACACACACACACACACACACACACACACACATATGTATATATATATATATATATATAACCATCAGAAATGTTTACCGAATTGAATTACCATCACCATTTGACTTCTCTACTTTTCTTGTTCGTGATGGCTCGAGGGCAGATTTTACGACTGTGGTTTGCAGTTGTCGTCTGCTGCAATCGATGTCCTCGGGAGACTGGAAGTCAACAGCACTTTTCTATTATTAATCGGAAATTGAACCGTAGTTTTTGCAGCCTCCCTTCCAGCGTTGTCTTACCGAGCTACACGCGTGAGTACGTTGACTTTAACCAAGTATTTTCGTCTATTTTATTCAATTTTTTCTCTCCTGATGCACTCGTACGTTTTCCTTTGAGAGTTTTTAAAAAAAATTAACTAAGAGACATTGATTAAAAGAGAAAAAAAGAAGACTTTTTTAAACCAATGTTTCTTGAAAAAAAGATTTACACTAAACAAAACAGCGATTTACAAAGTAATATTTGAAGATGGGTGACGAAAATTATGGTAAGATGTTTTGAAAATTTAAACAATCAACATGAAATATATTCAGTTGAAGAATAGTTTGAGGCACATGAAGCGACGAATTAAGAATAATTCAATATTTATTGTGACAGGTTTCCTGAGATATGTACCCCATGGTATCATTTATTATTGTAAATATATATATATTGTGTATAAAAATTATATGAAAAAATTGTATAAAAATATTATATTTTAAATTTGTATATTCTTGGATATGTAAAAATATATTCGGATATTTTAGAATGACTAGAATATTTCATTTTCCATAGACTTCTATGACAGCAGTATATATATATATATATATATATATATATATATATATATATATATATATATATATATATTGTGTATTTAGGCAGAAGAGTTGGTGTTTATCTTTTTATTTGCCTGTGTTTTTCTTGTTGATGAACAATGTTTTATGACTCTTGAAGGCAGATTAAAAAAAGAGACTTTGGATAGTTTTTTTAACCATGACTGAGATGACTTGTTCACCAAGAATAGACCAATAAAAATCTAAACACAAGAAACTTGTTAGTCATTTTTCAACAATGACAATATATATATATATATATATATATATATATAATATTATTCAATCCAGTAAATCCAGAATTGGGAATAATTCCACTCAGGACAAAAAATATTTCAAAAATAGAATATCAAATCTAAATATTATATTTCCATTTCATTTCGGATCTCATGAAGTCTTGTTGATTTTTTTAGAGCATTGATTTATATCAATGCTTTTAACAGGATGGAAATAAATTTATTATCGTAATATGACTGATTGTTGTTGTTGTTATATATATATATATATATAATCTACAAGTGCTACTGGCACGGATTTCCCTGACTCACTCTGCCTCTTTTTTTTTCTCCATCTCTCTCTCTCTCTCTCTCCATCTCTCTCTCTCTCTCCATCTCTCTCTCTCTCTCTCTCTCTCTCTCTCTCTCTCTCTCTATCACCAATCGCTCCTGGCAGATCTCCTAAACTGTATCCGGTCTGAGTGCAGAGCTGTTCAGGCTTTTTTTCTTTTACTATTATAATAGCGATAAACATGTTGAAATTCTGACAATTTTAAGTCAATATCTTTAATTGGTCCTTAAAGCCGTTAAAGCTACTCAGAATATTAGAGAAACAACATGGGACTGTAATTCCGAGATCTTGTTTAAACATTTATAATCAATTAGTGATTATGATGCCCTAAACAACAGGATAGAGAAATAGCCAACAAGCAGCACCCGAAAGCTTCCAGAAAATTTACTAATATCAAAAAACACAATATGTAATGCATTTCATAAGCTTAATACATAGAAGAGATCTGAAGAACTTCTCCATTAATCATCACGTGATGAAAATATAAAATAATTTTTATTACGTCATAGTTTGCAGCAGATGAATGTCAGATTCATGATTATTCATTATTTATTATTCTTGCTCTTAAGATGGAGTGAAGTAAATATATAATATTTAATAATCTTCAATTGTAATTCTGGATCTTCTACTTTCGAATATCACTTTTTAAATGATTTATTTATCTTAAACTATTTTCTCGAGATATGTTGTTTAAAACGAAAAAAATATAATTTTTCTTCTTTTTTTTAAAAATTAGAACTCAATCTAGCTGAGGCAGAGAGAAAAAAAGAATTTGTGATTTGTAGAAGAAAATAACTGTATTAAACAGAAACTATATTCCGTTGCCACAAAAGATAAGAATGAGGGAAAATATATCCAGAACAATAACGATTTCTCCTTCGAATGGTTACCTTAATTTAGTAATTAAAAAGTACACCTTTGTATATTCTATTCGAATTTATAAAAAAAAGAATCTGAATCATTTTCAGATTTTTTCATCACGATCGATTATAAAAACAGCTAATTTTCGAGAGATCGCTTTAACAAACAGATAAATCTTTTATGATCAGTTGAATCACTTAATTTCATTGAAAGAGTTTGTTTTTTTGATTCAAAATGTAGTATTTTTTATTCCTGCTGGGTTCGAAAACTCGATGTGGTACCGTGTAACAAATGCTGAGTTGATGTTCATAATGTGAGTCACAACTCATTTTTAGATACATTCAATAAGACAGCGCCTCTCCATTGCACTATAATGGTCTGGGATATATCACGATGTACGTGACAAAATCTATGGCTTGAATTCACCATTTTAGACAAAATAGAGACAGCTTCAATTAATTAAAAGAACAAATATTCTGACTGAAACAGAAACAAAAAATGTGATTGAGTATTGCTTTTTAAGAATTAACTTGCCTTACATCTTAATTTCCTTGCCTTAGTTTTAGTTTACTTTACGTTTTAATTTGATTTAATTTCTTAGAATTTGTATATAGCTCTTGTCTTGACGCACAAATCCACACACAGTCACATACATCTATATTTGTTTTTTTGTGTGAGAGAGTTTATCATCAATGCATCTCATTTCAAGATTACGAACCACACTGGTCTGTGAGATGTCGAGCTCGCCTGATACTCTTTGAGTACTACTCACTGAATTTGTCAAGGTTGTAAAGATTACGAACCACACTGGTCTGTGAGATTATCGAGCTTGCCTGATACTCTTTGAGTACTACTCACTGAATTTGTCAAGGTTGTAAAGATTACGAACCACACTGGACAGTAAGATGTCGAGCTCGCCTGATGCTCTCTTAATGCCGACGTCTGTGATGGTTGGTTGCTTTTTTACGGCATTTCAACTCTTGAAGGTTATTTAATGTCAAATACGTTTTATTGGTATATATATATATATATATATATATATATATATATATATATATATATATATATATATATATATGTTGTGAACGAATAGTTTGTGAACAATTTTTAATCGTGCTAGAACTACTTTGTTTGCACAGAGTTTCATAGTTCTAATTATTGCTATTGTTTGCACACAGTCAAATGGCTTGAAGTATTGCTCTCAAACACCAAGAATTATCTAAATACAGTTAAATGGTTTCAATTATTATAATCTAACAATAATAGTTTTATTTGCACTTCTTTTATGGACCCCTTCACCTGGACATGCAAGTGTTGGCCGAACTTACCAACCACCTGCTCTGCGCGGACTCAGGATGCAATTTGGAAGACCTTCTGCGAGCGATGGATGATAGGGACGGATGGAAAAAGAGAGTCACGGAAATCCTTGAAAGCAGCACGACATGATGATGATGATGATGATGATGATGATAAGGATAATTTCTATTAAACATTATTCGTTTTCGTACAGCAAAATGGTTCCAAGTATTGCTATGAAATTCTGATAATTCAATTTAACACCTGTCATTTGTTTGCACACATTTAAATGGTTTCAAGTAAAAAAGAATTATTAAATAATTCAATTTGACCCATGGATAGAGCTCTAACAGTTATTACCATGCCAGGTCAGAGTGGATATGGGGGTAATGGCAATGATGGGGTACTTCACATTCCTCAAATCTCCAGCTCTGAAGCCTCATCATCAGATGCAGCTTAGTATCAATTCCAGGACACTCGTTGGTGGTAGGGTTTAACCCTCTCGGCAGATATACAGTTGCCATATTCTACAGCCCCAGCCAATTGGGCAGACTGAACTGTAAGATGCTGATATTCTCCGAATGCTACACGTCAGATTTGCCTCAATGGCTTGGAGTGCAACCTGGGAATCTACGGCTTTGGCCTATCTGACTGCTTTCTCATTGAGGTTCTTGCAACCCTAACGAAATTTCTGATACCATCTGTAATCAACTGCTCCTTAATTTTAACACAATGTTGCTTCCGCAGCGTTATAGTTCAGTTTGCACTCATAAAGTATAAGTTTTCGAATTAAACGACGTTACTCATCTGTACAGCTTTGAAATCACGCATCTAGTGAAACAATAAAAAACCTGTCAGCACAATAACTACCACAATAGCAACCATAACGAATACCTACGACAGATTAGACTACTTGAGTTACGTTATATACGCAACAAAAACTTGCACGTAACAAAATATTGCAAGTATTTAGACTACGGTGACCTTACATGCAGAGGAAAAATCTAATCTTTTAAACTTATATCTAATTCAATCAAATAATCTGTATATATTTTTTTTTGATACACCAAGCAAACAATTTGAAACTTCCGGTTCTGTTAGGTGTTTTCTTCTTAAAAAAAAACCGTTTTTTGCGTTTTGCGTTATTTTATGAACATCTAATTTTTCTTCATTACAATTCATTGCTACAATTAGAAAACTTTTAATTTTCGTATTTTGTTAAAAATTTGATCTATTTTCTTAAAGTCGATCGAAAGTATAATTTGTTTCACTTGAAAGATTTCCATAAGATCTTTTGTTAAAATCTAATGTTAATTTAATAATATTGTTTGACGATTACGTGACCTGATGAGATAACAAGTATATTTATTTTTAAAAAAAATTTCAGCACTTTAAAAAAGATTACGACGTTGCGATATAAGAAGAAAGATGTTGTACGAATAAACATTTCTGAGCATGAAAGTACGTCAACTATAAGTGGCTATTTTTTTTTCTTTTGTTCGTATCAGTAAAGTAACAAAATAGTTCCTGAAAAGGAGATTAAAATTTCTAAGTGAGAAATTCCAAGGTCGGGTAAGCAAAAAATATTTTTTCCTTTTTTAAGTGTCATGTTGACAGTGAAGTTGCAGCAATATCATAATTATTTAGAACGACGTTTCTTTGACAGAGGAAACGTAAAACAAGTGATCAGTATTTTAGTTTTAATTAAATGCTACGCGAAATATGGCTTTGCCATTTTAACATTGTAGTGATTCAAAGAATCCAACTTTGACGCTGCTTGTACAGCAATTTAGAGCCAAATTTACACTTAAAATAATCTAATATCAATAGTATTTATCGACTTAGATAAATTATCCTTCGTGTCTTTGAGAATCACAGAAGAATAATTACATATTTAGATTCCACTTTATTTAGATTTAAGTGACCGAATTAGTGATGAGAATGGCTATGAAATTGAATGCATAAGATAATGAATTCAAGGCCAACTCATCAATTGATTGATTGATCTCAGCGGTTTGGGCTCTTTTATGCCTAGAGGTTAGGAAGTTGTATTTATTGTGTTTTGACATGTTCATTTTTTGTGAAGTTTTTTAAGAGTTTTTTGTACATGATATGAAGTTCTCCTTTCTAATATAAATAATTTATATATAGTTGTAAGTAAGTAAAGTTAGCGACCATAGTCGAGGGTGACCCGAAGGCTCCCTTTTCGATAGCTACTACACCAAGGTGTAGGGGAGGGCGCTACTCCATTCCCAGGATTGCTCCACTTTACCCTTGAACCGTACCTTATAATGCTGAGTGTTAAGCAAGGTGGTATCAAGTACCATTTTTAAAGTCTTTGGTATGACTCGATCTGGGATTGAACCCAGGTCTCCCGGGCCATTGGCGAACACTCTAACCGCTGGGCCAATGTCCCGAGAGTTCCAAATATTCCTATCTAATGCAAATAATTTACACATAATCATATGGCTTCTAGCGATTATTTTTATTTGATAATAGTCATTTGTTTGCACACAGTTATATGGTTTTAAGTAACTTAGAATAATCCCAGTACTGTCCACTGGGGTTGTAGAATACTCCAACTTCATCTTTGCAAGGAAATATTTCGCCAAAAAGTCTCCTGAATATAACAATAAAGTGCATCTGAGGGTGAGGCTCTAGTTCTGAAGCTTTGAGGAATGTTATGTACCTTCTTTATGGCCATTACTCCCAGATCTACTCTGACCCAGCGTGATAGTCACTGTTAGGGTCCTGTCTATGGATCAACTAGAAATATTTAACATTTGACTCCGCTTGAAACCATTTAATATTGCAAACAAATGACTGATATTAAATTGAGTTATTGGTATAATATAACAATAGTTGAACCAATTCAACTATGGCAAACAAATGAATAATGTTGAAGAGAATTATAAGAGTTAGATAACAATACTTGCAACCATTTAGTGACCAGTGGATGACATTGAACTGCATCAGATGATGAAGCTCCAGTCTTAGATTTTGAAGAATTTACAATACTCCTTGATTTCAATTACTCTCAGTTCCACTGTTACCCAGGTTGGTAGTACTTCTTTGGGTCCCATCTTTGGCTAAAATAGAACTATTCATTCTTTTACAAGAGATGGTTATCATTAAGCAGAATTATTTGTATCATATAGCAATACTTGAAACCATTTAAGTGTGTTCAGATAGATCTATTAGATTTAGATTGCAATACTTGAAACCTTTTTACTGTGTGTAATCAAAGGATTGGCTCGTTTAAAAATAATTTTGCCTACAAGACGCTAACAAATCATATATATAATATATATGTATAAATAAGATTTGGCATTAAATAACCCACAAGGGTTGATATACAATGAAGCATAACCAAATAAACTTAAAACAACATTTATAGTGTACATGTATAAACAGGATTTGGCAATGAATAACAATCATGTTGAGATTTCATTAAACAAAATAATCAAACTTAACCTGATAAAAATCCTTATTCACCAAAAATTGCTCCAAGTAAATGTTCTTAACATAAATAATCTTCTTAAATATAGCATCAAGTATTTCTATCTAATAAAAATAATTTGGGAGTAGATATATTTGACTCATGAATAAGATCCTAACAGTTGCTATCATGCCTGTGGATCTGGAAGTAATGGCATACATTTCCCATATCTCTAGAACTGGAACCTCACCATCAGATGTAGTTTAGTATCCTGCCCAGAACACCTCTTTTTGAGGTTTTACCCTTCTGCTGGGAGGATTTAGTGAGGGTATTCTAAGTCCCACCGACAAGGTGGAAGTCAAGTTAAAGTTTTGATAGAAGTTAATTTTTTCCAAATTTTGACAAATGATTGGAGAGTATATCGATCCAGAGAGTTAGAATAAAAAGCAAATATAAGACATGAAAATTCACTGAAGTCGTATTAGACTTTAATACAAATAGTACATAATTTTGAACTATAGTCTAATGCAATCTCTTAAAAAATCTTTTTAAAAAATTCCCGATCAGAAAAATCAAAATATTTATGTAGTGAAACATTTCGTATAAAGTTTAGCTATTCAAGACGATATTTTAATTATTTGATTATTTTTAGCAGTCAGTATCCGTTTTTTATAACCTGACAAGATATATGTAGCCAAGAATAATCAGAAAACATAGAAATGCTACGCTGAACTTTACCGAGCGTTTTCAAGTCAAGTGCCTGGGAGGAAAAGCAACATATTATATTAAGAATACGTCATGTGATAGAAAGAAGCGAGCATTTCATGAATTCAAAATTACTGAACTTGTCCGTATCTGGAATTCTTGCAAAGATCAACCCCACATTTGAAATAGATTTAACTTCGCTCAAATATTATCAATAGTGATAGAAATGGAAAGGTTTACCGTAGTATTTTTAAAAATACAATCTAGTTTTGATATTAATAAGTGGAGAATAATCGGAAAACAATGTAATCAAAAGTGATGAATGTATTATGAAAGAAAGTCGACGCAATAAGGTTTTAGTTTTAATAATCCATCATCAGGACTTTGAAAATGATGATATAAAGTGTTGATTGATTAACGATGGATGTTTAATAAAATACGAAAACAAGGGAGAAAATTATATATACAAAGAAAGAAAATACGACCGTTTCTACATTTTCATTTATAGACAAATCAGTTTACATGCGGTTGATTTTTTTGTGACTTGACCCTACTTAATAATTTACTTACGATATGTCTGTTAGTTCTGGTTTCGTTTTCTTCAATTTTTTCTTTTTTTTCTTCTCTTACCTATCTCTCTATTCTTTTCCTTTCCTCCTCTTTTCTCTTTCCCTTGCTCTCACTCTCTCTCTCTCATTCTGTTGCCTTTCTTCTCTTTTTTCACTCTCTTCTCCCTCTTCATATCTTTCTTCTTCTTCTTCTTCTTCTTCTTCTTCTTCTTCTTCTTCTTCTTCTTCTTCTTCTTGATGGTTCCATTTGATTTAAGTCATTTCCTTACACAACCACTTGATGTTTTGGAAATATGAACGTTGATTTAATGATTTCACAGTTGTATGTTCTTTCTTTGTATATACAATATCCTCCTATGTTTTTATATTTTTATTTAACATCCATCGTTCATTTCTTATGTATGCATCGCTGAAACATCCATCGTTGATCTAATAACACTCAGTATCATCATTTTTAAAGTCCTGATGATGGTATATTAAAACCGAAACGTTAAAGCGTCGACTTTCTTTCACAATAAATTCATCACTTAGGATTACTTTGTTTTTCAACTTTTCACCAATTTATCGGATTCTTTTCTATTGTTTACTTCCATATTAATAAGTGTCAAGGATTTTTGTGTTTGCCGGAGGAATTTTTGTTTTTACTATTTTTCATCAATAAGCCTCCGACACTACATTCATCATTTTTCTTTATTGTCAACGACTCTAGAATAAGACATTCGAAAATGTATTCACTCTGATATCATTGCTGTTTCATATTATTGAATGTATTGTTCGACAATTCTCAATTCTTTGAATTTCTTAGACAAAATATTAATATTATTTCGCATGTTTTTCGGACTGTATTCTCATTCTTGCTGTTACATATTGTGAGGATCCGGCCAATGTAGTCTCCTACCTTCTTTTGTGGGTGAAATTCAGCGATTAGGCGTTATCATCATGATCAAGACACGCTGCTTGCACGGATTTCCTTGACTCTCTCCTCATCCGTCCCTATCATGCACCGCTCCCGGTAGGTCTTCCATACATCATCCTGTGTCCGTGCAGAGGTATTGTAGATAAGTTCTTGCTGGTCGACCAAACCAGGCACGTCAATACGTAGGGAGCCACAGGAGAATGTCCGTACTTGCTTCTCCAGCAGTGTCTTGCATCTCGTGTTCATCTCATAATAGAAAAAAAATCTTTTTTTCTTTTTATTAGTTCTTGTTTTCTGCTTTTACTTTTTTCTTTTTCTTTTCTTTTTCTTTTTTTCTTGATTTTCATCTCTTGTTTCTCTTTTTCATATTTTCCCTTCTCTTCATTATTTGTTTCTCTTTTTCCTCTTTTTCCCGAATAAATAATTTTCTTTCTTTCTTTCTTTCTTTCTTTCTTTCTCAAAAGTTGTAATTTTCTTTTTTTCAATATATCTTTCTCTCCTTTCCTTTCTATTTCAATTTTTCTTCAATCGGTAATTTTCTTTTGTTTTCTTTAAAAATTCTTTTTTCTGTTTCAGTTTCTTTGCGAGTTTTTTTTTTTTTATGTTTTTCTTTCTTTGAAGCTTCTATCTTTCTTTTTTATATATCAAACAGATCATTCCCTTTCTTTCTTTCTTTCTCAAAACAGTCGTTTATATTTTTCTTTTTTACTTAATTTTCTTTTTCACAAAACAGGTAATTCTTACTCTTTCTCTGTGCATGCACGTATTTCTTTCCCAAATTCATTTTATTACTCTTCCTTTTCTTTCTTTCTTTCTTTCTTATCACATACTTGACCGTTTTTATTTTATTTTATTTCCTCTCTCTCCTTTACCTGTCTCATTCTCCTTTCTAAGGATCTTGTACCTCCACCCAAACCCGAGGCAAATACATATGTTCTTATGTATATTTGTGTCTTTTATTATCAGTTCTAATGTTTGTCTTCCCTGAGCGCAAATATACAAATATTTATATAACGATATATGAGTGCTATGGAATACCGAACCTACGCCATTTGGGAAGAGAAATAATTGGGGAAGGGCAGACGACAAGAAAAGGCTCCGCTTGCCAGCCATTTAATTTGGTCAGAATTCCCTTGAATAAAAATAACGATTTATTCTTTCTTTCATTTTTTCTTTCTATTCTGTCCTCCTACTTTTGTTATATTGTAAATCTTAGCGTTTTTACACCTTATTCTTGTTCTCTGCCTTCTTTGAGAATTCCATACGAAAAATAATGCTTTACAATATCACATGACACTTGTGTATGTTGCAAGTTCGATCCTCATAGGCAACTTAATTATTATAATCCTGTGCTAAAGTAAAAAAAAAAAAAAGAAAAAATTATACTGTGTCTTTTTATTTTGTCTTTTCTCTTACTTTTATATCTATTTTTTTAGGGTGTGGGGGAGTATCTTTTTCTTTTTCCTTCACTTTTCCAGGTTTTTTTCTTCATATGCTTTTTTTCTTTGTATTTTGGTTTTGTTTTCTGCTATTTTTCTTTTATGCGTTTTCTTTCTTTCACTTTGTTTCGTCCAATCTTTTTATTTACTCTTTCTTTCTTTAATATTTTTCTTTTATCTCTTCTTTTTCTTTCACTTATTCATTTCTTTCCTCCCTTGTTTTTCTTTTCTTTCTCTTTCCTTCTTCCTTTAATCAAGTCATAGTCTTTCTTTTCTTATCTACTTTTTTTGTTTTTTCTATTTTGATTTTCTTTTTCTTTCCCATTTTTTTCTTTTACATTTTTGTTATCTTCTTCGATTCTTTCGTCGTTGTTTATTTGTTTGTTTTTCCGCTTATTTGTTTGTCTGTTTGTTTTTTTTTTATTTGTTTGTTTGTTTGTTTGTTTCTTTCTTTCTTTCTTTCTTTCTTTCTCGCCGTTATTTATTTTTCTTTTATAAGTGATTTCCTCGTTTCTTTTCTTATTCGTATATTTTTCTGTTATCCTTATTTTTATTATTTTTTACTATTCTTTTCTTTTGCTGAAATATGTTTTTATTTCCCATACTCTCCATTTCTTATTTAATATATTTATCTTTTTTTAACTCACAGCCTCTCTTTGACTTTCGTTTCTTACGTTGCATCATTCCATAACTCTTCTTTCTTTCTTTCTTTCTTTCTTTCTTTCTAATAAACCTCTTACACACGTTTTTATTTTGTCTTTTTTTCCCTCACTCTCTTGTTTATCCTTATTCTTTTTTCTCTCACCGACTCTTCTCTAAAAAAATCTACTCAAATTCCTTCGTTCTATCCTTTCGTTTTCCATTTCTTGGCAATTTGTCCTTGTACTTCATCACATATTCTTATCTTCTGAATATCCCTGGGGGTGATACGAACGGCATCACGTCACCAAGCCCCTCCGGAGTTTTTGCCACAGAAAGATCTTTCAAGTGGGCATTTATATTTATACACACTATATCCGCTAAAAGAACCTCCTGCCGCCCGCACCTGTATTCTTATTCGGAATAAGGCGACAACTCTTCGGTTATCCATCATAAAAAAGATAATACCAAGCATTTCTCATTCCGAATGCCAACGAGACAAAGATGGAATCAGATTCAAAAATCAATGTAAAAGTGAAATATGAAATATATTCATTTAGTCTTGGATAGATTTTTTTTTACTGGTAAGACAATCAGACGTTACTCGCCAGAATTGTATTCACAAATTAAAAAATAAAACAAAAGAGACAATAGATAGATAGATAGATAGATAGATTAGTTGGATTTTATTGCATATAAACCCTTGCAGGTTATCTAACGTCCAGTATATACATATATAACCAGGCCATTGGCCAAATTATAGTGTTCGCCAATGGTCCGGGAAACCGGGGTTCAATCCCAGCCAAACAACGAACGTTCATTTAATTAAAATCTTTTCCGAGAGTTTCTCATATCTACATCGGCAGTGGGAAACATTAAACTGTCACTGGAAAATTAAGCTCCGTCAAAGTGTCGATTGTGTTGCAGGGGGGTAACTACGAAAGATATTGGCGAATGATGAAAGAAAAGTCTATTATCATGTAGGAGGAGAATGCACGAGTAGAAATCAACAACCGGATTCAGAAGAGGCAATACAATATTGGAGTAACATATAGAACAAAATGAAAATAACAGAAAGGCTGAATCAATAAATAACACGAAAAAGAATTACAAGTGCTCGAAGAAAGCCATGAGGTGGGCTTACACCTGGAATTGCTCAAAGCAACACTCAAGAAAATACTCTGGTATAAATAAAATAATATGTAGCCAGAAGTAAGGAATGAAATTTGGCATAAAAAAAGAAAAATAACGAAAGGAATTGAAGAAATAATCTGAACGTTTGAAGAACAGAATTCTCAGAATTACTTGATAATATTTGAAGTGGACACCATCAAACAAGTGCAGATGAAAAAATTAGAAAAGTACTTTAGACGAGCGAAAAAAACTCATGAAACCAACTCCTACAGCAGAAATGTCATAAATGACATTGGCAGTTCCACTTGTAAGATACTCGGGACCATTCATCCAAAGGACAAGGCCGGAACTCAGACAAATTGACCAGAATACAAAAACAAATAGCAAAAAACAATACAAATAGAATACTAATTACAGCGGCCAGACAAACATAATAACAAAAACTAGAAAACAAAAACGGGAAGAAAAAAAACTGTGTGGATATTTCGAGAACAAACCATCAAAATCTTACTCGAGAAGACCTGGACATGGCTAAGAAAGGAAAATCCTAGAAGAGAAACTAAATATCTTCTAATAGAAGCCCAACACAACACCATAAGGACCAATTATATTAAAGAAAAAATCGATAACACACAACAGAATTGCAAGTGTAGGTTATATGGTGACAAAGACGAAACGATTATGCACGTAATAATCGAATGTAGCAAACTATCACAAAGAATGTAAAACTAGCCAAGACTGAATATTAAAGGTGATCGACTGGGAACTGTGCAAGAAATTAAATTTGACTATTCAACCAAATGATATATGTACAAACCAAAATCCATCCCAGAAAATAAGACGAAAAAAAATCGCTGAAAATTTAAGATACAAATTAAT
The DNA here is from genome assembly GCA_963585895.1 of Sepioteuthis lessoniana. NCBI lineage: Eukaryota > Metazoa > Mollusca > Cephalopoda > Myopsida > Loliginidae > Sepioteuthis > Sepioteuthis lessoniana. Next base: position 138,670,882 of record OY757907.1, on the reverse strand, counting down.
CACCTAATCCCAGCTAGTAGATCAGACCTAATGATACTCAACAAAAAAGTGAACTTGCCGTATTTTGCATTCCTGTGAACCACAGTGTGAAAACAAAAGAAAACAAAAACAGTAACAAGTACTTGGACCTTGCGAGAGAACTAAGAAATCTGTGGAACATAAAAGTGATGATCGGTGCTCTAAAAGATGAGAAAGAGGAGTGGCGGAGTTGGAAATCGGAGGACGATACAAGACCATCCAAACTACACTATTGTTGAAATTGGTCAGACTACTGAGCAGAGTCCTGGATACTTGAGAAGACTTTCTCTCACTTAAACTCCAGAGTAACACAAGCAGCAAACGCTACTCTAAAAAAAAACAAAAACAAGAAGTAGACATACCAACAACCGGATGAAAGAAAACAAAACAATTTTGGAGCAAAGTACCGGAAAGGAGAGAATACAACAGAAAAGCCGAATGGATAAGAAACATGGAAAAGAGTTAGAAGAACTCGAAGATAAACCCAAGGCGAAAATACACTTCCATCAATTCGAAGCAACACTCAAAAAAGTACCCAAAGGAAAAAACCACTCAGATCTAAAATAACCCACAAAAGCGAGCTGCCCCTAACAACTACAGACCCACAACTTGCTAACCGATGATGAGGAAAATGGTACAAATATCGGAGAACATTAACTATTCGCTAATAAGCTGCGGACTATTACCCGAAGAAAAGAAAGGATGCTGCAAGGGGGCCAGAGGAACAGGAAAGCTACTCTGCATTGATCAACACATCCTTAAGGACAGCAAAACGAAACGAAAAAAATTTAGCTATGCTGTTGATTGACAACAAAAAGGTATATGATATGGGCCTGAAAAGCTGAATAATAAACTCTCTGAAAATGTACATTATATCCGGCAAAGTCAAAGTTTATCGAGAAAACCATGAAGAACTGGAGAGTGGAATTGACAGCAGGGGGGAAAAAGCTTGGCTGAGGTGATAATCCAAAGAGGAATCTTCCAAGGAAATGTGCTCTCACCATTACTATTTGTAATTGCGATTATGTCACTGAATCACATACTTAAGAAATGCATAGGTGGATACAATCTCCATAAATAACAAGAAAAAATCAACCATCTAATGTACATGGATGACATCAAAATGTTTGCCAAAAACGAAAAAGAATCGCACACCCTAATAAAGGCAGTGAGGATATACAATGTCGATACAGGGATGGAATTAGGCATAGAAGAATGTGCCATTCAAAAAAAGAAAGTGGAAAACGGAAAATAGCAGAAGGAATAGAACAAACAAATAAAAAAGATTTAGAACGTTTTGAGAAAGGAAACTTAAAAATACCTTGATACACCGACAAACGAGCAAAAATGAAAGAAAAAATTAAAAAAGAATACCCCAGGAGAACGAGAAATCTACTCGAAACCAAACTATATAGAAGAAATATCATAAAAGAGATTAACATCAGGGCTGTCTCCCTCGTATGACATAGACTATATGTGTCAAGAAAAGAAGGGGGAAGAGGTCTTGCCAGCATTGAAGAGAGCATCGATACCTCGATGAGATGTCTCGAAGACTACATAAAAAAGAGCAAAAAAGACTACTTACAGCGACCAGAAACAACGGAAACAAGACAATGGTCAACAGAAAACAATAACTAGAAAACAAAAATAGTAAGAAAAACAACTGTATTGATATTTCAAGCGACAAACAAGCGAAATCTCACACAAGAAGACCTGATCGAGGCTAGGAAAGGGAAACCTTGAGGACAAACTACGTTAAAGCATAGATAGATAAGACGTTACAAAATAGCAAGTGTAAATTATGCGGTGATAGACACGAAACATACAATCACAAAGTATCGAATGCAGCAAACAAGCACAGAAAAAGTATAAGACTAGACATGACTGGGTGGGCAAGGTGATCCACTGCGAATTGTGCAAGAAGTTTAAAATTGAATATACACAACCGAGAATCCGTTTTTGAGACACACTAACTTCTCTGGGATTTTGAGATACAAACGGATAACCTAATATCGGCTAGACGACCAGATCTAGTGATAGTCAACAAAAAGACGAGAACCTGTCGATCGTGGACTTTGCAGAGTGAAAATAAAAGAAAGCAAAAAGAAAGATAAGTAACTAGACCTTGCTAGAGAACTAAAGAAACTATGGAACATGAAAGTGACGGTGGTACTAATTGTTGTTGATTCACTTTGGACAATCCACAAAGGATTGGTAAAGGGATTGGAAGACTTGGAAATAAAAGGAATAGCAGAGATCATTCAGACTACAGCATCATTTAGATCAGCCAGAATACTGAGAAGTATCCTGGAAATTTAAAGAGACTTGATGTCACTCAAACTTCAGTGAGAATCCATCAGCTAACGCTGCTGTGAAATACTGTCAAAGAAGCAAATATTTAAAAAAAAAAAAAAATAATGTAGGAACTTTTGAATTTCATTAAATGCGGCGAACATTTCAGCGATTATAAAGTCTCATTTAAATGTTTATATTCTTTCACAAAGAGTGTGGAATCTCTCTACACACACCACGTCGTTTTAGTAACTTATAAAAATAATTTAAACAGTGGCGGTAAATGTAAAGGAAAAGTCAACTTATAGCAATGAAAACGATTTGCCCAAAAAGTCTACTTGGAATAGATTATAGATAATGCTAACCATAAAAACTGATATGCCCGTTTTGTTATTTACAAAGTGTCGACTGGGTCCCCGATGTTGGCTATCAAGGGAGTACCTGCCGATCATGACACTCAGATTTGTAATCTAAATACCACATTGATTTTGATTTTGATTTGTCTTTTTTCATGAGTAGTATAATGAGGCTATACGAGACCAGGAGTTCCTTTTGATATGCACTCCTGTCACAGATGAGATTTTTTATTCTTCAGAAGAACACATTTTAGTAGGTGGAGAAAAAATATACATCTTTAAAGTAAGTTTTAACAAAACACTTTATTTTCATTTTTATACCATGAATTTCAGCTCGGTGAGAGTTCATTTTAGATCTTTTAGGTGACATTTGTTTTTTGTTTTTTTTTAAAGCCCACTGCTTCCCAATTTTCAAACACCAGTTATTCATCATTTATCATTATTATTATTACTTACTCCTTGGGAGTTTTTCACAGCAGCATTAGCTGACGGTCTTTCACTGGAGTTTGAATGACAGCAAGTCTCCTCAAGTCTCCAGGACCCTTCACAGTATTTTGACCGATCTCAATAATGTAGTAGTTTGATGGTCTCCACTTTTCTTCTTATTTCCAAATCCTCGAGTCCCATTATTAATCCTTTGGTGACTGTACCAAGATCACCAGTCACAATTAGTATAATTGTCACTTTCATTTTCCACAGGTTTTATCAATTCTCCAGGACAAATGTTGGGTTGTGCATATACCATTTGTTCGTATGGTCGAATTAAAATTTCCTTCACAATTTCCAGTGGATCACTTTACCCACCCAATTGTGTGTAGTCATATACTCTTTCTGGGATAATTTGTTGCATTCGCTTATTATGTGATTGATGGTTTCCTCTCTATCACCACGTAACCAACATTTGCAATTTTCTTGCGACTAATCATTTCTTACTTTGATATAATTGGTCCTTATAGCGTTGTTTTGTGCTGCTTTCTATCTTAAGGTTTCCCTTTCTTTGTCACGTCCATGTATTCTCGTGAGAGATGCAGCTTATTAGTTGCTTAAAACGTCCATACAGTTGTTTTTCTTCCCATTTTTCTTTTCTGGCTACTGTTGTTCTGTTGATTCTCGTGTTGTCACTATTATTTCTGGTGGCTGTGATTAGTCTTCCTCCACGCTTTTGTATGTAGTCTTCAAGTCGTTGAATTAATGCGTCAAAACTGTCTTCAATGCTGGTAAGTCCTCTTCCTCCTTCTTTTATTGACACATATAATCTGTCAACGTCATCTCTTGTATGTAATGCCTTATTCATGTTAGTTAGTTTTCTTAAGTACTGATCCATTTGTTTAAGTCATTCTCTGGTCCACTTCAAGAATGGTCCCAAATATCCTATGAGGACAGACCAAGTATTTATTCCTTTGATAAGGTCTGTAATATAGTTTTATCTTGCGTTACTTTCTGGTTCTTCTGAAATATTTGTTCTTAATTTTGTCTTTCATCTCCTCTTGGTTGATAGTATCATCTTCCAATATCACCAAGTATTTGTAAGTTTCCTTTCTTCCGAGGGTTCTAATTTTGTCTTGTTCCATTCCGTTCGTAATATATCGTTTTTGTATTTCATTACTTGCAATTCCTATATCCTGTCTGTATATTCTGACTGTGTGTATTAGAGTTTCCAATTCTTTTTCATTTTTGGCAAACAGTTTGAGGTCATTCACGTACATTAGATGGTTTATCTTTTCCTGCGATTTTGTAAGTTTGTATACGGCTTTGCATTTTCTGGGTATGGGGTTGAGTGGCATCATCGCAATTACAAATAGTAATGGTGGTAGTGCTTCTCCTTGGAATATATCTCTTTGGATTTTTGTTGCAGCTAAGCTTTTCCCTCCTGCTGCCAATTCCACTCTCCAGGTTTCATAGTTTTCTGGATAAAGTTTATGACTTCATGCGATATTTTGTACATTTTGAGGCAGTTTATAATCCAGTTTTGTTGGCTTATATCATATGCCTTTTTGTAGTCAATTCAGGCCATAGCTAGATTTTCCGTCTCGTCTTGCTCTCGTGGAGGATATGCTTATCAATGTAGAGTAGTTCTCCAGTGCTCCTGGATCCTTTCTGGCATCCTTTCAGTTCCTCTGGGAACAATCCACGGCTTGTTAGCGAGAAATAAATAGCTTCCTTTATATGTACCGTTAGCATTTTCCACATCATAGGTAGGCACGTTATTGGTCTGTAGATGTTTGGAGCGGTTCTTTTAGTGGGTATTTTTGGATCAATGAGGTTCTTCCTTTGGTTATCCATTCGGGTACCTGAGCTTCTTACAGATAACTGTTCATTTCGAGTGCTAGTCTGTCACGAATGGTTGTGATTTTCTTGAACAAGAATCCTTGTATTCCATCATGGAATGGCATGTTCTAATTTGATATTCTTTAGTATCATTCTCAGAAAATCTGTTCTACTAACTATTTCGCCATGTTGCTTATCCATTCAGCTTTTTTGTTATGTTTTCTTGTTTGCCATATTTTACTTTAGAATTGTTCAGTTTCTCTTGTATCCAGCTATTTGGTGTTCGTGTCATCTCCCCCAACTTAAATTTTCTTTTGTTGTTTTGGAATCTTCTATTTTGTCTGCATAAATTTACCCTTTGTCGATATCTTTTTAATCTTCCTTCTTTCGCCAGTAATTTCTGGTTTATTTCCTCAAATTGCATTGTTATTTTTTCTTGATTTGCTTTTTTCCTTTTGTCCTAACATGTTTCAGCGTTTTCCCTTTTTTTATCATTTTTGTATGCTTTCGTAATTTTTTCATCTGCGTTTTCAGTCGAATTTCCCATCCACATTTTGACTTTCTCTTCATGCTCTTTAAAGGAACCCTGATTTTTTCACAAACTAATTTTGCTTCTACATAGATTAGTTCATTTAATTCGATTGTTTTTTCTTGGTATATATGTTAAAACTTGATTTATTTTTTTCCGTTTTCATCTTGATTGTTCTCCATTCTGTTTCTTTGTGATGGCAAGGTAGTGTTTTGTTCATTCATAATTCTCTTCAAATTTTTTAAATCAATTTTTTTCTTGTGTTAATGTTTGCTCAGTGTTGATCGTGGTTGTGTTTCTATTTTCCGAATTTGGCGGTTCATTTTGATTTGACTGTTCTTGTTTGTCAAAACTTAGTGTGTCTGATAGTGTATTAATGTCTTGTTAATTATTTGTTTTCTGGCGCATATCTAGAATTTCAAGGTCATGAAACCAACCTTTCTATTGTTCTAAGTTGGTTTTGCGAGTCTTTGGCTTGTTGTCTGAAAATTTACGCATTCTTGCCAGATCTATATCATTCTTTTTCTATATACTTGTAGTATAGGGTTGCTCCTGAAATAGAAATTGTCTTCCCTTTCTCGTGTTTTGTGTTTACGCCACTGATTTGCCTGGTTCCTTAGATGATCGTTCGTGTACCTGAAAAAAAAAGCACAGCCAACAATCGCAGGAGGTCGATCGAATATCCAATGTTGGCTATCAGGAGAGCACCAGCCGGTCATGACACCCAGGCCTATTGCCTGGGTCCCACTTTGCGCTATATTTTGATTCGAGATTTTTATCATAGTTGGTATATTGTGGCTATACCAGACCCGGGGGTTGTTTAAAATCTGCTCACCAGACGCAGATGTGACCTAGTTTTCGGTCACATAAAGAAAAACAAAACAAAAATAAACGTGATGGCTATATTAGTAATCGCCACACAGTGTTTTTTTGACTGAATAATAATTCAGTCAGGAAACTAATAATCCTGGCCGTTGCCCAGTGAGGTTCATCTGCCCAGCTTCTGGTGAAGTACGCCGTTGGCCCATCGAAGGTTTCATCCGCCATTAATATTATTATTATTATTCCATAATCCATCATACCTGTATCATTTTCCATATAGGGGGTGTCCTCGTGGTGTAATGGTTAAAGCGAGGAACTGCGGAATCGTAGTACGCGAGTTCGTGCTCCAGTCGCGCTATTATGTTCACTTTCGGGCAAATACCCTTGGGAAAGGTATGAACCCCCTTATTCTCCCTCCAGCTATGGGTAAATAGTAGGACGGACTGTGTTCTTCAGCCTTGTTGAGGCAACTAGTCTAGGAGAAGGAAAACTCTGAATTCAAACCTGTTAAACTCCGCTTAAAAATTGACCTTGTGTTATATCCTGCCCGAGCGGAGGGGTTGGTTAATAGTACCTGTATCATTTTCCACAGAATTATTCAAATAGAAGTTGTCGTTTTTACGTTTCTCCATACACAAATATATTTATACATCATTTCATTTGATGTGATATTCTCAAATGTTTTATATGTTACTCAGACCTTATATATTCGTTTTTATGTGATTTAATCTAACTTGATATTGTCACGTTTTCCAGGACTCTTTCATTCGGCTATTTTTTTCAAATCAGGACGTAATTTTCGTCTCTACAATTCGATATTCATTTTGTTCAAAAGTGTTTATTTTTCTTTAAATGATATAAAACATATTTTCTTTATTTCTTGACAGAGTTGAAATCTCTTGGAAGTTCTTCTTTTTTTTTTTAATAAGTTTCCAATTTACCACCTCTTTTTATTTATAGGATTGTATTGAATACGAGAATACCTATGAATTATAAAAAAATAATATTGATTATAATTGACATGATAGATTTCTAATTAATTAAAAGTTATAATAGGTGTTCACTGGTAAGTCCATAAAAAAGTTTCATGTTGAACACACACACAGATAGAAATATATATATATACACACACAATACCAGTCAAAAGTATTTGGCTTTTCTCGAAAAGTTAATTTTTCTTTCTAAAAGTGTTATTTTTACTGAAAAAAGTTATGTACCACAGGTTTTTTTATACTAAATTCATGTCTTCCTTGGTAACTTTGACCTTAGTATTACAAAATTTATTCTGAAAAATTGATTTAAAGGCATTTTCTTCTGTGGTACAGAAATGAAAAATCTCAGTGAATTATTCTGTTAGGAGACATTAGGAAACGGGACAAAACAAGACCAAAATAAGGCTGATAGACCAAAAGCCACAACAAGAGCAGCGGACAGTTTCATCTGAGTCAACAGTTTCCGTATCAGAAAGGTTGACTGTTTCAAAAATCACAGCACAACTGAACCAATGTCATAAAAAATGTGTCAACATCCATTGTGAGGAGAAGACTGTCAAGCTGGCCTCTACGGCAGAAAGACTGTCAAGAAACCACTGTTGAGGAAATAGAATAATGTCAAAAGGCTCCTATGGGCCGAGGCATACAAAGACTGCAAATAGAGCCGTGGAATAAAGCTCGTTGGACTAATGGATCAAAGTTCGAAATCTTTCAGTCTTATAGAAGGGCCTACGTGAACAATTGGTGAAAGAGCTACAACTCCCAAAACCACACCAACCGTAAAGTATGGAGGAGGCACTCTTATGGCGTGGGGGCTTTCAGCAGTCTTTAATCCCATTGAACTGGTATGAGATGAACTTGACGAAAAAGTCAGAGCTAAACAAGTCGCAATAGCAGCTCATCTCAGGCAGCTCTTGCGAGAAAACCGAGCAGAACTATCTTTAATCTACCCCCAGTCTTTGGTGGAAAGAGTCTATGAAGCATAGATAGCAACTAAAGGAGGTCATTTTGATGAATCAAAGATTTGATAAGTTTTTTGTATTATTTAATTCAATTTGAATCTAATGTTGCTCAGATAGATTAGTATTTAGAATAATAGATAAAAACATCGTAGTGCTATTTAAATTGTTTCATTAAAAATAACCCTTTTAGGATGAGAAATAGAATTGGTAATATATATATATATATATATATATATATATATATATATATATATATATATATATATAAATCATTGAGCTTGATAATTATGATAAATCTATAATTATTAGTAGATGTACAGTGCTCTTCTAATATTCCCAGAAACTTGGAATATGATAACAAAATAAAATAATAAAATGGGTTTAACTTTACAAAGTTCCATATGAGTTAATGGCGAGAACTTTCTTGTTGGGTCCGTCATTAAACCTTTCTAAAAATGCTTAAGTTTGCTAAAGAAAAGTCAGAAGAATTAAAGATAACCATTTTATTATAGAGAATAAAATGTGATAAGTCTTTGAATTCTATTTGAAAAAATAAAAGTAGGTCTCTGATATCTTATTTTGTTCTAATGATAACATATCTTTCAACGGAAATAAATTGATATCAAATATTTTTGCCCTCAAACACCTGAAATTACTATTTCATGGTATGTAGCAGAAGTTCTTCCATTAAAATAACTGAATTTCTTTTCTAGTCAGCCTTAGTTTTATGAAGTTATGTTCTACTATGATGAACTTTCCTAAGTGCAGCTAAATCTTTCACATCTCACATTTGAAAAACTATCCAAAAGCACGCTTTAATTTTGGCCTTTTGCCATACTATATTGGGTAAAACTCATAATGGAAGGCGCGAACAAACAAGACGAAAAAATGTCTAATATTAAGATGAAGTGATGGAAGAAAGTATGGTAGGACAAAGAAGTAACAAAGAAAAAAAAAGAAGAAAAAAGAAAATAAACCCGGAATCTAGGAAAGAAAACAAAGAGGGAGACACAGAGGGACATATAGAAATGATGTTACGTCCGTTGTCCACTATAATGACATCGCCACTCGCTCAGCCAAGCGTCTGCCAATTGTTAGCGATGTTAATAAATTCTTTCGAATAGTTTCCAACTTGACACTGGTGTCAAACCGAAGCAGCCGGGCGTGGTCACTGCAGCATTCAGAAAAGAATCGTCGATACTGGGCCTTTATCCTCTCCACCCACCAAAGAATACTGTCTGGGTAGCAAAGGCAAACGTGTTGGTGGTGGGGGAGTGGATAGAAAACCTTTAGCTTATACCCGAGCCCCATCATTTTGTGATCGGGTAGGTAGGTAAATATAGAGAGAACGTGTTGTTCGGTAGGTGTAGTTTATCGATTAGACTGATGAAGAGCAGAGCCGTTTCGCCGCTTCACTGAGTCTGCGCATTGGAATTCTCGCCGCTATTCCTTCCTGCCTTTCTGGTTTCTATTTGTGAAAAGCGTTTAATCGTTTTCCTTCGAATAAAGTATCCATTGTGACCAATTAATATGTACGGCGAAAGGCAAGCGGACATATTGGATGCCGTGGGAAGCAACGGGACAATGTGAACGGGAAACGGCGAGAAAAGACGTGATACACAAGGACAAAAGAGAAGAGATATTCAAGGCGGCTGGTACGAAAAAGGCGGGAAAAAATGTCCGAGTGGCGGAAGTGATTTAATAGCGGAAGTGCTATATGGAAGCTGTGTATGCGAACCGCTTCCTAAATTGATTAGTAAATAGCCGCGATTCCACTTCTGAATAAAGAAGGCACCTTCATGTGATTAAGAATTATGGATCTCAGCAACAACAACGAGAAAAAGGGTTTTATTTACGTGTAGCAACGAAAAACTGAATTATGCGACCGTTTTTCTTGGATTCTTCAGAGAGTAAGCCGTCAGCATAATACTAATATAATAATACTAATATTGTTCAGCCTATCAGATCGATCATATTGTCAGTAACTAAATCAAGTCAATGGTTCTGCTATTCATGAAGCATATATGATTATGCCGTTAAGGACTGCCGTAAAGTGAATATTTTTACTTTTATACACACACACACACACACACACACATACACACGATGAGAGAGAGAGAGAGAGAGAGAGAGAGAGAGAGAGAGAGTGAGTGTGTGTGTGAAAGTGAGAGAGAGAGAGTGAGAAAGAGAAAGAGAAATATACCCTGGAGTACGAAAAACTTTGGATGTGAGATGGCTTTCTGAAAAAAGAAAAATAGAAAAATACTTTCTTTAATTCCTGGTGGAATGATTTCGATAGACGTGTGAAACTTTAGGCAAGACATGGGAAAAGCTTGGAACATTGACAGATGATCAGATGGATCAACATTTTCAGATTCTTTGAACGTCAGTTACACTTTGTGTATATATATATATATATATATATATATATATATATATTATTATTATTATTATTAGTTTGCTGAGGACGACCTTCTCCTGTGGGATCCTGTACAAGGACATACCAGTTAGTCCACCGGCAAAAACTTTACAGACAGATGGTGACATAGAGAGGGAGAGAAAAAGAGAGAGAGAGAGTTAAAGGAATCTGTTCACGTACGTGTATTAGTGATTGTGTGTATGTGCTTGCCTGTCTTGTACCTGTCTGTCTGTATGTGTGAATATATGTATCAATGCACACACACACACACACACACACACCCACGCGTGCATACAGAAACACTTACACACACGTGTGTGTGTGTGTGCGTATGCGCGCGCGCGTGTGTGTGTGTATGTGTGTGTGTGCAGTTTGTGCGAAAGAGATAAAGAAAGAGTGAAGAGATGAATGGGAAAAACAGACGAAAACCTGACAAAGATAAATAGATTTCTTATGATGAAGATCTTTAACGATGTAACACTTCAAGAATATTTCATAAAAAAATAAACATTTGTTGAAGTAAACATCAGCCGATTTAAAATATTTTCTCTTTATCTGATTAACTATTTTGAGGGTATCCAGCCAAGTGGCGTTAAAAATACGGAGCTTATATTTGGTCACATTGCTCGACTATTTTCTTATTTACCAATCTAAGATGGCCTAATGTGTTCAATAAATTCACCTCAAGAGACTGCCTTGGCTATTAAAATCGCTCAACATTTCTTAATTTATTGCTTTCCATTTTTTATAACTGTCCTTTAAATCCGAGAGAATATCCCTCAGGCGAAAGAGATATACAATTTCCTAAATTGATATTCTTCAATAATCCCTTTAGGCCAGTGTGAATTTCAATGCAGTATAAAATCCTTTATTTACTAAATAAAAATACATGACACATAAAATCATTTGTAAAACGTTGATTGCTAAGAATATCATGCCTTCTGCGATTTACTTTACTGAGGATGAGTCTAGTCGAGATGTATGTTTTATACAATATCCTTTCCTTTTCTGTTCTCCATAATTTTCAGAAAAAGTGTCTCCTTGTGCATCTGTAAGTGATAGAATCGATCGATTAAAACCGAGTGGTAAGAACGGAAGCAACATACAAAATAAGAACAGTCATCCAAAGAATTCTTAGAATGATAAAAATTTTTCTTAAAATTTATCTGAGTAATAAGAATTTTCGTTTCAACAAATCGGCATGTTTTGTAGAATTACAATTGACTTTTATCGAAAAACATGGCTACTTGAACAATAGACAAAGAGAACTAGTTCCTATACAGACACAACTTTACATTCTCTCAATTGTTAAAAACTAAGAAAACGATATTTTATAAAGATTACAAGCGGCTTAACTACTTAGAACTAAGAACAAACCGCGGTTGCCTCAAGTTGTGTAGTGGTTAGCAAACTAGACAAGCAAATCTTCACAAATGAGTTCGAGTCTCATTGGGTGATCCATTTATTCGTCCTTTGTGCTACATCTAAGCAAAAAGCTTAGAACACATTGTTTTATAAAGGCTACATGCAGCCTTTTACTATGAGGAGATTGTCTAATAAAGACAAAAAACTTATCTATTATGCTCTTTGATTTTGGTTGGATAATTTACATTCAAATTTCATTATTAGTATTTCTAGCTTCTTTAAATTGAAATTTCTTCGTAATGAGGAGGGTAACAAGAAATCTTTGGCTTCAAACTAGAAAAGTCTTCAGGAGAAACATGAAATATTTTTCTATTACAATGAAATGGGTTTGGTTTTGACAGTTTAATGGCATCTCAACCTTCATGAGTTATCAAATTCCGAACCCAACCTTGTAGATTAACAGTAGTGATACAGTTTAAACTCATAGCTGGGTGATATAAGTGATTTCCTACATTTTACCAAGGGTATTTGTCCGAAAGTGCACGTAATAGCGATACACAAACAGTCTTGGGGAAGAAAATCTCTGAATTTAAACAAGCAACTCTCCACTTAAATAATAATGGGGTAAGGGCTGTCATCCTTCATCGGCCACCTCCCCAGGATGCTAATCGCGCGTATTTTTTCTTGGAGGTTAACTGCAAATCAAATAAGCAGCCGCAGAATAACTGGTCTCCATAAACTACACTGCTTTTGGAGGTGCCCGTGGTGTAATGGTTATCGTCGTAGGAAATGGACACGGCGACACGAGTTCAAATCCTGGACCGGACTAATTGCATTTCACATAGCACTAATACCCTTGGGAAAGATATGAATCCAATTGTTCTCCCTCCAGCTATGGGTAAATAGTAGGACAGACTAAGTTCTTCAGCCTTGGTGAGGCAACTAGTCTAAGAGAAGGAAAACTCTGAATTGAAACCTGTTAAACTCCGCTTAAAAATTGACCGTGTGTCATATCCTGCCCGAGCGGAGGGGTTGGGTAAATATGATAAACTACACTGCTTTGTGTAGCGAGTGTGCCACACTCTCTAGATCATGGCAGATGAAGACGCTCAGGAAGGGGTTCTTCTTTAAAGAATGAAATCACTTCAGTGAAAATAACATGGTATTCAACATGCTTTTCATCATTAGAAAAAAGCATATATTTATCGAACCATGGATTTAACAGGCTTTATGCACAGTTCGCTATTGGATCCGCTCGATCAAACTTTTGAAAAACGTATCCAAGCTTGTTCAGCGCTTAAGTATTTTCTTTGTCATGTGAAAAGCTTGGCCCGACTTAATTGCATACATGCCTCGTTATTCAAGTTTTAGTGTCCGTTTGCTAAATAGAAAAATAAATCCATAAAAAAGTAAATAATAATAATTATTATCTAAACTTGAAAGTTTTGGAATTTATAAGTTGTAAAGCAATATAAAGTGAATTAAACATTTTTTACAAAATAAAAAATAGGTTCCTATTTACGGACAAGATACGGTGAAAATATCGGTTCTCGTGAGATTACCGATGTTAAGCAGCTATGAGTCTGTTCATTACTTGAATGGGTAACCACTTTAGCATTTACTTTAAGTAACCTGAGACCAGGGTGCAATATCAAATCAATGCTTAGTACATAACACAAGCAGTCTTTTTATGTTACATTCGGATTGAACGGACTTTTGACATTAATGAATATCCCTCTTTCATACGTTAGCTCTCTCATCGTTATTCTAAGACTTTTAGTTAAACATTATTTTGAATAGACATAAAGAAATATTGTTGTCAGTGAGATTAGAACTTACAAATCTTATTCTTTGTAACATATCTTTCCGTGACAAGATCGATTCCAGTTTGACAGCGAAGAATTTACCTTAGGTGTCAAACCAAAAATTCATAAACATCCCTTCCTTATAGGATCATAACTATGAAGCCAGATTTTTTAGATTATCAGATGTAACGGACTAAAAATATTCTTTGATGAAGCATTATCATCTTTATTTATTTTTATTAGTATTGAGTTGATTTTTGTCTCAAGTCTCTCATCCAGTTCTCGTTTTTACGTACACTAACGCATAACCCTCTATATTACGTACGCCAAGTATGATCAGCTATATTTTTTGACCCACCAAGCCGACATTTTCGTCTATTTTTTTTATTTACTTCTATTTTTGTTCATATGAAGGCTGTCATACTAATGTATTGCACAGCGTCATTATGCAGGTATTTTAAAATCGATATTTGTGGTCGATATTTCTTTATAGTTTGATAAGTTCATTCAAAATATTATTTTCTTTATTCAACATTTTAAATAAAACTAATTAAGATACATTTATAATTTGAGTTTTTCTAAAGAATATTTTCATTGTGAATATATCTTTTTATACTGGTATGAATAATATTTATCTTGCTAAAAATGATACAAATAATTCAACCATTATAAACTAATAATGATTAGTTTGTATTTAATTTGTTTTGCACAAGAATATTTTAACATTAGAGTGTATTCATAATGATTGGGTTTTAATTAATTTATTTAAAGATGCTATACGTTTGTACAGATAATGTCTGTGCAAATATTGACTTGTATAATTTACGTATCTTGAATGATTACGGTGAATCATAATTAGTTATTGTGTTTGTTTAACACTATAGTTATTGTCATAGTCTAACGTGCAGGCTTACATAAAATATATTTCTTTCTTATTTAAACCATAGTGCTATATTACTTAGTCCCTAATAACATATTACTTAGTAAATACTGAAGAAAAAGCTTGATCAAATAAGTTTCTAAGATAATATATCTATACTTTCTTACTCTAACTTTCCAATTGATTGTAGTTTCTCACCAAAGTATGAGTGACAGCAAGGTTCCTTAGGTCACCAGGACTCTTTTCAATATTCTAGCTGATCTTAATAATGCAGTTGTCTCGATGTTTTTAATTCTTCTTCTGATCTCCAGTTCACGGAACCTCTTTTCATCATCTTTAGAGAACGCATCAAGGGCAATAGCTACAATTGGTGTCACCGTCAACTTCATGTTACACAGCTTTTTCTATTCTCTGGCAAGATCTAACTATTTGCTTATGATTTCACTGTTCTTTTTTGTCTTGTTTTTTTCACTTTCGGGTAGCTTTAACAGAATTTTTACATATTGTTTTAAACTAACTTAAAGCTTCGAAAATAGTAGAATTCATGAAATGAAACCGTATCTGGCCTTACTTTTGGGCACAGTGTTAAGGGTATTTAGACAGGTGACTTGTCTCTTGGAATAAATTCATAATTGTATTGAAATCAATTTTCAGTTATAAGCTTTTAAAAGGCACGGTAGAGAGGCGCAAAGCCTCTTGCAATAAAAAAATTTCAAAACAAATCAGGTCATAAAAAAAATCATATGAAGAATTTGATGAACAGTTCACCTGCAGTTTCTCGTGATTTTTTTCAGATTATCACTTGTTCGAATCAATCGTTTTATTTTCTTATAGGAATTCATATTAAATGATGTGCTTTCAGTCTTTCCATGTAAACATCATTTCTTTCTCTGGATGAAGATGAATCTTTTAAATGTTTGTAAAAATTCCTTCCTCTCGACACACTATTTCTTACTTTCTGCATTGTTGTAAAGAACGCACTTTCTATAGCCCGTCGCAATTTGTTCAAAATAAAACTGCCCCGTAGTTTTATATATAACTCATATAGGAACCACAAATAAATGCGAAAAACATATTAAAAATTATGCGAAGGATTTCCAGCTCTTCTTTAGATATCTTCTCTTTGTTTTCTTCCGCATTTTCGGGCGTAGAGAATCCCCAAGCATGTATTTATCCAAATCCCCCGCTACTTATAGGATTTGATATTAGATTTTTTTAAGCTGTTTGAATTTAGAGTTTTCATTCTCCTCGGTAGGTTACCCTCCCAAAGTTAAAGAACCTAGCTAAGGGTACAATTTATCCAAAGCTGGAAGGAGAACACATGGACTCCTGGTTTTCCCAAGTTCATTACTGGAAAGTGAAGTAAAAACAGCTTCACCCAGGTTTTGAACTCGGATCAATGATTCAATTTCCCGCCAAGATAACCGTTGCGCTTTAAGTAGACTCTGTGATGTATTCTTCAACCAGAAATATCCAACATAAAACTTCTTCACACGTTTGGATATTCTGCCAAACGTTTTCTTAAATTGTTCAAATTTTATTTTCGTTTTTTTCGGTTTAAACTTCCCTAAATAAAAAAAGGAGAATATACCAAAACTATTTTTCTATCATCTTCATTAGGACCAATAAGGTTGTAATTTATTTTAAACTTTCTTAAATAAAAAGTTGAATATACCAAAAATATTAGGACCAATAATTGGCTTTGTTTCTTTGCATAATGGCATATCAAGCTTCATAAGTTATTTAATGCTAAAGCCACCTTTGTATAAGGACAGTAGTGGTACTATTTAATCCATAGCTGGAAGGATAAAGGGGTTTATACGTTTCCCAAAGATATTTGTCCGAAAGTGAAAGCACGACTGGAGTTCGAACTCGATTATGACGATTCTGCAGCGTTTTAACCATTACACCAAGAAGACACCCCCGACGAGTAAGACTGTAATTTATTTAAAAAAAGATGCTTACTGGTGACAGTTGTATCACTACATAGTAAATCTTTCTTTATTAATGAATCATGTTATGAATATACCAATAAGTTCTAACAACAACAAAAAGAAAAATTGGTTGATTGATTGTCTGAGTTTACTGGCATGTCAAGTAGTCTAGGGTTATTTTATTTCGAGAGGTTGGAGAATTGCGTTCTTTGTAAATTTGTATTTCCATTTTTTGTGTTGTTGTTTCTGAAGACATCATTGCACGCACTTATATGATATCAAATATTGCTATTGAATACAAATGATTTGCGCCTAGTTCAATGGTTTCCAGTTTGACTATATAAAATTAATAATTATTTGGTTTTCAAGTGATTATTTCCATTCTATAATATTATTTTTGTACACATATATGTTTCAAGCAAGTAACAATAATCCTTAGGAAACAATTATAGTTGTATGTAACCATTCTTAATACAAATAATCTACAGTTATATGATATCAATTATTCCTATTCAATACAAATAATTTTCACACAGATATATTTTAATTATAGATAAGATCTTAACAGGTAGTTGCACTCCGCTTAAGAGTTAACCTTGAAGTAATGATAATGAAAGGGTATTCCACACTCCTCTGATCTCTAGAACTGAAGTCAAACGATGAGATACAATTTAGTTTCTTATCAAGCACCCTCTTTTCTTTTTAGTGGTGGGTATTTTTCAGTAGAGAATACAATCGACCAGTTGTAAACCTTATCAACAGAGGAACTTTTGGGGTTACCAAATAGTTTCGAAGAAAAATTTACTGAGTATTTTGTAAATTATTTTACATATAAGTAGTAAAATTCCCCTGATTCCTACTGCATTTCCCTTGAAATCTGGGATTAACCGCTTCATAAAAACAACGTACACACGAGTATGATCGATGAATTTCAGGTTTGAAAAAGAACTGAAATATAATATGTTTTTTTTTTGTTTTTGTTTTATCCAAAAATAATCTGGATTACTTTTGCATCTTTTTTCAAAAGAGATCGTTGTGGTTTTGTACAAGCCAGACTTATTCTATTCCAACAATGAAAAAATGTCTCCTTCATAAAATGTCTCCTTCATAAAATGTCTCCTTCATAAAATGTCTCCTTCATAAAATCTCCAAAAGAATTTGCTTTAATCAAGAAGGGTCAGAGGTATATTTCGGGATTATTAGCCAATGTATTTGAATGTTTAGTTCTTGGAAGTTGGTTAGAGTGAATTCGTATCTCGCTTGGCAGAAATGAAACTATTAAGAATATGAAATTTTATCAATGCCGTCACATCACAGACGTTGTTGTTTAGACCATTGAATGTCGTGTATGAGTCACCTGACCTTAGAAATTGAAATTTCTCATCGCTAATGAAACACTCTTTTTAAGAAAGCTCTTGTTAATCAGAAATGAAGTGCGCAAGTTAAACTATCTGAATCCTTTTATTGTTATTCAATTATTGTTGGTAACAGATTGTCTTTGATAAAAGAAAAGAATTGTTCGTCTGGAGATTTTACAGAATAAATAATGCAGTATATATTTTTCTTTTGAATAAGTTTATTTTGTAGCCCACTTTCCAATAAAAACTAAAATTGAGAACCAATGGATGATTACGTGACAGGAAATAGAAGGAGAGAAACTACAGAGAACCAGCAAAATAGACCAACACTAAAAAGAAATCAATTAAAAGAAAATAGAAAATAAGAAAGAATAAAAATAGAAGAAAATTTAAGATGAAGAAATGAAGGAAAGGAAGAAAATCCGATTAAAGGAAACGAAGAGAAAGAAAAAAAGAAAACAAAATCGGATACAAGAAAAAACAAGAAGGAAAAAAGAAAGAATATATGAAGAAAATGAATTTTAAAAAAGGAATAAGAGGCAGTGAGTAGGCAGAAAAACGAAATGAGAAAAAGAAAAAGAAGAAGAAAAGAGAGATTTAAAAAGTTCTTGGTGCATTCAATAAGTTTCCAGACTTTTTTGGACAGGCATTTAAAATTGTTGTAGATTCTTAAAATTTTAGTATGTTATTGTTGTACATCTTATGAGATGACTGACTAAATTCTTATGATTTCAGGTTCAAATGAACAGCTACAGCAGCAATTGGAATACACCCTACAGCTGGTGAATTTCAAAAATGCAATCTGGATGTGAGGATATTTTAGAAAAATGATATGCGATAAAATTCAGTTTTAAACTTGGAAAATATGCCACAGAAACGTATGGAATGATTCAGACTGCTTTTCGCCCATCTCGCATGAATCAAGCATCAGTTTTTGAGTGGTATAAGAGATGCAAGGAAGGCAGAGAGTTGTGAGGGATGATGAGAGGTGTGGGAGGAGTAAGGAAGTCAATACACCAGAGTTGATTGGCCAAGAGGTTAGGGTTAGGGTTAATATGTTGAGGTTTTACGGGAGTTCAGGAAGAGATTCCGTCGGAAGAGGCCAACACTCTTCAAATCGGCTCAGTGGTATTTCCACCGGGACAATACACCAGTCCACAACTCCGTTCTTGTCACAGACTATTTGACCAAGATGGGCATTAAGACAGTTCCTCAGTCTCCCTGTAGTCCAGACCTTGCTCCCTGTGACGTTTGGTTATTCCCTAAGCTCAGAGGCTGTCGTTATGAGACAATTAAGAAGATGTAAGAGGCTGTGACGAAGGTTATTGACACGCTCACACAAGAGGACCTCCATGGGACCTTCCAGAAGTTGTTGGAACGGTACAAGAAGTGCATTGCTGCCGGAGGAGATTACTTCGAAGGGGACTAAAGTTTCATGTGTGTAAACTTCTTTCATGGTCCGCGTACTTCGATGAAACAAAAAGCGAAAGAAAAATAGAGAAAAAGAAGAATGAAAAAATAAGGTGAACAATATAGAAAAAAAAAAAAAAAAGAAAAGGTTAGAATGATAGGCAGAAGAGAAATGGATGAGAAGAAAGGGTATCAAAAACGCTGTAAGAAATGCAATAGAATTTTTTTCTCTTTTTGAGTTTTTCATATCAGTTTTAATTGTAAATTTTTAATTGAAGTCTGGGTGACTACAAGTCTCTTCCTAACTCCAAGACTCAAACAAGTATTCTTGCTGATTGAAGTAATGATGTGGTCTTGAAGGTCACAATTCTTCCTCTGATTTCCAGTTTACCGAGCCTTTTCTTCAGGCCTTTGGGGACCGTTTCAAGAGAAAAAATTACAATTAGTCTCACTGTTATTTTCATGTTCCACAGATTTTTAGTTTTCTGGCTTGATCAAAGAATTTATTTTCTACTTTGCTTTCTTTCATTTTCACTTTATAGACCGCTGAAACACCAAAATCCTTGAGATGACAATTTTTCTTCTTGTTATTTAATACTAGATCTTTTCTTCTAAAAAGGATTTAGTCATCTGTTTGTGTCTGAAAGTCCCAGAGAATTTTAATCGTCTGACTTTTTATGACAGATTCTGGTTTGTGCACAAACAACTTATCAGCATGGTTGAATTTTAATCTCTTGCTCACGGAATCACCTTTTCAACTAGTTGGGCCTTATCCTGCCTAGTCGTTCCAAGACTTGTATTTCTTTTGTGCTTATTTTATATTTTAAAAAATTTGCAAGCAATTTTCGTAAACATCCTGGAATTGGAAATATTTTTAAATATCTGTTAAAAATGTTGAGTGGCATGGAAACAATATTTTATATGGATTTTCCCAAATTTGACATCTAGGTCGAGTCTCCCTTAAACAAAATTTACACGTGGTCATTCAACACATCTAATAGATGAATCCTGAAACTACCTTGAAGAGAAGAAAATCAGATTGCTACCAAACATTTGGACTTAATTTGAAAAGTCATTATGTCTTTTCTTTCTTTCAAAAAGAAGTGATCTGTTTATCAATAACATTTTATTACACATAAAAGTGGCAAATTTATTTTGATTGATTGAACTCAAATTACTCCATGGTGAATAAGATCATCTCAAAACCAAGGCGATTCTTTATGGTATTAACTATTGCAGTAGAGAATGTTTGACAGTGTCCATCTATCCAGGTTCTGATTTAGATGCTAATAGCATCATCGAATAATCCCTGACCTGGCCACTCCTCCATTGACTACTGAATTGACATTAAAGAGACGGACTTTATATTTTCACAAAGGAGTTTAAATTGACACTGCCAATTGCCAATTTCGATATCAACAGCTGTTTGAAATTTGAATATTCTCTACTCTCGTCCAATCATGTGTCAACGGGTAAAGATCTGAGAAAGATTTCAAGCAATAAATTCTGTGACATGTTGGCACCGAAGATAAGCAGAATAGTTGTTGATCTGCAGGTGCGTTGAACAAAGTGTTAATCACAAAGATCCATTGCTACTGCACCTATTTATTTATAGATGAATGGAAACCAATTGACTAGAAAGTGACTTACTTTATCCGGGAAACAAATCGACTTCAATTCTCATTCGGAGTTGAGCTATTGCTCATATTACAAGAATTATTTAGACCAATATTCACACTTTATTTATTGCGATCACTACGATTAAATCAGCTCGCTCAACAGTCTTCTAAGAATACGTTGATTGTATCTCATATAGAAGAGTAAGGCTTCCAAAAAAGAGTGTCCTGTGTATGACACTAATCTGCATCTTTGAACGAGCCTTGTTCTGGACATTTGAACAGTGTTGAGTACCCATTCATTTCCATTACTCCCATATCCACTCTGAACCTGCTGGTATCCCATCTTTGGATCAAATGGACTTGTTAAAAATATTTGTATTCGACAGGAGAGATCATAAGAAAATTTTAAATAAATAGCTTGCCAAAAATGTACATATAAAAATAAAATGAACGCGAGTCCTTAACCTTTAGAGATAGAATAACTCAAAAAAGCTGACATATGGTTAAAATCAATCAATCAATCAATCAATAATTTTACTGCTTCCTTCTGTCTCTTTTTAAACTTTTTGATTGAAAACACTTGCCGTTTTTGTCCCACCATTTCAGCCTTTATAAAATCCGGAAAAAATTATCTTCGTTTTAGTTTTCATCATGTCTACTTCACAATCAGTCGAATTGCTAACGGATTAAAAACAATCTCTTTGAATTGCAAAGTTTCCATTTTAACGTAAGAGTTACAAGTTTTATGTTTCAGATATAAAATACAACTATGATAAAAGATCGTAATTTACTTGTTTTATGATTGCTTAAAAGACAAAGAAATATGATTTAATGTTTTAAAAGAATTTCAAAAGAAATCAAATATAGAAAATTATTTGTGAATATTATATTTGCATAATTTTGTATGGACAAAAATTGTAGTTTACTATACAAACATTTATGTTCATAGATTTAATATCGATGTTAGAAAAGTATATAATTTCAAATAATACTGATAATTTAACCTTTTTAATTATCGGTTCCCATATTGTATTAATCTTTATACTTGGTCTGCTCAGCAGGTCATTGTATCATCCCATATGTGCTGATTTCTTAAGGTATCTAATCCTCCAATGTTCACTCTAAACTGTCTAGCAGGACACATAGCGTAACGGTTATAGGCGTTGGTTCCCTTAGCTTCTATCAAGTAAAAATCATTCAATCCACCCTTCTTTAATCTAACCAACAAACTATTTTGTTTACATTATCTAATTGAGTGAGCTTTAAACAACATGATTCAGATATCCTATGTGGACCATGTATTTTACCATTTTTATGGTATAAACCTACCCTGAAACTCACGGAGAATATTGAGGTAATTGAATCGAGTATCGAAACTTGAAGGTTTATCTTCGTATATTTGTCGTATCGGAATACCAAAACTCACCGCAACAATAATTTGCTTATGAGGAGCACAATATGAACATTTGTAGCAGAAGAAATATTTAATGGCTTAATATTTCCTCATGCTAAATAATGTAAAACAATTATCGGCTAATTAACAACATATTTATTGCATAAAAAAACTTAACCGAATACAGATATTAAATGAAATTCAAAAATACGTTAAGGAGAAAAGTCCTATTATGCAGCTGAAAAGTCTTTTAGTATGAGTTTGAGAGTCCTTAATCATATTTACCAACCCCTCTGCTCGGGCAAGACATGACACAAGGTCAATTTTTAAGCGGATTTTAACAGGTTTAAATTCAGAGTTTTCCTTCTCCTAGACTAGTTGCCTCACCAAAGCTGAAGAATTCAGTCAGCCCTACTTTTTACCCATAACTGGAGGGAGAATAATTGGATTCATACCTTTCCCAAGGGCATAAGTGCTATGTGAAATGCAATCAGTCTCCCTCAGAATTTGAACTTGTGTCGCCGTGGCCATTTCCTACGACGATAACCATTACACCACGGCCACCTCTTTGAGAGTCCTTAATAGAATGGAAGTTGTGTGAAGACTTACCTGAAAGCATGGTGTAGTGCCAGAACTCTCTGTTAGGAACGCACACACTGTCGAAGCAGGAACACAGAGAGAGAGAGAGAGAGAGAGAGAGTTTGACTTTGACTTAATTATATACCACTTTTGTCACGCCATCAACACTATTAAAGGTACTATTTGGAAGGCAAGTGATGTAATCCTTACAATACGATATCTAATAGTCTATATAAATATTTTGTCCCACTTCACTGAGTATCTGTCAGAGATTAAGTATAAACCGAAGACACACACACACATACATATATATATATATATATATATATATATATATATACGTGTGAGTGGGTGTGTTTAGAGACAGAAATAGAGAGAGATTTATCCGTTGAGTTCAATGCTGGTAAAGAATGACTGAAATAATCCAATTTTGTTGACGTTATTAGAAAACTTACTACATTTTCGTATCCTCCTTTTGATAATATTTTTATCATGTTTTGTTATCATTGAAATAAAACGACATGCAAAAGCTGAAATTGAGTGCTTTCAAAGAATATTCCCAAGTTACAATTACGTCACGCCAACAAAATACTGCAATCATCATCTTTCATAACAAAGCCGTTGCGTACCTGTCACGGTCTTCAGCATCGATTGCATTTAAAATTCGTTAAGAATTCAGACTTTTGCATGTAATTTTTGTCAAGGTTTAAGTACACATTTGGATATTATTTTATGCAAGTTCCAGACGTTTTTCTTCACTATTTTTGTGTTTGATGACATCTTTTTTCTCAGTATTTGGACATATCTTCAAAAATTGTATGAACTTCAGAAAATATTTCATAATTACGTCGATGATTCATTTGTTTATTTCAATGTCGTTGATTTTAAGGTTTCTTGGTATTGAAAAAAGCAATTTTCCGTGAATCCACAATACTCTTAGTATTATTATTTCACTCCTTACGACTTTTTCACACCAGCATTAGCTGGTGAACTTTCTCAGGTGTCTGAGTGACAAAACGTCTCCTCGGGTCCTCTGTACTCTTCTGGTTGAATGGTTAAATATTAATCGTATACACAATTTACAGTGAATCCTTTTTCGCACCCAGTCGTGCCTAGTCTTGCTCTCCTTTTGTGCTAGTCTGTTGCATTTGCTTATTATGTGATTCACTGTTTCATCTCTGTCTTCACATCATCAATACTCACGATTTTGTTGCGCATTATCAATTTTCGCGTTGATGCAATTGGTCCTAGTGCCGTTGTTTCGTGCTACCATTAAAAGATTCGACATTTTTATTGAGGTTTCCACTTCTTAGCCATGTCCATGTATTCTCGTGTGCAATCTTGTCAGTTTGTAGGTTGAAATGTCTATAGAGTTATTTTTCTTCCCATTTTTGTTTTCTAATTCTTTTTTTTTGTCGGTAATGGCTGATCTAATTTGAGTTTCTTTGATCTTTTCAACATATTTCTTGAGGCCTTGTGTTGATGGCTCTACGCAAACCTCAGCGCTAATGAAAAATCCTCCTTCTTTTCTTGACATGTAGTCTATCAAAGTCATCTCTAGGTTGTAAGGCTTTGTACTTACTCTACAATTTTCAGAGCACTTTGGTCGATTTTTCTCACTTCCTCCCTTGTTCCTTTTAAAAGAGGGGGTCTACCTAGATGTTTATTCCATTGATGAGATATCTGCCGTAGAATTCGGTTTCAATAAGTATTCTTGTTCTGACTATCTCTTATTTTTCATTCATCTCTGATGGTGTCCATTTAGAATATTCCAAAGTTCTTATTTTTTTTCTCTCTTGTTTTCTACTAGTTGCTGCATTCGCTTATTATGTGATTAAGCATTTCAACCCTGTCTCCACATAACCCACATTTGCTTTTCTGTGACGTATAATCAATTTTGGCATTATTTTCTGTTGCTATAAAAAGAGATTCACTTTCTTTCTTGGGGTTTCTCTTCCTTAGCCATGTCAAGGTCATCACGTGCGTAATCTCTCAAGTTTTGTCGTTCGAAATATCCATTTGCAATTTTTCTTCCCATTTTTATTTTTCTAGTTTTTGTGTTTGTTTTTCAAGTTGTTTTTATATTGCTATTGCTGTTACTGGATGCTGTCATTAATCTTTCTTTGATCTTTTATAATAATCCTTTAGACTTTGTTTTAATGCATCTACTGAATCTTCTTCCTCATTCTTTTCTTGTCACATATAATCTGTAGATGTCATCTTTCGAGTGTGACGTCTTGTGCATAGTCATCAATTTCTGTGTCCTTTTTGCATTTGTCTGAGTTCATTCCTTATCGATTTTAAAAATGGTCAGGAGTATTTTACAAGGGGAACCTGTCCCAGTCGGCTGGACCTGTAGAAAACACCGACTGCATCACTTTTCATATTCGGTAAATACCTTAATATCATTCATTTTCATAAAATAATTATTCTTCATTTGGGATCTTGTCAATTTGAAACTCCGGTGCCCTACATGAGGATATAATTTTGTTGCATCATTGAAATAACAAATACCAGCGGAGAGAGAGAGAGAGAGAGAGAGAGAGAGAGAGAGAGAGAGAGAGACTCTGTGAAAGATGCCTCTTTCTATTTCCACATCTGTTAGAGATTGTGCTCCTTATGATTTAATTTTTCCGTTTTCAATAGCATTCGTAAGGAAGTCTATGACTGTCAGATACCATGCACCTTGAAACTTTATACAAACTGAATCTCTTTCGGTTTTTCCGGAAACAGATCGTAGCATTAAAAGCGAGTAATAGACTTCTCTTATTTGAGCGAATAGGAGTTTCCGCTTTATAAGTAAACACGTTATCGGTCTATAGTTGCGGGGTATAGTCCTTCTTTGAATTCTTTGAAGCTCATTTCTTCGTTAGGTTTGCAAATAGTATCAGATTTAGCAGAATCTGACTAAATTTCATCAAATGTCCTTACTGGCCAGATTTTTATCAACTGTTTAATCTCCTTCTTAGCTTAACCTATACTTGCTATTCCCTTGCATATTACCGATTTTCGCTTTAATATATTTGGTACTTATGGAATTGTTTTGTGCTCCTTTTAGAAAAATTGTGTTGCTCACTTGATATACCCCTTTCGTCGCCATATCTATGACTTCTAGTGTGAAATCTCGCAAGTTTGTGGCTTGAAATATCCATATTGCTGTTTTTCTTCCCATTTCAGCTTCCTAGTTTTTGTTGGTTTTCTCTCTGTACTTGATTAATACTGGCTGCTCTAATTAGTCTTCCTCTTTTTAATGTAATCCTTGAATCTTCGTATAGAAGCATCAATGCAATCTTTAACACATGCGAGTCTTCTGACTCCTCTTTTTCTTCATACATACAGTCTACATCATCTCTCGGATATAAATTTCCCAGTCGGCTGTGGCCGTAAAATACACCGACCGCACCTCTGCAGAGGGGTAAAACCCCCCAACGGGTGTCCTGGATATGACACTAAACAATCTGATGGTGAGGTTCCAGTGATGCAGGGGCTTTGGGGAAAGCGGAGTACCCCTTTATAGCCATTTCTCCTTGGTACACGCTGCGTGCTTATGCTAAACTGAATTGTTTTAAATAGAACTGTTTTTTGACATGGAAACTGTATTTACTCTCGACGAAATTGTTTAACATCGATCTGTTTTGACATTTTGCTGAGTGTAAACAAAATCTGTACTTATACTAAACTGAATTAGTAGAATTAAAACTGCTTGATTAAACCGTATAGCTCGAAATAGAAATGTGTTTCACAATTAAACTGTACTTACATTTTAACTGCGTGCTCATGCTAAACTGAATTATTTTGAATTGAACTGTTGTTGACAATAAAACTGTACTTACGCTAAACTGAATTGTTCTATATAACTGCTTGAATAAACTGAATAGTTTGAAATAGAAATGTTTTTGACAACTGTGTACCCATGCTAAACTGAATTGTTTGAAATAGAACTGATTATTTATATAAAAATGAATTTGGCGTTAAATAACCTAAAAAGGTTGATATGCCATAAAACCCAACTAACCAACCAACCAATCGGATATAAAGCCTTGAACATAGTCATCAATTTTCTTGTCCTTTTGGTCTATTTATCTGATTTCTTACCTTGTCCAGTTTGTGAAAGGTTCAGAGTATCTTATAAAGAAGACTGTCTAGGTATTTATCTCTGATGATTTTTCTGCTGCAGAGTTTGTATTCGGGAATTATTTTTCTTATTGTTTCCTTCTTCTCTGTTTGTTTGATGGTGTCTATCTTGAATATTCCCTAGTAGTTTTCGCGAAGTGTTCTAGTGCTCACCTCCAAATTTCATTCCTATATCCTGCCAGTATATTCTTTTTGTTTATAATAAAGTCTCGGATTCTTTATCATTTTTGCAAATACTTTTATATCATACTTGCACATAAATTGATTTATCTTTTCTTTTGGAAATTTATAGCTTCTTGTGCATTTCTTAATTACGTTGTGTCATGACAAATTGAAGTGACGAGAGTCAGTCTACCTGGAATATATCATTTTAGTCAATCCATGGCTACTTTGTTTCGCCTCTATTTGGTATCTTTGATGATTTGCTAATCGATATTTAAAAGGTCATTTGTTCTTCGTGTTCCCATACGGCATCTTTTTTGTTGTTCTGAAAAGATTTCACTGCATAGAAACGAGGAATAGATTTCTTCTTTTATCGATGCGGTCAGGATTTTCCACATCATAGATAAACACGTTATCAGTCTATAGTTGCTGGGAGTTGTCCTTTTTTAGAGTCCCTCTGAATAAAAGTCGTTTTCCTTTCGTCATCCATTAGGGTTTACTTGATTCTTGAAGATATTTACTCACAAGATCAATCCGTTGTGAATAGGTATTATTCTTTTTTTTAAGAAGAAAACCATATATATCCTCATGACCTGGCGTTTTCCAATTCGATACTTTCTTGAGTGTTGCTCTAAGTGAGTTCAGGTGTATGTTTGCCTCGTAGTTTTCTTCAAATAATTCTTTTTTTATATTATTTCTCCATTTGATCTTTTTCCTTTGTTCTTTCCGTTCCCATATTTTACTCGAAAACTGTTTTGTTTTCTTTGCATCCTGTGGTTGATTTGCTTTGTGCAAATTTGGTTGAATTTTCTTTCCTTATTTTGGAAAGTCCGGTTTGATTTGCATAGCTTGACACTGTCCCAGTACCTTTTGTCTCGCCTTTCTTTCGGCCATATTTTCCGAATTATTTCTTCCCACAGTATTGTCAGACGTGTCTGCGGTTACGTTTTCGGGATCGTTTTTTCCGTTGGGCTATTAAGTGTTTTTCGTTCCTCGGTACTTTCCCTTTTGGTAGCAGTTTCTTCTATTTTCTTCTGTCCTTCTATCCTCATTTCGCATCTAGTTTTTGTCTTTCTGTTCGGATTCCTTTGGGGAATACCAATTTTATTACTGTCTAGTTTTGCACCTGCTTAGATTACTTCGTTCAAATCGATGATCTTGTCCATTGGGATATGTTTCAATAACTTATTTATTTTTTCGGTCTCAACTTGACTTTTTCCTGTCTTGATTTCTGAGTAATCGTAATGTTGACTTCTATTCACTAATGACATTTTTTATTAGTTCTACTTTTTTTTATCTTCTTGTGTTAACATTGATGTTGGGTTGTTGGGTTCCATGGTTGTTTGGTTTTCAATATTTGGTGTTTTCATTCGTTTAGGAGGTTCTCTTTGACTATATTTTCATGATTTACCTGTCCATGTATTTTTAGTATATCAAGATTAGAAAGCTAATCTTTCTTTAGAATAAACCTCGATTGGTCAGTAAGTTTTTAATTTATTGTTCTAAATTTAGCGGATTCCGCTAAGATCTGAATAATTCTTTTCCAATAAATTCTTTGTGTTCAATTACTTTAAAAATAACTATAGTTTGCATTTTTATTGTCTTCTCTTGTCCATATCCGTTGGTGTGTCTGATTTGAGGAGTTGCTTTAGTCATTGCTTGCGTCCTTGAAACTTGAGCAGCCAACATTGGCAGGTTCCCTTTAGGTCCCTAACTATCACGGGAGCATCTGCCGATCAGGACACTAACATCTGTCATGTGAGTTCCACATTTATTAAGAGTTGGATTTTTTTATTTTTCATGGGCAGTACATTGAAGCTATATTAGACCCAAGGGTGGATTAATATTTGTGCTCCTGTCACAGATATGACCATGTGCTCTTGTAAGAAAGTGGAAACTTCAATGGACCACAAAAATCACACGTCTTTAAAATTACAACATTTTAACGATCCAACGATCCTTTTTTTTATATCTTAATCCTTTTTTTTAAGCTGATACATTTAACAGGAATTGGTTTATGACGGATACTAATGTTTATACTCTTATACACTTGCAATTTGGAGGGGTTTCACAATGTTTGACTTAAACTTAATGTCCTCCAATATTTTACTTTCTTAAAAGGCTATTTAATTATTTATTCCTATCTAACGCCACTGGTTAACGACGTTTTGCAAAAAATTCCAGTCAAGTGATTTGGGTGGAGGCGGGAACTGCTGCTAGAACTAAATTTCTTTCCTCTTCTTTCAATAATTATTATATTTTCCAGCTTTTTAAAAGTCTAAATTTTACTTTGATAGTACGGCAGAGATTTTTTGATATTTATATAAATTTTGCCATATCAAAAGATAAGATTACAAAGATAGAATAATAATAATAATAATAATAATAATTATTATTATTATTATTATTATTATTATTATTATTATCATTATTATTATTATTATCTGAATAGTTTTCTTCCTTTTTCTTCTTCTTGCTCTCTTTTAATTCAATCTCATCATTGATATTATTATTATTATTATTATTGGTTGCGGTGGGGTGATGTTGCTGTCATCGCTGCATATATTATTTCTTATTTCTGTTTTGTTCTAACCACAAAGAGCGTTGCAAATTCTTTTTCATCTCCAACCAGATGTTTTTATTATATCCATCCCTCTACCAGAAAATTTGCTCTTTTTTATCTTTTATTATGACATCTGTCATGAATATTTAGCAATATCTTTGTACCATATTTTACCCATTTCAGTCTCCAACTTTCTGTGTTTCCAATTATTTGTTTACTGTTCTTTGTGGTCTAAACTCTTCGAAATGCTACATATTTCTTTCTTCTTTTATTTTCATCCTCAAAGTCTGCATTTCCTTTTATGACTTAGTTTCTATTATTCACCTGCTATTACAAGAAATGTCATGTGTTCTTTGTATCTTTGTAAATAAAATAGATTTAAAGAAATATTTATTTTATATATATTCTAACATATTTAGTGTAGATATCAGTTATTTATCAGTTTCGGCGAAAAGCTGTATCTGTTAGGAAATTAAAATTTGAAACCCAATCGCATTTTTTTTGCAAGATTATGTTATTGAATAAACCCTCAATTATTGTTTTTTTTTACATTAAACAAACAGGCTTATATCACAAATTATGTAGAGTATCATAATATTCAATTTTACTAATATTTTTAAATACTTTAATAAAATACACTGAATAAACACTTTTGATAATTCTACAATATCAAAAGCAAGAGATTCTAATTTTGATTTCCACAAAGTTAATCATACAAACACCATAAAAACGGCACGGAGACAAAATTAATTCTTTTATTTTTCTATTGTTGTGAGTGTATTTTCATTCAAATCAAAATCTTGTCAGAAGCCAATATTTTGTCTACGATTATCATCTGCTTACTTAAGCGATTCGAGAGTAGATCAATCCAATGTGACGTGATTAAAAACAGCTATGACTGTAAAAAAGACAAACAACAAAATCATAATGGTAATAAATAATTCATCTAAAAAATTGGAAAGATTATTTGCAATAAAACCTTAATAATAAAAATAATAATTATAGTTTATAATTCTACTAAATGTAGCAACTACTGTGAGACAGGGGTGGTATTTAGTGGGATTAATGTGATAAAATGATATCTTGAATTGGTTCATATTGTCCTATACAAAAAAAAAAAAAACTAAAACAGTGATAAAAATCTGTTCTTTACTGATTTTTTGCCATTAGAAAAATAAACAAAAACCCTCTTTAATATATTAGAAGAAAAAAGATCAACATTTATTTTTTTCTGATTTTGTATTACCCTATTTTATAGAATATCACAATACGATATCAGTATTTCTTCTTTTTTTTTTTTACTTTATATAAATCCTTTTCGGGCAATTCTTATGCCTACAATGTTATGGTTAAATTTCGAAGAGGTTCCTCTAACATTACAACAAGCCAGTTCTAGCTCCATTCACACTATTACATTCATCTTTGTGGCCCAGTCGATTGGAGCTGAAGAATACACCGACTGCACCTTGTGCAGAGGGGTAAGACACCCCATCGAAATGAGTGTCCTGGATATGACACTAAACAATCTGATGGTGAGGTTCCAGTGATGCTGGAGCTTTGGGGAATGCGAAGAACCCCTTCATTACAATTGCTCCCAGGTCCACTCTGGCCTGGAATGGTAGCACCTGATAGGACCCTATCTATGAGTTAAATAGAACTAAACTGCGTACTTATCCTAAACTGAATTGTTTGAATTAAAACTATTTGACTAAACTGAATAGCTTGAAATAGAAATGTTTTTGACAATTAAACTGTGTATTTACATTTAAACTACGTACTAACTGAATTGTTTCAAATGGAACTGTTTTTGACATTGAAACTGTACTTAAGCTAAACTGAATTGTTTAATATAGAACTGTTTTGACATTTAACTGTGTGTAAAGAATACTTATACTAAACTGAATTATCTAAATTAGAACTGTTTGACTAAACTGAACAGCTTGAAATAGAAATGTTTTTGACATTTAAACTTAGTACATATGCTAAACTGAATTGTTTGAAATAGAAATGATTATTTCTATAAAAATTGATTTGGCATTAGATAACCTACAAAGGTTGATATGCCATAAAACCCAAATAACCGACCAACAGTCAACAACATTCTTGTTTGAACTAATATTCTTCGGGAAGAGCTGAACTCCCCTGTCTTCACAGCTATGGGTCAAAGTGTACGACCACTGTTCTTCTAGAAGGAACTTTGGCATTAGTTAAGTCAAGAAGGTTGATGAGCCATTAAACAAAGAAACTAAGCCAAATCAAATCTAATATAACATACTCGCAATGTTTCTTTTGATTAGAAAAATAATAATTACCCTTCCTCTGAAAACATATCTGAAAAATACTTCCATCACATCAGTGGTTTCCTCCTTCCCCAAAGTCATAAGGGTAATGAGCCCTATCCTACTATGTTTGCTCATGATATGAAGTTTGACTTTCATTTGAAAAAAAACGAGAGAATTTCTACGATCGATTATATTACATACAAAGTAACCAAACGTTCAACAGACGATTGACAATGTTTTCTTTAAGTGACTAGATTTAAAACATTTTTTTATTACCAGAAAGTTAAATCTGAACGCAAATATACAAAAAGTTGCAATCTCTTTAGTGTTAATAACTAAAATTAATTAGATGTCATGTTATTTTTCGGAAATATCGTTTGGATGAAAACAATTGGTGGACGTACTTGATTTCTCAAGGTAAAGAATTTAGTTTGATAAAAACAGTCATCTGATTAGAGTCAAAATGTAGTAAAAATACAGACAACGAGATTGGAGATTCGTGTTAAGACTGACCTGTAACAGTTAAAAGCTATGAATGGATAAATACTTTGAATTAAAGTATTTGAATTCTCAAGGAAACGGGTAATAAGACAAAAAGAAAACGATTGTTTTTAGGGTTGACAGTAATGATAAAAAGGAAAGCTAATCTCACAGAAATATATTACATAAAAGCAGCTGCTGACAGTGTTAAAACAATGATAAAAATATCCAGGCACTAATCGGAATAAGTTGAAGAATGTATTTTACATTACTTTACGTCAGAGATGACTCCTGGCCTGGTTGACAATTAAATGTTCTTAGTATGGCAGAACAATATGAACTAGTATCAACACATTCGTAGGATGATAAAACACGTATTTCATTGAAGATGATGAAAGAAAAGACGATGAAACAAAAGAAAAAAAATTAGTTTATTCGAAATATGAGTTTAGAATAAACTTTTATTCCTTATCTAATGAATTAAAACAGTCTTTTAATCAGTCAAAATCGCTGGACATCATTACTCTTTTGTCATCAATTACGAGAGGCGATACCAGAGCTAATCAGCATTTTCCGAAGCGTGGTTATTGCTAGTTGAAAAAGTTTTGATGTCAAGAAACCTATAAATGCACTGACTACTTTTCCTTTTGAATGGAATGATTTTTGGCGTAAAAAAGTGTCCATGTGCTTAGGAAAATGATCATCTGTGGGTAAGAGATCAGGAAAATAGGAAGAATGGGACATTGTCTCCTATCCCATCTCAATGAGTTTTTGTAAGGTTATCCTGGCAACATGAGGCTGACCATTTTTATGACGCAAAATGCAGACACAGCATGAAAAGTAAAAGCATTATTGTTCGTTTGTTTTTTTTTCATTTTTATGATTATGGCCTTATAATCTTTAAAATCAAATTCAGAAAAGAGAAAATTAAAAAATACTACACTTTAATCAATTGGACTGTGGATTTTTCATGCAATTACAATTAAAAGAGTATATTTGAAAAGAATTTAAACAGTTTATATAAAAAAATCGGAAAATATTTTTTGAGTAATCCAATAAAAAAAATTTGAATCGGAGATATTTCGAGGAATTATCAAATGATATGACTTAGAATAGGACTTCATGGTGACGGTAAAAATGTCTGAATAATGTGTACGCGAAGGTATCAGACATGAGCAGAAAAGCCATGGCCAATAAAAACAAACGAAAATTTGCATCATGGTGACGGTAAAACATGTCTGACAAATGTGTACGTGAAGTTATCAGATATGAACAGGAAAGCCATGGCCAATAAGAACAAACGAACATCTGCTTCATGGTGACGGTAAAAAATGTCTGACTAAAGTATACGTGAGGGTATCAGATATGAAGAGAAATGCCATGGCTAATAATAACAAATAAGAATCCACTTTATGGTGGTGGTGAGAGAAATTTGATTCATGCAAACATCAATGGATCAATCATGAATAGATGAAAAGAACCCCCTTAAACAGATTGCACAGTCGGCTGGGGCTATAGTATACACCAACTGCATTTCTGCAGAAGGGTGTCTCTCCAACGAGTGTCCTGACATGACACTAAACAATCTGATTGTGATGTTCTAGTAATGCTGGAGCTTTGGGGAATGCAAAGCACCCCTTCATTGCCATTGCTGCAAGGCCCACTCTGACCCGGGGTGGTAGCACATGATAGGGTCTTATCTATGGGTCAAATAGGACTAAAATGCGTACTTATGCTAAACTAAATTACTTGAAATAGAACTGTTTTGTTATTTAAACTGCGTACTAATGCTAAACTGAACTCCTTCAAATAGAACTGATTATTTGTATAGAAATGGAATTGGCATTAGATAACCTACAAAGGTTGATATGCCATAAAACCGAAACAACCAACCAACCCAAACAACTAGATATCAGAGGAACTCGAGAGGGAAAATTGACGGAGCCCATATCAACATACGATTTACTTCTTTTTGAAGAAAAACGAAATTATTTGAACTCTAAATAAGTTACATAAAGAGCTAAGAAGTTTGAAGAACGAGTTATCTCGAACCCAACAAGTTGATAAGTGTCACTAATTTTTATCACTATTTAGGTGGTTCGATTTCTTTGTTTCATGGCATATCAACTTTTGTGGGTTATTTGATGCCAAAGCCATCCACGTAGAACAGCAGTGATTCTCTTTAAACCACAGCTCGAAAAATAAGGGATGTACATACCTTTCCCAAGGGCACTAGTCCGAAAGTGAACGTAATAGCGTGTCTGGAGTTTGAACTTGCTTACTTTGTGGCTGGATTTCAGTACCTTTGCCCCAACAGCTCGGGGACTTCCTCCATCGTTAACACTCCAGATTTATACGACCGAAATATATTACCTATTAGACTACGACAGTGTCTTGTCTTAAGATAGTTTCGGAGACACGGAAAGTTTTAACGAAAGCCTGTAACACCCAACCAATAAGTGTAAATAGCATTGGTTTCGGATTCTTTGTTTAATGGCATATCAACCTTTGTACGATATTTAATGCCAAAGCCATTCTCCTAGAAAAACAGAAGTGGTACTATTTAACCCACAGTTGGGAGGATAAGGGGGTTCATACCTTTCCCAAGGGTATTTGTCCGTAAGTTAATGTAATAGCACGATCTGTAGTATGAACTCGCTTACTACGATTCCGCAGTCCATCTCTTTAACCATTACACTACGAGGATACCCACTAAATAGCATTGACCCAAGAAAACATGTTGAAAAATACACCATGACCTGGTAGAATAAATGCTTTTTGTATGATTTGGTAACAAACTTATTGATTTACCCGCAAAGATGCATATAGTTGTAAATTGTATAACGTCTAAGATTAGTTCTACAAATTTGATGTTGCACGATTTAAACGCCGCGGGAACTGATCCATTTAAGCCACAGAAGAATAAAACAAATAATCAAATAAAAAAATATAATTTTGAATATACACACTGCTCTTTAAATTGCAATTGGTAACTGGTAACATGACCAAATTCATGCGTCGTATTTTGGAACTATTCTTTTAACAACGGACGTATAAGCGAATAGACCTTGCATGATGCACTCATTGATATGTTTTCGATTAGACCGTCTTGAGAAGACGTCTAACAAATTTGAAAAATGTATTTAGCATGATTTTTTTAAAATTTTTCATAGACTGGATATATATTGGAGAGACATTGATGAATCAACCTACTACTCTCGGGTTTTACAGGGAGAAAAAGTTGACACTTCTTGACTAACCGGGAAGCCTTAAGAAGTTGGAAATTATATGCTTCCTACCACTACATTCCTCCCTCAATTCAGATCTTCCAAAGTCATCCTATGGCTTTGTACCCAGATATTCTTATGTTGTATACTTGTTGGTAGGTTATTAAGTCGACTTATGTGGTAGGTGTCCAAACTATTTAAATCTCTGTTAGTTCATCTGATGTTGAACTAGTGTTGTTCTCTCCATTTCTCAGATATTAGTTTCTTCTAGATATCATCAGAAACAAACAGATCAGAGAAATGGTTGGAAAAGCGCGTTTCATTTGCAGCTTTTCTGAGAAATCACATTTCACAGGTGTTGATTTGCTTTCAAGAAACGTTGTATCCTTGTCTGAAACTAATACATCGGGGTTGGGATGAAGATGATTTTGGCTTTGATCTCATTTAAGATATTAAGATGATTCAGCAGCAGTGATATTTGATGTTCTTAGGATTCAGAAACCTAATCTAAATCTTTGTTGTTAATCTTCCATCTTAGATTAGGATGCTTCTCATACATTTGAAATCGAGCACTTGTTTTGTTTGGGGTCTATTGATCGAGATTTTGAGGTTGTTTACTTTTTTCATAGGTAATGCCCTTTAAGCCTTTCTTACAAGTAATGTACAAGACTCCAGCCATCTGAAAAAAAAAAAAAAAAACAACTCATACATCGAGTCCGGTTCTTAATAATTATATAAATGAATAGTAAGAGTACCCATTCCTGCTTTACACTTGACAACATATTGAACCAATCTGTGACCATTTATGATATTATAATGAATATACTAACAATTCCTGCTTCCCACCTGACAGATATTGACCCAATCTATGACAATATATGATATCATAATAATATAGTACCCATAGAACCCATTCCTGCTTTCATCATCATGTTGCGCCATCAGCACGGATATCCCTGACCCTCTCTTGCCACCTCTCTGCTTCTTTTGTTCGTCAGTTCGAAGCCATTCTCTTTGATTTTGTCAATCGATGTTCTAAGTACGTAGTCTAGACAAATGATAAAGAGGTACGGAGCCAGCGTGTCCCCTTGTAGTACTCCTGCTACAATGTCGAAGTATTCTGTGTCTCCATCTGGGTTGAGATGGTTTCATTTGAAAGGCCGTAGGCGGGTTGAATTTGCTTCATCTTTCCTCTGTGTATGGAGTCAAAGGCCTCGTAAAAGTGGCAAATAATATTGTTGTCTCTAGGTTTTTTACACGTACACCTTTAGGAATTCGACGGATAGTCAAAATTTGTAACGTCGTGGATCAATTCCTCCGGAAGCCATTTTGGCTCTTTCATTGCTTCCGGCAGGTGCTCAGGGCTACATCCTATATCGGCACAGTGGTGCTCTATGTAGTTTCGAGCCGGTCGTCCTGCCTTTACTCGTCCATGAGAAGGCACCCACAGGAGTACATCACTTATGAGCTCGTCCCTACTCCAGCAGTGTCCCGCATGTCTGGTTCGTCTAATTTTTATAGTTTTCCTGATGGGTGGTTGGTGTCCGTACAGGTTCTGCTTTGTGGGGTGCTGCCTGAAGGACTTGTTCAATATTGCTTGCTGCATTCTTGTGTTGTTGCCGTCAAGTTTTTTTTCTTTATACGTTTAGTTAGTGTCCATGTAGAGCATCCATATAGCAGTATAGACATGACAGCTGCCTGGAAAAAAACTGCGTTTTATTTTATCGGTCAAGTCTGACTTCCATATGACTGATAGTCTATCGATAAATGTCCATGCCTTTTCTAGTCGCGTGGTGATGTCTGTCTCGGTTAATGAGACCCTGCTTCCTTGGTAGGTGAACTTGTCTACTAGTTTCAGAGCGCTACCGTTCAGTGTGGTGATGTCGCCTGTTTGTTAAAAGCACATATATTCCGTCTTGTGTGCATTGACTGGGAGGCCTATGCCAGCAGCTGCTCGTTTCAGATTATGTAGCAGTGTTTCGGCTTGGGCGGGTGTATTTACAAGAAGGGCTATGTCATCGGCGTAATCGGCGTCGGTAATTGTTTTTGCAGGGTATCTTCTGCTTCTTTCCTTTTTTTAGTTTGAAACCGTTTTCTTTGATTTTACGAATAGACGTCCTAATCACGTAGTCTAGACAGATGAATGAGAGGTATGGGTCTAATGTGTCTCCTTGCAGTACACTTGCTACAATGTCGAAGTAGTCTGTGCCTCCATCCGGAGAACGGACTTTTACCTTGGTGTTTCTATCATCATCATCATCATATCGTGCTGGCAGCACGGATATCCCTGACCCTCTCTCGCCACTCCTCCCTATCGTTCATCGCCCTAGGCAGGTCTTCAGGACAACAACCTGTATCCTCACATAGCTGCTGAATGTACGTTCGTGCTGGTCGTCCTGCTTTTGCGCGGCCATGTGTGGGGATCCATAAGAGTACATCTCTTATGAGTTCATCTCTGCTTCTCCAGCAATGTCCTGCATGTCTGGTTCGCCTAACTTGAATAGTTTTCGTGATAGGGGGCAGGTGGCCGTACAGTTGGTGTCTTGTGGGGTGTTGCTGCCAGGACTTGTTCAGGATTGCACGCAGCATTCTTGTGTAATTGCCATCTAGTTTCTTCTCCAGCCGTGTTGTTAGCGTCCATGTAGTGCATCCATATAGCAGTATCGATGTGACCGCTGCCTGGAAGAAACTGCGTTTCATTTTATCGGTTAGGTCTGATTTCCATATAGTCGATAGCCTATTGATAGCTGTCCATGCTTTCGTTAACCTCGTTTCGATGTCCTTTTCGGTTGATTCGACGCTGCTTCCTAGGTACGTGAATTTGTCTACTAGTTTAAGAGGGGTTCCTTTTAGAGTGGAGATGTCCCCCGTTTGGTTATAGCACATATATTCCGTTTTGTGTGCATTAACATGGAGGCCTATGCTTGCTGCTGCTCGTTCCAAACTATGCAGAAGTGTTTCGGCTTGGTCAGGTGTATTTGCCAGTATCGCTATGTCATCGGCGTAGTCGGCGTCGGTAATTGTTGTTGCGGGGTATCTTCTGCTTCTTTTCTTCGTCAGTTCGAAGCCATTCTCTTTGATTTTGTCAATCGATGTTCTAAGTACGTAGTCTAGACAAATGATAAAGAGGTACGGAGCCAGCGTGTCCCCTTGTAGTACTCCTGCTACAATGTCGAAGTATTCTGTGTCTCCATCTGGGTTGAGATGGTTTCATTTGAAAGGCCGTAGGCGGGTTGAATTTGCTTCATCTTTCCTCTGTGTATGGAGTCAAAGGCCTCGTAAAAGTGGCAAATAATATTGTTGTCTCTAGGTTTTTTACACGTACACCTTTAGGAATTTGACGGATAGTCAAAATTTGTAACGTCGTGGATCAATTCCTCCGGAAGCCATTTTGGCTCTTTCTAAGTATGTTCTCAATTTCGAGTTGTATGTGATTGTGGAGTAGAGCAGTATACTTGACAAAATATTGACGCAATCGACGTTATAATGGAGATACTATGATTATAGTACCAATTCCTACAATACACTTGACAACAAATTTAACCAATCTGTGATCATTTATGATATCATAATGAATATAGGACCAATAGCACCAATTCCTGCTTTACAATAAACAACACATTGACCCAATCTATGACCATTTAATATATCATTATAAATATAGAAACGATAGTACCCGTTACTGCTTTAGAGTTGACAACACATTGATTCTATCTGTAACCATTTATGATATAATAAATATAGTATCCATTAATGTTATACACTTGACAACACATTGACGTAATCTGTGACCATTTATGATATTGTTATGAATATAGTACCAATAACAACCATTCCAGCTTTAAACTTGTCAACATTTTGACCCGATTTGTGGCCATTCATGATATTGTAATGAATATACTAACCATTCTTGCTTTACACCTGACACATATTGACCCAATACGTGATCATTTATGATATTATAATCCATATAGTACCCATTCCGGTTTTGCACTTGACAACACATTGATCCAATCTTTGATGAATATATTTCCCATTCCTGCTATACACTTGTCAACACATTGACTGAATTTTTTACCATTTCTGATTGGATAAAGAATATAGTACACATTAATGATAAACTCTTGACAACACATTGACCCAATATGTGACAATTTATGTTATTATAATGAATATAATACCCATCCTATCAATATAATTGCCATCACATTGAACAAGTCTGTGAGCATGTATGATATTGTAATAAATACCGTAGCCATTGTATCCTATCTCTGACCATTTGTGATATAATAAAAAGTGTACCCATTCCTGCTTTACACTTGTCAACACATTGACCCAATCAGTGACCATCTAAGATATTATAATGAATATAGTACACATAGTACCCATTCCTCTTCTCAATTAGCGTCATATTGGCCCAATATATGACCATTTATTATATTATGATAAATAAAGTACCAATTTCCGCCATACACTTGACATCACATTGAACCAATCTGTGATAATCTATAATTATATCATGCACACACACTTCTACTTTACACTTAACAACACATTCACCCAATCTGTGACTATTTATGATATCATAATAAATAAGATATCATAATGAATACAGAACCATAGTACTCATTTCTACTTCATGCTTGACTTCACATTGACACAATCTGTGACCATTTATGGTATTGTAACGAATGTAGTGGCCATTGTACCCATTCCTGCTTTACACTTGGCAACACCTTGATCCAATCAGTGACCATTACAATGAATATTACAATGAATTTAGTTACCATTGCTTTACACTTTTAAACACATTGAAGCAATCTGACAATATTTATGATATTATAATGAATATGATATCCATAGCACCTACACCTGCTTTAAACATAACAACTTACTGACGCATCTTATGAATATTTATGATATTGTAATGAATATAATACCCAAGGTACCCATTCCGGTTTGCACTTGAAACATATTGACCCAATCTCTGACCATTGACGATATATTGAATATAGTACCCACAGTACCCATTCCTGCTTTACACTTGACAAAATATTGACCTTATCTGTGAACATTTATGATATTATAATGAATAAAGTACCTATATCACATATTCATGCTTTACAATTGACATCACCTTGAACCAATCAAAGAACATTTATGATATCATAATGAATACAGTACCCATTCTTGCTATATACTTGATGACATTTACCCAATCTGTGTCCATTTACGATATTTTAATGAATATATAGCCAGAGATCACAGTACTGCTTTACACTAGACAACAAATTGACCCAATCTGTGACCATTTATATTATTATAATGGATATAAGACCCATTCCTACTTTACACTTGACACCAAATTGACCGGATCTGTGACCATATTATGAATACAATGTCCTTAGTACCAATTTCTGCTTTACACTTGACAATCTGAGTCCATTTATGATATTATAAATATAGTCCCGATTGTACCCATTCCAGCTTCACATATGACAACATCTTGACCCGATCTGTGCCTATTTATGATATTAAAATAAATATAGTACCCATAGGATCTATACCTGATTTACACATGACAACACATTGACCCAATCTGTGAACATTTAAATGATAATGAATATATAACCGTAGTTCCCAATCCTGCATTAAAATCGACCTGTCAATGAAACAATCCTTGACAATTTATGATATTAGAATGAATATAGTATCCATTCCTGCTATACACTTGACAACACATTGACCCAATCAGTGATCATTTAAGATGATATAATGAATATAGTAACACTTCCTTCTTTACACTTGAAAACAAATTGACAAAAACTGTGACCATTTATGATAATATAATTAATATAGTACCCATAGTACCCATTCCTGATATAAAACTGACAAAACATCTAACCAATCTGAGACATTTATGATATTTTAATGACTATCGTACCAATATTACCCATTCTTGCTTTAAACTCGACATCACATTGATCAAATCTGAGACCATTTATGAGATTATACTGAATATAGTACCCATTCCTGCTATACTCTTAACAACGCATTGACACATCTGTGACCATTTATGATATGATAATAAATATAGTACCCATTACTGATATACACTTAACAACAGATTGACTTAGTCTGTGACCATTTATAATAATATGGATATAGTACCCATTGTACCAATTCCTGCTTTGCACTTGACAAAACATTAACCTAATATATAAACTTTTATGATATTGTAATGTATGTTGTAATCAAAGAACCTATTGCTGCTATACTCTTGATAACACATTGACCCAATATGTGACCATTTATGATATTATAATGAATATAGTATTCATAGTACCTATAACTGCTTTAAACCTGACAACACTTTGACCCAATCTGTGACAATTTATGATATTATAAATGATATATTACCTATTGTATCCATTCCTACTTTACAAATGACTCCACATTTAACCAATCTATGCCCAATTACAATATAGTAATGAATATTGTACCTATTTTCGCTACACACTTGACTAAACATTGAGCCAATCCCTTCTCATTTATAATATTTTAATGAATATAGTAACCCATAGTACCAAGTCTTCACACTTGATAACGTATTGTCCCAATCTGTGACCATTTGTGATATTATAAAAAATATAAAACACATTGAACAAATCTGTGACCTTTCAAGATATTTTAATAAATACAGTTCACATAATTCCTTTTCATCTTTGCAATTAACATCACATTGCCAACTCATTCAACAAATCTGTGACAATTTTTGATATTTCAATGAATATCCTACCCATAGTACCCATTCGTTCTTTACACTTAACATCATAATGAGTAAATCTATGACCATTCATGATATTATAATAAATATAGTACCCATATTACCCATTCCTGCTTTACACTTGACAAAACATTAACCTAATATATAAACTTTTATGATATTGTAATGTATGTTGTGATCAAAGAACCTATTGCTGTTATACTCTTGATAACACATTGACCCAATCTGTGGCCATTTTTGATATTTTGATGAATAACTTATCTATTCCTGCTATACATGTGGCAACACATTGACCCCATCTATGACCATTTATGAAATTGTAATTAATATAGTAACTTAATACTAATTTCTGCTTTACAGTTGACAATACATTGAACCAATCTGTGGTCATTTATGATATTATAATGAATACAGAACCATAGTACTCATTTCCGCTTTACACTTGACTTCACATTGACACAATCTGTAACCATTTATGATATTGTAACGAATGTAGTGGCCATTGTACCCATTCCTGCTTTACACTTGGTAACACATTGACGCAATCTGTGACCATTTATGATATTAGAATGAATTTAGTTACCATTCCTTTATGCTTTAAAACACATTGAAGCTTTCTGAGAATATTTATGATATTATGATGAATATAATACCCATAGCACCCATAGCTGCTTCAAACGTGTCAACTCAATGACACATTTTGTGACCTGGTAGGATATAATAATGAATATAGCAGTCATTGTACTCATTCCAGCTTTAGACATTTTGGACAAATCTTTGGCCACCTATTTTATTGTAATGGATATAGTACCCACAATACCCATTTCTGCTTTACAATTGACATTATATAGAACCAATCTGTGAAAATTTATGATATTATAACGAATATGGTAACCATTATCGATATACCCTTGATAACACATCTATCCAATCTGTGACTATTTAAGTTATCATAATGAATATTGTAGCCAGAGTTCCCATTCCTGCTTTACACTATACAACAAACTGACCCAATCTGAGACAATTTATGGTATTATAATGAATATAGGACCATAGTACTCATTCTTATTTTACACTTGACAATACATTGACCTCATCGGTCACCATTTATGATATTGTAATGAATATAATAGCTTCGCACCAATTCCTGCTTTACACTTGGCAACTCATTGAACAAGTCTGTGACTATTTTCGATATTTTAATGAATATCGTACACATAGTACCCATTCGTTCGTTACACTTGACAACATAATCACCAAATCTGTGACCATTTATGATATCATGATGAATATCGTACCCATTCCTTCTTTACACTTGAAAACACATTGATCCAATCTGTGACCATTTATGGTTGGTTGGTTTATTGGTTCGTTGGGTTTTATGACATATCTACCTTCGTAGCTTATTTAACGCCAAATTCCTTTTATGCAAATATTCAGTTCCATTTCAAACAATTGAGTTTGACATAAGTACTCACTTTAATCGTCAAAAACATTTCTATTTCAAGCTATTCAGTTTAGTCAAAAAGTTCTTTTTTAAACAATTCCGTTCACTTTAAGTACGTAGTTTCGATATCAAAACAATTCTATTTCAAGCAGTACATTTTAGCAAAAGTACACAGTCTAATTGTCAAAAATATTTCTATTTCAAGCAATTCAGTTTTGTAAAACAGTTCTAATTCAAACAAATCATTTCAGCATAAGTACACAGTTTAGTTCTCTTTGAATCCATTTTTATGCAAATAATCATTTCTATTCCAAACAATTCTGTTTAGTATGAGTACACAGTTTAATTGTCAAAATCT
The DNA here is from genome assembly GCA_963585895.1 of Sepioteuthis lessoniana. Classification (NCBI taxonomy): domain Eukaryota; kingdom Metazoa; phylum Mollusca; class Cephalopoda; order Myopsida; family Loliginidae; genus Sepioteuthis; species Sepioteuthis lessoniana. Next base: position 138,626,441 of record OY757907.1, on the reverse strand, counting down.
TTTCGATTTTAATTTAGTCAAACAGTTTTAATTTAGCCAATTCAGTTTAGTATAAGTATAGATTTTCTTTACACACAGTTAAATGTCAAAAACAATTTTATATTAAACAATTTAGTTTAGCGTAAGTACGCAGTTTAAACATAAGTACACAGTTTAATTGTCCAAAACATTTCTATTTCAAGCTATTCAGTTTAGTTAAACACTTCTAATTCAAACAATTCAGTTAAGCATAAGTACGCAGTTTAGTTCTATCTAACCCATTGACAGAATCCAATCAGGTGCTATCATTCCGGGCCAGAGTGGACCTGGGAGCAATGGCAATGAAGGAGTTTTCCACATTCTCCAAAGCTCCAACATTACTGGAACCTTATCATCTAGTGTCATATCCGGGACACTCGTTGGGTGAGGGGTTTTTTCTCCTCTGCCAAGAAGCAGTCAATGATTTCTACAGCCTCAGCTGACTGGGAAAGACCAAATGTGACATTATAATGAATAATAATCCCCTTGGGAAAGGTACGAATCCAATTATTCTCCCTCCAGCTATGGGTAAATAGTAGGGTAGACTAGTTCTTCAGCCTTGGTGAGGCAACTAGTCTAGGAGAAGGAAAACTCTGAATTCAAACCTGTTAAACTCCGCTTAAAAATTGACCTTGTGTCATATCCTGCCCGAGGGTAAATATTATAATTGGGTAAATATTATAATGAATAATAGAGTCATATTACCCATTCCTTCTTTACACTTGACAACATATTTACCCAATGTGTTATTATTAATGATACTATAAAGAATTTTTTTTTTTACTTTAACTAAGTTAAAACTTACGGGTAAAGAAAGCCCCCCCCCTGTTTTACGTACACATGGGAAGCAGCATGATAAACGTAAAGGTATGCGAATAAACCCTCTAACGGCCAAACGCAATGCCTAACCTGGCCGTGGACGAGTGAGTCTTGCGGTTTAACGCTCAGGATCGTCAATTCGATCGGGCAACTACTGCTGCTCCTCTATAAGAGTGGTTTCTATAGATGGGAATAAAAACAGCCATCGAAAGATAACCATGACTCACACTCAAACCACTTACATAAACCGCATCGCTCTTCGCGCGGGTAAAAAAATGGCGTGTCCTGCTGAGGTTGGAGCCCTGACCTCAGTGTTCGAAAAATCAGCTACAGAGCTCACACAGCAAAAACTACAAAAATGCAAACAAGCAATACAAATAGCGACATTTAACGTTAGAACCTTAAATAGAATAGGTCAACTACCAGAGCCGACTGCATCGGGCGTAGAACATAAGACAGACATAATATGCATACAATAACACAGATAGACGCACACCGAAGATATCAAATATCACGAAACTGGCAATGGATGGACGCTAGCCACTCTATCAGCATGGGAAAACTCTGTCAATGCCACAGTAGGAGGGGTAGGAATGCTTATAGAACCAAGAGCGTTAAAAACACTTAACAGCATTGAGAGAATACAACCTCGGATGATAGCAGCTACGTTTAATGGCAACCTCTGAGCAACAATCATCTTCTGCTACAGCTCTACCAATGTTAGTGAAGAAACTGAATTTATCGCCTTCTACGATGAGCTATCCTCTCTAGTGCGTAGCATTCCAAAACACAACGTGAATGCCCGAATCGGGGAAAATGGAAACAACAAATACAGCATACGCAACACGTCAAATAGGAATGGACAGCATATAACAGATTTCATCATAGAAAATAGATTAACATCTCAAAACTATCAAAAAATGGAGGGAAAATTATAGACCTACACATACGCGAACAATAGTAAAGCACAGATAGACTACGTCTTTATAAACAAGAAATGGAAAAATAGCGCAATGAATTGCAAGGCATACCCCTCTTTCGAGGGTGTGTCGTTCGATCACCGAATAGTCACGGCAAAAATATGACTAAGCCTACGAAAGAACGCCACGCGAACAGCGACCACCGACCACTATGACTGGGCCCTTCTTAACAACACAGACATTAGAGATAAATATGTATTAGAATTGAGAAACAGATTCGAGACACTACAAGAGAATATAGAAAAAGGTACCCGAAATGACGAATATGAGAATTTCGTCAAAGGCGGCAGCGAAGTGTATTCCAACAAAACCTAGAACTAAATAGAGAGTCCCATGGGAAACGTTAGCGGTTAGAGAAAAACGTTCACACGTGAAAACTACCTCCAAAAGCTATTGAAAGAACCCAACAAACACAAATGCCTTAAAACTAAAAAAGGCACAATATCAATTAGCAGACATATATCTAAAAGAACAGACAAAATACATACAAAATCAGATAGATAAGATTAAAGACTCAGTGGAAGATATGCAATCTAGGATAACCTGCCAAACAATGAACGAAGTGAGTAGAAGAGCACAACCAAAGCAAAATTGAAAGCTGCAAACCAACAAGAAAGAATAAAACTGTGGAAACAGCATTTCGAAAATCTACTAGGAAACCCACCGAAAGTTACGCATGAACCAATCACCAGAATTATTTGTAAGCAATTGGACATTAAACTAGGATCGTTCACTCAAGAAGAACTAAACTCGGTTCTTAGAAAAATTAAAAGTAGGAAAGCTGCAGGGCTGGACGAGATTCCCCCGGAAGTGTGGAACACCAGACAATTCGACGACATACTGCTCCGACACTGCAACGCAGTCTATAATCAAAATCCGATAGACACCTAAAAAGGGGGACCTCAAATTAGCCAAGAACTACCGAGGTATAACACTTATATCCATAGCAGCCAAAATTTACAATGCCCTGCTACGAAACCGCATAGAACCCAAAATTGACAACATCCTTAGGAGAAAACAAAATGGCTTCCGAAGAAATAGATCCACGACCTCACAAATATTGACTATCCGTAGAATCCTTGAAGGCGTACGAGTAAAAAGCATACAGGTTACATTACTATTTGTCGACTTTACCAAGGCCATCGATTCCATTCACAGAGGGAAGATGGAACAAATCCTACTAGCATACGGCCTACCAAAAGAAACCGTAGCCGCAATAACGATTCTCTATAGAAACACCAAAGTGAAAGTACGTTCACCGGATGGAGACACAGAATACTTCGAAATCATAGCAGGAGTACAACAAGGGGACAGACTTACGCCATACTTCTTTATCATCTGACTTGACTACGTGCTTAGAACATCGATTGATAAAATCAGAGAAAACGCCTTCGAGCTGACAAAGAAAAGAAGTAGAAGGTACCACGCAAAAACAATTACCGACGCCAACTACGCCGATGACATAGCGATACTGGCAAATACACCTAACCAAAGCGAGACACTGCTACATAGTTTGGAACGAGCCGCCGCAGGCATTGGCCTCCACGTCAATGCACACAAAACTTAATATATGTGCAATAATCAAACAGGCGACATTTCCACTCTAGAGGGAACCTCTCTGAAACTGTTAGACAAATTCACCTACCTAGGAAACAGTGTCTCATCAACCGAAAAAGACATCGACACGCGGCAAACGAAGGCATGGACAGCTATCGATAAGCTATCGATCAAATGAAAGTCAGACCTGACCGATAAAAGGAAACGCAGTTTCTTCCAGTCGATACTGCTGTATGGATGCGCTACTTGGACGCTAACAAAACGGCTGGAGAAGAACCTAGACGGCAATTACACAAGAATGTTGCGAGCAATATTGAACAGGTCCTGGCGGCAACACCCCACAAGGCACCAAGTATACGTCCACCTGCCTCCCATCACGAAAACTACCCAAGTTGGACGAACCAGACATGCAAGACACTGCTGGAGAAGCAGGGGCGAGCTCTTAAGTGATGTACTCCTATTGACCCCCACATATGGCCGAGCAAAAGCAAGACGACCAGCTCGAACATACATACAGCAGCTATGTGAGGATACGAGATGTAGCCCTGAAGGCCTGCCAGAGGCGATGAACGATAGGGAGAAGTGGCGAGAGAGGGTCAAGGATATCCATGCTAGCGGCACGACATGATGATGATGATGATAAGGAAGATAGTACCCGTAGTAGCTATCCGTGCTTTACACTTGATAACACATTGAACCATTATGTTACTTCATCTGATGTTATCATGAATATAATAACGATTGTATTAATTCATGCTCTATAGCTGACAACACCTTAAACCAAAATGTGAACACTTCTAGTATTCGAACTGACTTTTTCTGATAATTTCAAACAACAGTCCTCCAGTTGTGTTCCTTTTACTTTATGATTTGCTATTGTTTCTATTCACTTTGTTGAAAGCTTTCTTTTGGTTTTCAAATGTAAAGTTAATCTGTGAACAGCTCTTTTGGGTGTGTCCCCTTGGTGTAATGGTTAAAGTCATAGACTACGGGATCATACTAAGTGAGTTCGAACCTCGTTCAGGCACTTACGTTCACTTATGGGCAAATACCCTTGGGAAAGATATGAAACCCCTTATCATCCCAGCTATGGGTTAAATAGTACCACTACTGTTCTTTTAGGCGATTGGCTTTGGCATTAAATAACCTACAAATGTTGATATGCCATTAAACAAAGAAAGCAAACCTCTGTTCTCTTCTTTTTGAGTTCGCTCTCTAATGCCAAAATAAATCACTTGCCCAGTCGGCTAGGGCTGTAGAATACACTGAGTGAACCTCTGCAGAGGGGTAAGACTCCCACCCCCAAATGAGTGTCCTGGTGTTATATTTTGACCTTTTGACCCGGTCAAAAATGCTATTCCAAGGTGATGCACCGGAAGGAAGTGACACATTCCAATGGCCAGTAATCGAAAGAGATCGCGTGGGCGGATTAAGGCTGATAATATGGGACAAGGTGAAGGTCCCACTGTGCCACTACAGAGTGATGCACCGGAAGAGAGTGACCTCTGAACTGCATGACAGTTATTTCCGCTTGATGACGATTAAACATTCGATTTCAAAGATCGAGTGGACGTCGAACGATTATATAACTCAGTTGAGTTTGACGAGCCAGTGAAGTTCCAGTAGAGTTGGAGTGCCAGTTGAGTTGCAGCCAGTTGGAGTGAGATGTGGTAGGGAAAGCCACACTAGGTCGAAGAGGCTTGGGGCCCTGATGGAGTTTGGGGTCCAGAGAAGATGCTGATAAGATGCAGTAAAGAAAAGCATAACCCAGCAGAGTGGGCCCTGGGCCTCCGGTTGAGCAGCCCTGGAGAACGAGAAAGACACAACGTTGACGGCCATAAGTTTGGGGTCAAAGTATTGTAGTTTCTGTTCGGTCTCCAGCTCTCTCTCACACGCAAACCCTGAGTAACCCTTTTCGAACCCTTGCAATAAAGTGAGAGGTAAATATATTGTTAAAGAAGTCTTCCTGCGTCTTTATCATTGCGTCTGTTATCATTGAGTCGCTTTGTATCCAGTATATATATGTATACGGAGCACCTCTTCATTGCCATTGCTCCCTGGTCCACTCTGGCCCGGAGTGGTAGCACCTGATAGGGCCCTATCTATGGGTTAAATAGAACTAACGGCATACTTATGCTAAACTGAATTGCTTGATTAAACTAAATAGCTTGATATAGAAATGTTTTTGACGATTAAACCGTACTTACATTTAAACTGCGTGCTTATGCAAAACTGAATTATTTTAAATTGAACTGTTTTTGACATTGAAACTGTACTTACACCAAACTGAATTGTTATATATAACTGCTTGAATAAACTGATTAGTTTGAAATAGAAATGTTTTTGACAATTAAACTGTGTACTCATGCTAAACTGAATTGTTTTAAATAGAACTGATTATTTACATAAAAATGGATTTGGCGTTAAATAACCAACAAAGGTGGATGTGCCATAAAACCAAACCAAACCAAACGAAACCAAAATATCACATATCTGCTCCCTTTCCTTTCTTAAATTTGATTTTCGTTTTCTTCGGGCAAAAATCCACTCTGTATTTTATTCACTATTTGAAGGTTTTGGTGTTACTTCTGCTAATACAACTTTAAGAAGATATATTCCTTTGTACATATCAGTAATCTTTTTTTAATCTTTTTTCTTCCAAATTGGAACAACAACCAATCAAACTGGTGAGGATGCTGTTTTATTTAGTTCTATGAAGATGAATTAAAGTTGGGGCGTATTAGATTTTATCATTTGCAATTTAAAACCTGGTTATTCTAGCGTTGCATCTCACTTTTCAGATGACTCATTCCAGAAGTTGCAACATACCCTAACATTTATTTTAATCTTGTCAGAGTTTTACTTCCATTTTCTAATTAGTTGTGTTGAGCATCAAACATAAGAAAATTTAATAAAAACTTTAAAAAATATACTTACATCTTTTATACATTGGTTGGATTTAATTAATTTGTAAGATCAAATGAATTACGAAAAACAAAACCCAAAAAAAAGAATTCTAATTTTTACAGCATCAACCTTGAATCTAAAATTAAATGACCACAAAAGTAAATCATTGAAAAACTTGTGTTCTGTTCTACAAGAAGCAAAATTAAAATTGAGACTTTTTATTATTTGTTAGATAAACTAAAACTATAATGTCAGTTACTTAATATATATTTCATCTTTTTAAATCAATTTCAGGTTACAATATGAAATAAAAATTGAAGACCACAGACCAAGATTAGGACAAATCAATGAAATATATTCCACATTGTTGCGTACAAATTGTTTTGGTTTTTAAATTAACTTCTGAACTCGAACAGAAGCTTTTATAAGGAGTCAAGAAAGTTCCAGAAAAATTGTTTTAAAGGATTAATTCTTAATCTATTTAAAAGGTTAGGTAAAAGAAATTAGATCTATCTAAGTAGAAATAAAACATTTCTTTCAAAGTGCTGCCTGTCAACAACAGGAAAACTCGGAATAATTCTATGAAGTTGGTCAATTTTTTAAGATTTAACAAAAAATCAGTCTCATAATTTACAGTAAAAAAAAGAATGGGTAAAAGACTTTTCAAGATTTCATTTGACGAGATTTTCAAAAAATTCTTTTAAATATAAAAGTAAAAACAATATACGACAAAAAAAACGAAACAAAAAACCCGAAAAGAAAACACAGAGCAATAAAAAAGCTAAAATAATTATTCAACTCACAAGCCCTTGATCTTTTGTTCTGGGTAGTTTGAAGATTTTATTTTGAAACAAAAATACAATCGTCAGACAAGAGGCAGAGGGAATTTTTATTCTTAAAAGCACGTGATTTCGGGCGATTGTGTTTTTCTTAAAAATATATTTTTAAAAAAGTAAAAAAAACATGCATGACACCAAAAGGTAATTATCGCAAAGGGAAAAAACTGGCAACCACCAAGCGCTGTTTACTTTGTCTATACTCTTCAAAATTAGAGTTACATATGCTTTATCAATCTCTTTTTAATAAATATAGTAAATTATGATAATAAAGGACGTAGTTCGAAGTTCTGTGTAGGTTCCCGAGTTCGTCAAACACCTGAAGAAAGCAGGAGGACATATCGGACGAATCGTTATGGAAATAACCATAAAGATGAAGACAATAATCCGAAAAACCCTTAATGATAAAATAAGTACATCATATAGCTATATTATAAATTCACAACTCACACACACACACACATACCCATACATAACCAACCGTTTAAAACTAACTGTAAATAATTAAAAATAACTTTTTTCAAATTAAATGAATGATTTTTGGCTACCTAGACACCTGTTATGGTTTAGGGTTATTAAGGTAGACGAGCAAGCTATTGTTAGTGTGTTCTATTCTCAGCGACCCTACGCGAAACTTAACTTACAAGCTTTCCACCTTTATCTGTGATAACTAAAATCACCAAAAATCGCACGTAAAATATGTAGTCCCTTCATATGCCGGAAGTAAGATTCAAATCGAGGTTCATTTCATCGTTGGTACTGAAGCTGCAAAGTTAATAACTCAATTATATATCAGTAGATAGAAATTTATTTTTGGTTTATGAGGTATTTTATCTTAATTCAGAATGCCCGGGGTTGACAGGACATTTCAGAAGGTCAGAAATTGTTCAGAGTCGATTGAACTTTGTGGGGTTATAAGTCAAGAATTGTATAATCATGAAAATCAAAAATGGCAGCTTTAACTTAATTGGATATCGGAAAGTAGAGACGCAAACGGAATTAGAAAATCTGATTTGACTTCCATCAAAACCTGCTTCCATTCTTTTACTGTTGATGTCTCTCTCTTGGAAAGGCATGAATTGACTGCTTCATTCGTCCTGGTCTATTGTCATAGATCTAGGCAAATAAATGCCTCGTGACTCCAATGACGTAATGGAGTAGAGAAGTGAGAGAGAACCTGAGCAAAATGTTCTCCAACAATTAGGTCTCCTCCTAGTAAATAGTAACTGTAAAAGCTGTTACTTTCATTGTCAACCGGAATATAAAAATCACTTTATCACCAAAACTGTAGAAACAGCACATATGTATTACCTTCAGTCAACCAGAAGTACTTTGTTATCTCGTCGAAATACTATTTCATCTACAAATAACCTTGACAAGTCAAAGTAAAAGAGATTATTAGTGTTTAAGTTAGTCAAATTCCAAAATCTTCGTTATTCATTTTAGTTATATTTACGTTTTATTAAACTTATAATCCAAAACATTTTATTCCAGTCTTGCACTAAAGAGATGATACCTTTTTTAATATAGCTGATTTACCTCATTTTTCTTTTTGGGTTTTATATTCACCACATTCTCTTTCCAGGGAGAAGTAGAATGTTTAACGCCAATACATTTTCACATGGACATTTGTTTTAAAAAGCAAGCATATCAAATTCGAAATCAAACCATTTTAACACCTGATTTCTTAAAACAAGCAACAAAAATTTTTGTTTAACTTGTTTTATTGGGTTAATTTTTATGGATTGGGGGATTTTTGCGTTTGAATAATCGAGGATATTCGAAATTGAAACAATTTTTAAAAATAAAAATCTGCATTTGAAACATTTGCTAGTGTTAATAGATATATAAGTGTTTTAATAAATCTTAGTAAAAAAAAAGGAAGTCAGGCAATTGCTTTTCTGATAAATAAGAAATATTTTTTGAAAAGAGAATCTACATCATTTAGATTTGAGTCTTTACGACTGAAAATATGCAGGCAGAGGCTCAGACAAAATACCAGTTATACATTGATCAATCGTCGGTGTAATGACTTTTTTGTGTGTGCAGGTGTTAAACCAGTTATGAAGGTTACGCGGTGCAAAGTGTTATCGGTCACTGAGAGATGGAACAGTTCTTGAGATTGGTTTAAATGTGTGAAAGATTCCGTGATTGCAGTAAGGTAAAATCAAAGAACAGAGGAGATACAAGAAAGTCAGAGACATATATATATATATATATATATATATATAGAGAGAGAGAGAGAGAGAGAGAGAGTGAGAGAGAGAGAGCGAAAGAGAGGGGGAGAGAGAGAGAATAAAGAGGCGTATACTAATGACACATCTTTAATAAATAAAATATTTAAGGATTAAATATCTTTAATAAAAGGAATGATGGAAACAAATGTATGTGGAAGATATGAAAAGGGAAGACTTAAAAAAAAGTCAAGGATAAAGGAGATGGTGGGAACGTATCAAGAAGGAGAGTAATTAAATTTATTTTTGATATTTCAAATAATTTTGGGCATATATTCTATTACTTTTGTTAAGCCAGTTTATAATTAATATATTATTTATGAAACACACACACACACACACACACACACACACACACTTATATATATATATATATAGTCGATTTAGAATGTTTTGATAAAAAGAAGCAATGATAAGATTCAATAAATCCTGTAATAGATACAATCAGTGATAGACCTTTTTATAAAAAGCAACAATAATAAGATGAAATAAAACTAGTACCAAAATTACAACAGTGAAAATACTTTATCTAAAATGATTGATCGATTGATTGACAGATTTTAAGGCAAGTCAATTCGTCATATGTTAATCTATGCCAACAATTTGGGGAATAGAGTTCATTAATATTCACATTCCATTTTTTGTTTTGACATTTTTCAGCCTTTCTTTTTGTTTTGTTTTTCACTCTGTCCAATTTAATACGAATAATTTTTAAATATATCTGTTAAACCAATAGATGGGACCTTAGCATGTACTATCAGTCTGGGTCAGTGTCTACTAGGGAGTAGTGGCAATGAAGGAATACACTGTACACACCAGGACTTTAGCAGTGGTATCACTGTTAGATATAGTTAAGTGTCAGATTCGTGATATCCCTATGTAGATAAGGTCTGTGTATTCCAATCATCAGAGCGACTAACGAATTTTAGGGTTGTGTTATATTATTTCCTATTGTTATATTTTGGGATGTCATACTTGATAAATATCCTCGATGTTTAATTGTATAATTTCACTTTTATATTTATCATTAATGTCATTAAACCATATGATAACATTGTTGCTACATTTTCACCAGATTAAGATCCGTTTATTTCTTTGATTTTTAAACTTCTTAGACAAAAGTTTTAATAATTTTTACTTACTGGAAATGTGCTGAAAGGCTCCCAGTACTCATTTTTAAACAGACAAACAAAAAATTTTTTGAAACTTTTTCTTCGGTGCACACTAAAAGATAAAGTCCATTATTCTAAAGTAATTTAGGATAAAAAAAGAAAAGGTTGCATTTTTATTTTAGTGTTAAAAACAAAACAGAAGATGTTACGAAAACAAAACCTCTATTACGAAAACAAAACCTCTATTACGAAAACAAAACCTCTAATAAAAATACCTAACGCAAAACCTGGTGCAAATACACAAACGAAATAAAATTAGCAAATCGATTGTCATTGGCCATTACAATTTTGAACTAGGAGAAACAAACAAACAAACACAAATTCTGTGACGTAGTTTGTTATAGAGCTCTTATTTCAAACTTTTGACAGCATTAAACTCTCCATCGCCACAATTTGACCCAAAATCGAAACCCAGAAAAATGTACAAAAAATAAAAAAGGCTGAAATGTTTTGATTTTTCATTATCAAATTGCTGTTATTTGAAACTAAATCGAATATTTTCTAAGCGAGAAAAGAAAATGTAACTTAATATTTTTTTTCTTTTTAGGCTTCCGTACTTTAAAATTGGTGTGGACAGGCATAAAAGTTCCTCACACACACACACACATATATATATATATATATATATATATATATATATATATATATATATATATATATATATATATATATATATATATTCCTCTTGCATTAATCTTTTGTGAATGTCATCAACAGTAAACAGCTTGTCGATTTTTATGGCTACTAAGCGAAACAGTCGGTTTCGCGCTCAATTTCGCATTTTTACAACTCCTGCATGGACGCAACTTTTATATTTTATGTTCGACAAATAGATCTATAACTCTCCAGAGTTTAGTTTTACATGCTGGAAGATTCGTATCATTACACATTAAAATATATTCCTCGTTTGGTGTAGACATTCAGGTAACGCATAAGAAGTAGTCTGGCCTTCAAGATGTCTGATATTTGAAGTGTTTTGCCTGAGTCAGAGTTCAACTAGAAAAACGATTTTCAAAGCTGTTTATGAGAAAAAGAAGTTTGGTACAACACTGTCTGAACGTTTATTTTTCAACATTTAGGCGAAACTAAGGATTTATTCACAAAATCAGATTTATACATTTATACCAACACTAGTCAGATTCGAGCGCAAGTAAAAGACAGGATTTTAATCGAATGTGAAAAGATTGTCGTGGCACCCTCACGTTTTCCACTCGATTTTTTAACATAGTCTTCGCATCCTCATTTTTCCTGTGCCGCACCTGGCGTTATGGTTGACAAACCTCACACTCTCTCTCTCTCTCTCTCTCTCTATATATATATATATATATATATATATTGCAGAGTTGTGTTTATGCTCTGAGTTAGCAATCAAATTCCTTATTTTTCCCTGAAATCGAAAAATAAACCTTTAGTGCTACAATAAAACCCATTAAACTGAACTAAATATTTATTTGGCTTACTTAATCTGACACAAGGCAAAAAAGTCAAATATCTCACGAAAAGCCAATACTTTATTGTAAATGATTTTACAAGGATGGCTCTATTAAACTATTACTCACCTTAACTTAATATGGCACAAGGCTATCTTAGTTAAGAGGCTTCTTTTAAAACTATTATCCACTACGCAAATAATTTTGTCTGCAAGACAAGGTTATACAAAGTTTACTGATTGCTCTCGTAATTATTTAGTTTAATCAGGCATCAATGAATGTAAAAACAACGAAAACAGAAATCGTCATCGTGAGACTAGATTGCTGATTATCGTATCAAGTTGGTGCTTCTCAGTTTAGCATGTTTTACTCTGCTAGTTTTTGTAAATATATTGGAAAAAAGCATTCTATTTGCTATGAAATCATTTGCATTGAAACATTTTCTGTTGGGAAAAAATCTTGTCCATTAGAGACAGAAGCAAAATACGCATTAATCACTTTAGACGAATTTGAATCGTCTAGTCTTTCTTTTCTTTTCTCTCTTTTGAGAGCGGGCAACACAACGTTCAAGTTACTCGAATGAGCCAATCCTACATGAGAGATTTGTTATTGAAAACTGAATCTGTTGTCAAATAAAGGACACATGCACATTGTCTTCAAGAATAAATAAAACAAAAAATTCAGCTGACGATAATATTAAAACTTGCGGGAAAAGAGGCAGCAAATTGTATTGTTTTGAAATCGAAAAAAAAAACTCTTATTCTTTTGAGCAAGAAAATCGCGTAGATCAAATATCGACAAACAATTTAAGGCTTCGAATGAATTTAGTCCCCAGAAGACTGTCTCCATTGCAGTTAATCATGTTCCTTAGTTTGGGAGATTAAAAAAGCCTTAAAGACAAAAAAGATTATTGAATGCAGGTGCTTTGCGGAGCGCGACAATTTGCAAAATTGTCTTGCACATCAATTCGACAATGGAACAAGTTAGATTTATAGGTGGTGCATTGGCACGGCAGCCTTGTGTCAGCCTAAACAAACCTTGGTAAAATGGGCCACTTAAAAAACTTGGAAGATTGGCGTAATGCAGGTTTTCTGTTTGAATTCCTTCTCATTCGACGCACACACATAAACTTTGCAATTAATGATAAAAGTGATTGAATATTTACACCTACTGTAGTGCAATGTTAGTAGCTTAGTCTTGTAAACTAGTAATAATTGTAATTTCGATATCTAATGAATGTCCTAATACTCCTTGTATCAGACTTGGGCAACATAGCTAACCAATTATATAAGTTACTGTAGCTCGATAGTTAGCAAGCTTATTACTCAGAACTATTCGTTATTATTGAGAATTTGATTCTCCCTGTGTGACCTAATTGTGGCTATATAATTCTAACATATTTTATCTATTAGAATAAAATAGTTTGCTGGCATTTTTCGTTACGTTTACTTAGCTCGTCTTGTCGAACAGGTCGTTAAATCATCCCTTTGGTTGTGGACAATGTGTCTAACTGAGATAAATTTGCTAAGTAGCCATTGGGATATACAGTTTGGGTTAATAAGATCATGTTTGTTGTTTTGATAATGTTTCTGCCGATTCATTCTCCGGTTTTCTTTATTGGTTGATATTCTGAAGCGATGCAATTATTGCATAACTTATTAATTCGGAGTTAAACTCATTGTCGTTTTTGTCAGTACGTTTCAACCGGTTGGCTCTCCATATTTTCACGGTGATTTCTGATATCCTGAAGTATCTATAATTGTTTTGTCTAAAAACATTTCAACTGTTGTACCATAGCGATGATATGGCTATGTGTGAAACTTACATCGAATGTCCATGAAGATAGAACATAGGAATCTCGAAATTCGAAAAACACGTAACGACTTCTTTGTTCAGGTACGAAACTTTTTATTACCGTTGAGTTTAAAGGTTCTTCGACATAAGGAGAAAGAGGCACAATCTTTATATTCTGGCTTTTTCATCTGCTCCCCCCAACACATGTAGCACCTGCCACAAAGGTCTCCGCGAGTAAGCGAAAGCCAACCGTCTTCCCCCTTCTCATCTCAACTAACTGACTTTTTCAAAATCTCCCAAAATCCTCCGCGCTCTTCCGGTGCGTGACGTCACCCGCACTCCGTAAACCCGCTTCCAATGTGGGCTATTGTGACATCTCTGAGTGACACTGTTTTATATTCTGAGAAGGACTAGTTTATTATTTTGATTTCTACGTTTTACTTTTAATAACTTATCATTTATTGTTTTATTTTGACTTGTTTTTTTTAAGGAAAAGATTTTTCACTATTATTAATGTATTATTACTGTTATTTCATATTATAACTGTTGCTGTAAAGACAAATAGCTTTGTTGGTGTGGTTTAGAATACGCTGCCTGTATTCCTTGCGGAGAGGTCAGATCTCGTCCTTTAAAAAAATAGGTGACCTGTTTATGATACTAAACTGTGTCTGATGGTTGGGCTGCAGATCTGGGGAATGTGGGATACTTCTTGGTAGCCATTATGCCAAGATCCATTCAGACCCGGAGTGGCTGTACCCGTTAAGGCCCAATGTATGCGTCAAAAATATCTGTTTAAAGATTATTAGTAATCGATAGGACTGTTTGCCAAAAAAGCACATTTAAGAAAAACTAACACAAAATAATGTAAATATGAAGGTACAATAAATTCAATTCCCTAACTCTCGGGATAAACTAACACTAGACGGGTTGGAGTGTCATTAAAATCCATCAATCACTCAATAATTTGATAATTTTGACCAATTGGTTAGTGTTTCCTGGTTAATGCTGTTTTCCTATTCATGATTTGTAAGCGAATAATTCATAGGTAGCACTTTTAAACAACTTTTTAAACTTCATTTGTTTGCACACAGTTTAATGGTTATAACTATTAGCATCAAACATTAATAATTCTATTTAAGATTAATCATTTGCTTGCACACAGTTAAATAGTTTCAGGTATTCCTATTTCACATTAGTAATTCTGTTAAACATATAACAAAAATAATCTTAAATAGATGACGAAAATGTTCTATTCAATTCGTAGATATGTCGCTAATAGGAACATCTAATCCCGATCAGAATAGACCTGGGAGTAATGGCAAAATCTTAGGACAGGAGCCTCACCATCAGATGCTGTTTAATGCCATACCAAGGCCACATATGGAGGGGTGACCCCTCTACAGAGGTGCAGTCGGTGTATTCCATTGCACGAGGTGACAGGGCGGCATTTTTAGCTACTTTTTTTACTATTATTATTAGTATTAATTTTGCTCCATCTTATGGTTGCTTTTTAGATTACGATATTTCACTGTTCGCAATTATTACTGGATTTACTGAATCTAATTATTCTTAACTTTTATCAGAACATTCTGAATCAGCGATATATATATATATATATATATATGTGTGTGTGTGTGTGTGTATGTATGTGTGTGTGTGTGTGTATGTGACAGAGAGAGAGAGAGATATACAAGAGAGAAAGAGAGAGAGAGAGAGTGTGTGTGTGTATGTATCATGAAAAATATATGGTAAAAATCTATTGTAACAAATAAAACTCACATATGATTAAACATTAAATGCTTATATTTTAGTTATCTTGGTTACGAAAGGCAGTAAATCTCCGAGGAAAGATTATAGAAATCCAAATTTCGTGGTGGTATGCCGGGAAGTAGAAAGAATTTAAAGATTGGAGTGACGCACAGGTGCCCACAGGATGCAAACCATTTTAATCGTCTTCTTCATTTCAGATGCACCGAATAAAATTTGGCTTCCTTCCCTTTTGAAATCAGTCAAAGACTTTCCGGTCTCTGAAACATTAAAGCCGTGTTTTAATGTTTGGATAATGGCTTCTGCGGAAGAATGTCAAGATTAATAGAAACACGCATCACAGTCTGAAGTTTTCGAAAGTAAATTTCAGGGTGGGGAATCTTTTATTTTGTCATTTACACACGCACGCACGCACGCGCACTTGGATGCACAAATACGTGGGCATGTATTCACACACATAAATACTTGCGTGCACACATGCAGCTCACACATATATTTTCTTTTTGTTATAGTTGACAATAGGTGCATAATGTATTCACTTTTAAAACTGTCTTCACAGGTGAGATACTTATGGGAGAAGGATATGTCCTAGTACTTACTCCCAACTCTTTTCCTTGTCAACCATTAGGATCTGATGGCTACGTGACATTTTGATATCTGACAATGAGAGGGAAATTAGATATAAATGGATTCATAGCTTTTGTAGGAAAATTAGTATGAGGTAATATAATTTCGAATTCACTTTGTTGATTTCCGTTTTCCCCATTGTTATCCTAAGCACACACACACACACACACACACACATACACACACACACACACACACACAGATATATATATATATAGTCACTGGCGTTTGGTGACTGTTAGTTTCTTACCAATGTGATCATCAGAAAATCAGAAATTCCGACTAAGCCACCTGAAAACTAACGCCTTCAAAGACTAATGAAAAATAAATAAAATAAAATAGAACAAATAAACAAAAATGAATAAATCAATTATAATAATACTATCCTGTTTGTGGAGAATGCACGTGAATAAACCAACAACCAAATGTAATGGAAGCAAAACTATTTGGGAGTAAGAAATGGGATCAAAAAGAATATAACAGAAAGACAGAATGAATAAATAACATGGAACAGGAATAACAAGGTCTCGAAGAAGGTTTTGAGGCTGAAGTACACGCGGAATTGCTCAGAGTTATGTACATTGATTCTTGTTTTAAAAAGTTTGCGTCCATCCATGATAGAATGGCTCTGAATGATTAAGGGAAAACTACTCTGATCCAGAAGGACCTCCAAAAAGGAACCATCCCTAACAACTAAAGACCAATAGCATGTCTACCTATGATATGAAAAATCTTAACTTCACAGATTATCGAGGATATCTATTGCTCGCTTTTAAATCGTAAATATAAACGCACATCCTCAAGGAGAAGCCTATAAAATGATCCCGGAATTTTCCAAATAGATTGCCTGAAAATATATAAGATATCCAAAAAAATCAAGAAATCCATCACACAAGGCATGAAAAACAGGAAAGTGGAATTGACCGCTGAAGGAAAACTTTGCCAGAGGTGTAAATCCAAATAGGCAACTTCCAACGAGAAGCGTTTTCACCATTATTACTTCTAATATCAATGATGATACTCAATGACATACTTAGCAATTGTACTAGGGACTAAAAATCAACAAAATCCCAAGAAAGGATTAATCGCCAAATGTACTTAAATGGCATCAAATTGTTTGCAAAAAGAAAAAAGAATGTGAGACTCCGATAAAAACAATAAGATAATACAGTCAGGATTTAAAAATGGAATTTGTCATGTTATATAGTGAGAAAAACGATAATACCGATGTATAAAAATATAATCTACTTCATTTCTTTTATCATCCAAAATGAACGAATGTATACAGAACGGGAGAGACGAAAACGGCTAAACTGAATACACAGTGGCCGTAATACAGAAATTCAGTGAACCTATTTTTCTTCCTTCTGGTGTCGTGTTGAAATTATCCTGATTGTATAACATACCGGACACCCATGCAAATTCTCACGGTCACACTTCCTTCCATCTGCCACCTACACAATGAACGGGGTCACACTTCTCTCTAGCATGCCACCCACACAATTTACGCGGCATTTTCACCGAGAACACCTGAGTCCAATTTAGTTTTGGTACTGGGTACATTTCCTGTTATTTTGTTCAGCCAAGGTCCGATTTCTCCTGCTGCATCGACAGAGGCCAAAGAGGTCTTCAAGTCAATATCCTGCAATTTGGAAGAGAAAAATTTGCTATACTCATAAAGAAAAATGGAAAAAAGCAAATTATGGAAGGAATTGAATGGCCAAATCAAGATAGTATCAGAATCAGAATCAGAATCAGTTTGAGAACAGGAAAATTACAAACTCTTGGAAATATTAGAAGTGGCCACAATTAACCAAGCAAAGAAAAAAGTAAAATAAGAAAAGAATACCCCAGATGAACGAGAAAATTTCTGGAAACCAAACTCTGCCGCAGAAATCTCATTAAAGGGATAAACACCTGACCTGTAGTCTTTGTAAGATAGTCGGAAACATTCTTAAAATATATCCTGACTTTATATTCTTTTTGCTTGTATTCGAATGTCAATTCTTTTTCATCATCTTTTGCAGTTTTATGTCGATCATGTATATTAGGTGGTTTATCTTGCGATTTAGTAAATTTGTAGTCCCCTGAGCATTTTTAAGTAACAGACTGAATCGCACCATTGCTAGTACAAATAGTAACGAGAAAAAGTGTGTTTTCCTGAAAGACACCTTTCGGTATTTTCACCTCAACTCAAAGTTCTTTCTTCTGCGATTAATTCCACTTTCCAGTTTTTCATGGATGAATCATATGACTTCGTTGGATGTCTAGTATATTTTACGATAGCCTATTATCCAGGTTTGCGGAGCCATATCGTAAGCTGTTATTATCATCAAATAAATTGATGAAAACAATATGAAATAATAAATTCAACATAATGAGTAGATAAATGCACAAATCACAAATTTTTTATGATACAGCCACGTAGATAACCCCGGTTTATAAACTAGACGACACCTTCCTAAAATTCCCTACAAGTAGATGACCTCTTCCCAGAATGCCCCGCAAACTTGATCACCCTTCCCATCATGATCTACGTTATACTATATAAAGCGATCCCCACCACATTGAACACTATTAATGAATATTGTAAACTATTATAAATATCAAACTATTAATATCTATATATATATCGCGAAATTTCTTAATATCATTGTAAGAATTCGGTTAGACATTTTGGGCTTCCGTTCTGAGATTCTTAATACAAAAGACACGTCTTGCCGATAGAAACTGTAGTGATGATGATAGTTGCCGCTGATTTTATATGCTCATTGTCTTCGCTGATTATCTAATTCCACTGCGAGTACCTCCTGCTCTTGCTCCTGCTACTGACTGGCAAGTCTATGAATAAAATAGACAACTTTCACGATTGCTTATACCTATAATAGGTCCAACACGCCCCTTGCCTCTTTTGGTACAAATGGAATCGTCTGCTTCAAAAGGAATCTATATTAAATCAAACATTCTTATATTTTGTTATTTTTATTGATTTATTTTTTAGATTATTATTATTATCATTATTATTATTGTTGTTGTTGTTTGTTTCCCCCTCTTGTTAATAATACAAAAACACAATTAGTGATTTAAGTTTTTTTTATTAATTGGCTTGTTCAATGTCATATCCAGGACACCTGTTTGTGCGAGGAGCTTTTACCACTCGCAGAGATGAAGTCAATGTATTCTTCTGTCCGAGTCAACTGAGCTATGATTCATAAGTTAAGATTGAATGTCAAAGATAATCTTGATGAAAGTATCTAATTTTATTTTTGTCATTGCCATTCTGCTTCACTATATTCTTAAAGAATTGACCCTTTCATTATTTCATTACGTATAAACTAAAATTTTATATCAATATGTTTCGAACGTTGATGGATGACTGGGTTTTTTGACAAGACAATACGCGATTGATAATCACAATAAATAGTTGCTGTGTGTTTAAGAGACTCTTGTTCAGTGATCGTTTTCGATAGTGCACTAAGATACAGGGATTCCCTACTTCCTAATGGGATAGCGGTAAATTCCGCTTCACACGTTGACAAGGAGACTGAATTCTGCTTTTTAGATTTCCATGAAATCATTGGGTTGTACTTTTCCAGTCTAAAACAATATCCACTCACATTTTTTCTATCACTTAAACTAGCCCAAACTGTCACAAAATCCTTCTAACTTCAGGGGTTTCGGCGATTTTTTAAATATTAGTGACTGATTGTGCTTTTTAAATAAGGTAAGACATGTTTTGCTTACATTAAGTGAAAAGAATTTGGTTTCGTTAGGTCCTTGAATAACTGTGTAACTGTATAAACAAATATCTGGTCTCGATGCAAATGAAATATATAAGACTGCCAATAATTTCACAATAAGGTTTGTTGTCTAGTAAATCGAATTCGTCCCATTTTCTTTATATCGACTTCACATTGACATTAAATAATCTACAAGGGTTGAAATGCCGTAAATATCAACCAACCAACCAACCAACCAACCAATCAACTCCACAAGCCCACTGAATGGAAGATTTAGAATTAGGATTCCCATATAAAATTGCGGTGCTAACACATCTAAGCAATCCTACCTATCTAGCAAAATGCAATTTACATATTTTTGCTGCAAATTCATTTCTTGTTCAAAGTCCCTTTCTCGTATGCTTGAGTTTTTATCCTTTGATCATCCTAAAATGGATCTCATTCCCCTTCTCAGGATCCCTTTGAGGGATAAATTTGTAGGATTATTCGTTGCATGATATGAGTTCTGCCTCACGGAAGACACATGCAGTGTTGCTGGCTATATATATATATATATATATATATATATATAATGACTGAATCCCTTGAAGTTTGATGGTGGTTTTTTTTTTACTGCTGGAGAGATTAGTTGATAGTTCTAAAATGCTATTATTGAATTTTCTATTACTTCACCTACTATATATATATATATATATGTGTGTGTGTGTGTGTGTGTGTGTGAGATTGTGTGTGTGTGTGTGTGTGTGTGTGTGTGTGTGTGTGTGTGTGTGTGTGTGCGTGCGTGCGCGCGTGTGTGAGTGTAGGAAATCCAATCTATGGAGAAAGCTTTCCAAAGAGATTTTCTGGATTGGCAAAACGCATTGACATTCCATTGAGACCTTCAACAATTAACAGAGATGAATTGTCATAGCCTTTTCATTCATCTACACTCCCCATCTTGAACAATCAACGCAATATCATCGGTTCATTGGGAAGAATACAAGAGGGAAATATGAAAACTGAACTTGTCTCTTACTCATTAGTATAATTTATTGGCGAAATTCGTTTGTCTTTGAAATAAGTCATCTGTGATACACTGCCAATGAATGTATGAGGGAAAGAAGCAAGAGGATGAAAGAATCGTTTCAAAAACAAATTACTGTGTACAATATTGGAATGCCCGTAGTCTTTTACATCTTCGACACATTTACCTTCCTTTGTAAAGTGTTGCGCATCTTCTGGAATCTCCTATATAAATTGTACATACAAATAACAATTATACATATAATTATGTTCATATATGACTCTCTCTCTCTTTCTCTCTCTCTCTCTCTCTCTCTTTCTCTTTCTCTCTCTCTCTCTCTTTCTCTCTCTCTCGCCATCCGTCTCTATCAGCTATTGCTCTCGACCGGTTTCCTTGTCTGTATCTAGTGTCCACACAGAGCGTTCGTGAGTCCATAAAAGAAGATTGATTATGATTTCTTCCTTACTTTAACAATGCCAAAAATGTCCTTGTCTTAATTGGAAAGTTTGTGAGATAGGAAGTATAAGGTCGTAAAACTGCTGTTTAACAATATATATATATATATATATATATATATATATATATATATATACGAGGTGCATAAGATAAGTTCCAAGCCTTTTTTCATATGGGCACTTTTATTGATAGTACACACATGAAACTTTAATCCCCTTCGAAGTAATCTCCTCCGGCTGCAATGAACTTGTTGTATCGATCCAACAACTTCTGGAAGGCCCCATGGAAGTCCTCTTGTGTGAGCGAGTCAATAACCTTCGTCACAGCCTCTTTCATCTCCTCAATTGTCTCATAACGACAGCCCCTGAGCTTAGGGATGGAGTTGTGGACTGCTGAATTATCCTTGTGGAAATGCCACTGACCCTTAGAACCTCAACATAGTAACCCTAACCCTAACCCTTTGGCCAATCAACTCTGGTCCATTGACTTCCTTACTCCTCCCACATCTCTCATAGACTCCTTGACTTCCTTGAATCTCTTATGCCAGTCAAAAACTGATGCTGGATTCATGCAAGATGCTCCAAAAGCAGTCTGAAGCACTCCATACGTTTCTGTGGTATTTTTCCAAGTTTAAAACAGAATTTTATTGCATATCGTTCTTCTAAAGTGTCAGATTGCATTTTTGAAATTCACCAGCTATGACAATCAGGGTTTAGTAGGGTGTATTCCAATTGCTACTGTGGCTGAAAATTAGACAGTCATCTCATAAAATGTATAGCAATAATATACTGAATTTTCAAGAGTCTACGACAAGATTAAATGCCCATACGAAAAAAGTCTGGAAACTTATCGTTTGCACCTCGTATATATATATATATATATATATATATATATATATATATATATATATATATAAAGCAAAATAAATAAAAATATGTGTTTGATGCTATTATAGCAGAGCAGGTATAAAATTAAAAAAAATATTTGAATTATGAACTCTTGGATTACGTTACTTGAAGTCATGTGGGGCATACAATTATCAGACGGAAATATTTCCATTCATTGTTTTACTATGATATTACATATAGCCCTTAATTACTTGATGGGGCACTTTTTGAAAAGAATGCAAAGATCCAATAACGAAACTACTTTCAACTATTCTGCAAAAAAATCCCAATTATTATCAACATGTGTTGACAGTACGTATTCTTTGACGTTCTCTCATCATCCGTCCCTATCGACAATCGAAACTTATAAATCCTCAAGAAAGCAT
Organism: Sepioteuthis lessoniana; assembly: GCA_963585895.1. Classification (NCBI taxonomy): domain Eukaryota; kingdom Metazoa; phylum Mollusca; class Cephalopoda; order Myopsida; family Loliginidae; genus Sepioteuthis; species Sepioteuthis lessoniana. The sequence continues at coordinate 138,603,828 of OY757907.1, read as the reverse complement.
CGGGTTTCAGAACAGAAGTGATGAATGTAAGTTTTTATTGACCGGCTAACATTGATATGTTCATGTGTTGCTGTCCACAGAACAATGTCGAATCATTCAGTACTGTAATCAAACTACCATAAATAAGTCAAATTTTTGGACGTTCCGTCCAATCTTGTAAATTAATAATAAATAGAAAGCCAAATATTACTCCCGTTTAAATAAAAAAAAAATACCTGTTCAGACCATTATTCGGTTGCCTTCAAATAAGTCCCTTTATTCATGTATCGTAATTGAGCATAAAACAGAATTGGAACCATGACAGAAGATTTATTTTTTAAGAGAAAAAAAAAACAGACAACAGAGAAGTAGAAATAAAATCTATTTCAACCCACCATTCTACAAAGTGGTGGAAATACAAGAGGAACAAATATTAAGATATTTAATAAATAGGTAATTTTTCAAGAACGCTTTTTAAAATACTTAATAGAAACTCAGTAAAAATTACTTACAGCGGTATTGATAATATGTAACGAATGATGGTGAAATATAATCATTAGATAAGTAGTCTTGATAACATTAAGGACTTTTTCTATGATTGTAGGTGTAGGAACGATTACAGTTTAGAGATCAAATACTAAACAGAATTGTAATTGATCATACAACATTGATGTAGATCTGACATGGTGTAAATTGAAACAACTGAGAGACCTTCGAAAATTATTTTCTAACCACGTTATCATTGTAGAATAAACGTTATTACAACAATACTATACAGGCTAAATAGATAACAGTATTCAAAGAAGCGAATGGCACAAAACCTGAAGTCGAGTGGATAATCTTAAAATGAGCTCATGCCCGTAATAAGAGGTCGAAAATTCTTGTAGTCTATGTTTAGACGGAACGTAATCAGATTCCTTGAACCCAACAGAAAAGGTGTTTAAGTGCATTATAACACTTCCTGTTACCGATACCAAACAATATGCATAATGTGTTTATACGGCACCAAATGTAGCATCATCGCTTAGACGTGGGTTTTCAGGGTCGAATCCTGTTTATGGTTGTGCTATGGCTTTTCAGGCACCAAATGTAACTATGGTTTTCACCGTCTGGGCATTCATCTTGGACACGGTACCAAATATAGTACCATAGTTTGGCCCGGCATTAATTATAACACAATCGTTTGGTCTGGAACCAAATGGAATACTATGTTCTGGGGTCAGTTAACATTTGTAACGCTATTGTTTGGGTATGTTACTTAATGTAATAATATCATGGCACGGCACCACTAACAATATCGCGGTTATGACTTTCAACACCGATACCAGCGCCAAATGTAATACTGTTCAGCACGACAACACTTGTACCAAATGTAATAATAATGATTGGTCTTATCCTGATAACGGCACCAAATGCGTTTCCAGATTGTTTGTCTTCTCTGTGCCCACGCTGTGTTTGAAAAATCTACCAATAGGGAATGATACAATCTATCCGGAACTTCTTTTGACAGTCGGGGTGATCCGTTGGAACAAAGCTGCCTGAGGGTTGGCAACTCAAAAAACAATCATTTATAGTACGATGTTCAGACTGCATACAGTAGCAAGAGACAGAGAGAGAGAGAGAGAGAGAGAGAGAGAGGGTCAATGAACAGACACAAAGAGACACCCTACCCGACCGAACTCTCTGAACGCCAACTTCTAACTGACAACTGACCGACTTACAACTTTTTCAAAATTCGCTAATTTTTATAAATCTAAATTCAGGAGATCGGTTGGGTGATGTCATCTTGCTAAGTTATTGCGTCATCGCAAACGTCTCCAAATTCACTGTTTTCATTGACGCAATTAAACTTGTGACAAGAAATGAATCTATTTTTTTTTTTTACAGTTGTGTCTTCCTGTGTTGGTCGTTGATGTATTCACTTGAACTTTTCAATTTGACTTTCATTTCTGATCAAATATTTTTACTAACTTAATAGCTAACTGAAAAACTCGCGACCTAACCAACTCAGATAAGAAAATGATTAACCATCAAGGCAACTGAGTCATATCATAATACATGAAAATAAGATTTTTTGTCATCTAATTTAGGTGAGATAACAAGAAATATGTCTTCGAAAGAGGACAGTATCATATATTTATGGAAGCAGCAATTAGTTCGTTCAAATTCTTTTACGACTCCCTTGAAGATCGTTTTGGCGTGAAACTAAGAGTTGTGAAAGAAAAATTTTAAAAATCGTTTTATATTGCCACACGCACACGCACTCAGTTTGAGAGAGAGAGAAAGAGAGAGAGAAGGAGAGAGAGAGAGAGAGAGAGATAGAGAGAGAGAAGATAAGAGCATAGCCTTTAATCTGCCTCAACGCTTGATGTTACTTTAAATGTCCCCAAATATTTTCAATGCTTTTTATTTCCTCTCCTACTATCAAGAGGATCGCCATATGATTCTCATTCACAGTGATAATGGCTAATTCTTTCAATTGAAAATCGGACCGTTTTAGCAATTTCATCAACCCACAAAAATGATTGAAGCCAAAAACATCGTTTCTCATCTTTTGGCGATTTGAAGTGTTGATGAGCCATTCTCTTTATTTCCCCGCCCATCTGAAGATTTTCCTTCACGTGTTTCATTTGACAACCGCCCTGTATCAACAGAAGCCTAATAAAGCCGGGGAGCTTCCCTTTTAAGATTCAGATCTCAGTAAATTAATAAATATCTCATGTTGATTTCACACGCGCCAATCCTACCCAGAGTGAGAAAGAGATAGAAAGGAATGGACAAAGAGAGAGAGAGAGAGAGAGAGAGAGAGAGAGAGAGAGAGAGAGAGAGTTTTTTGTGATGCTGTTCAAACAAACAATTAATTGATAGGGAAATCGTGTAAAGCAGTGATTTTCAAACTTTTTGGAGCTGGGACCCTTTTCTATTTCAGGCTCTACTTCGTGGACCACCATATAGATAAAAATAAAATCCCATGGACCCTCATATGAATAAAAATGAAATGTCATAGACCCGCATATAAATAAAATGAAATATTTATCAAAAATATGGCAGGTCTTCAGGGCTACATCCCGTATCCTCACATAGCTGCTGAATATATGTTCGTGCTGGTTGTCCTGCTTTTGTCCGACCATATGTGGGGGTCCATAGGAGTACATCACTTATGAGTTAGTCCCTGCTTCCCCAGCAGTGTCCTGCATGTCTGGTTCGTCTAACTTGGATAGTTTTCGTGATGGGAAGCCGGTGGCCGTATAGTTGGTGTCTTGTGGGGTGTTGCCGCCAGGACTTGTTGAAATTTAATGAAAGGGATATACTTGTCTTTCTTGATACAAATTGTCAATTCTTGGTGAAAACGATACACACAATTCATTTTGCTCAAGTCAAGATCTGTATTTGTAAGGGCTAAGAATACTGTTCCGTATTCATATGTTGTTGCAAAAGTAGCTGCATTTGACTGTCTTTTGAGACAACAATGAATCCTTACAAGTCACGCTAAACCAGAATTTTGTGAGTGTGTGCTATTTAAACTGAATTTTTATTGGTGGGTGCAATAAACTAGCAATACGAATCTACGGTTCTAGCGTTAATGAGATTATATAATTTTCAAGACACGCTTGCAGCGTCTGCAAAGCCTTGCTGTTGACGTTGCGGACCCCCTATGGTCCATGAACCACAGTTTGCAAACCACCACCTGTAGAGTGTATTGTACAAATTGTACATTGGATTGATAATTGATATTTACTAAGTTTATCGTAATATAGTTGAGGCAGCCATTGCAATACACTATCAGTAGAAGAATATATTCTACCAATCATCTTGGTGGAAAGGCCTTGACCTTTATTGAGTTTCAAACATTAACCTACGGCCTTTGTTGCAATTTCACTCTGTAAGTCTTGTAATTTGCCTTCCTCCCTCCTTTCGCACACACACATACACATACAAATATATCTCTGTGTTTTGTATTTGTGCGAAATTTAAAACTCAGAAACTTATACACGAACTCGTGGGATAACGGTTATTGCCGTAAGAAATGGAATCGGTGTTCTGAGTTCAAATCCTAGAAGAAACTGTTAGCGTCTCACTTCACACTTAAGCTCTTATGAAAGATATGAATTGATCTCTTCTGTCCATTACTATGGGTAAATAATGGGCAGACGAGGCTAGTTAGTCTTGGATAGGCAACCAGTCTTGGAGAAGGAAAAGTCTAAATTCAAACAGCCGTACTCCAGTTGAAAAAATTAACCTTGTGTGACATTCTGCGGAAGAATTGGATAAACATATATACACGTTATACCCAAACAGATATTTGTAATTATGTGTCAGTGGATTGACCTTTGCATCTTTGCTAAAAAGGAATATAAGTATAGAAATTGTGTGTAGCATCTATCTGCAAAAGATGAGCATTTCTTTACAAACCAATATTCAAAATTTTGATTTTTAATTAGACTTGAACTCAAATCCCATGAACATTGAGAACTATGTAACGACTTAATCACAGCATTTTTCGTTCTAAAAAGCTGTGTTCAAACATCGAAATGAGGAATTTGCCAAGACAGAAATGAACATGGACTGAGATGTTAATTTTCTTCAAATTAGTCTCGTCAGCATTTAACTCACATATTCCAATGGCATTGTCAAAACCCCCGTTTGATATTGCGTAAAACTGCTCCCTCTGATTTATTTTAATGTATTCCGCTTACTCGTCTAGACGTCTAGACGTTATCACTTTATATATATATATAGATATATATATGCCTCTGATATCTAAGTAAAAACATGATAATTTCTACTGTGTTATTTACCACCTGACTAAATCCATATTTATTTTCTTTCATTTCGAATTCTATCTATCTATCTATCTATCTATCTATCATTTTCCTTCGTGAGTGTGACACCTGTACATCCACTTTGACACATCCCTATACAACACGCTAAAATTATAATTGATTAGTGAGTTTTCTCATGAAATTTACGTCTGATGTTTGTGCACACTGCATGAAACCTTAAGTAACGGACTTCTGCTGTTCATAATTAAAATAGTTTAAGCTTCATACATACATACATACATACATACATATATGTGTGTGTGTGTGTGTGTGTGTGTGTGTGTGTGTGTGTGTGTGTGTGTGTGTGTGTGTGTGTGTGTGTGATTTACATGAGTCCATTTCTATAGCATGGCATAAAGGTCATGATGAATTTGAGATATTCATTAATTACTTTTAATAATTTTTGTTTCTCTTCTGATTTTCCTTCATATATATTTTTGTGTATCGATGAATAATTACTATTATTTATTTTAAAGATCGGGACAACTGTTAAATGAACGTAATGAATTTGTGTTTAAATGTTGACATAAAAGTGAATTTAAATTATCCTGACTGGAGGCCACCGAGGCTCCTACTCGAGATAAAAACAGGGATATTGATTTTGGATGATTTTTATTGGAAATAGTAACATTTATTTCAGTAGTTACTAGGATTATACGACGGGGGATTTATGTAGAGAAGGATTTCCTTGGAACTTAAGACATTATTTCAAAATTAAGGGGTTTTATTTCAGAATTAGTTTATCTCCTTTGAACATTTTTGAGTACCTGGTAGCTGCCAAAAAGTTGTTTTTAGGAGGAAGATGATGACACCATTAGCTGAGGGAATTAACTAATGTAAAAGAAATAAATGGAAAAATATATGACGATAATCGTTTAGTTGACAAGCTTTTATCATTCATATAATTCCACCTGCTACGAAAAATCTAGCATATGTTCAAATTATGATGAGTTAATTTACAGGAACACCCTTTTCCTGGTTTCTTGATTTTTTTATACTTTATTGTTTGAACCCCCTTAATTTTCGCCCGAGTATTTAGATTTATGTTTTTTCTTTCTTCTTTTTTTCGTACACATTTATAGACTGTAATCCATAATTTCTGTTTTTCAATATCAAATGAAAATGTGTAGAGCCAACTGATGAGACAAAGGGTATAATTATATTCTTCACCGAAATAAATTTATAATGACAATTTAACCAGCTTTCGAGTTTTCTTCTAATTGCATTACACACACACACACATACACACACACACACACACACACACACACACACACACACACAAATATATATATATATAAATAAAACCTTGGATAGTATATGATACATATACATATACATATATATATATATGTGTGTGTGTGTGTGTGTGTGTGTGTGTGTGTGTGTGTGTGTGTTTACCCAAACACTCTGCCAAGAGAAGGATGTGACACGAGGTCAATTTTCAAATAGGGTAAAGAAGGTTTGAATTCAGTATTCCCTCACGGGACTGATTATCTAAGCAAGTCTAAAGAACCAATTTTGCCTCATTGGCCGACTATATACCCAGAACATTTGAGAGAAGTGAAGGATTTATGCTTTTCACGCGGTTATTAGCAGGAAGTGAAGTGTAAACAGTTTTGTCCCGGTTCGATCTCGTCTTATTTCTTTGAAGTAACACGAGAGTTGCTGCAGCCATTAATTCTGACCGTATTACGCAATGCTTAAAATAAATTAAGCATCAGAGAAGTGTTTCCAACAATATTGTCTTACTATGGACCTTTTAAAAAATACTCACTGTCATATTGATAAGCTGAGATTCAGCATATGGTTGGCTACTGCGATCACGCTATTCCATGATACCATTTTCTTTGAGATTAATTAAAGAAAAAAGTTGATTTTTATAAGCCAATTTTTTTTTGATAGAATAAAACATTTTAGTGATGAAAATAGTGGAATCTTTTCGATGCAAATTTATATGTAACATTATAAAAAAAATTTCTAAATATAAATAAATTTTCCTGTTGTACATATTTCAGTTGCTAAATTCTATGAAATTACAAAAACTAAATAAAATATGAATATTTAAAAACTTTCGTTAATCTCCTAGAGTAAATGTGTATACACAAAAACACTTATTGCAAATATGTATAAACTTCTGCGTGTAGAAAGATATGAAGGCAATGAAATAAACTAATACTGGATAAATAAAGTAAAAGCAGAGAGAGAGAGAGAGAGAGAGAGAGAGAGAGAGAGAGAGAGAGAGAGAGAGAGAGAGCTTTTTGTGGTTGTTTTATCTCATATTTGGATAATCAAAATCAAGTGCAAATTTTGATCATTAAAGTTAATCGATGAAGAATTACAATATTTGTTTAAATATCTGATTTTTTTTTGGGCGGGGTAACAAGCTGTATAACGTATATAAATAGCGACCAGCAAATCAAAAATCTGAATAACTTTTCAAAAAGAAACTGAGGCTAAGTTAATAAGATCGACAATAAACTAAACTATTGAAATAGAAGTTTAAAAGGGTTGTGCTAATGCATTCATTTGGTATTTTTCAAAGCTATTTACTGTTTTGTCGGTTTCGTCCTGTACATTTTCACATTGTTTATGAAATCTTTCAAAAAACGAAAATCTTTATGAGACATGAGCAAAAGTTAATAACGCCATCAGATGTAGTAGTATACATAGAGGATGTATTATACATAGAGGATGTATCCAGCCCACTGATAAGACTTTGCTTGGGGTGAATATTTCTCAAAAATGATTTTTGACGTTAGAAGCACGACAGGCTAATTTATAGGCATTTAATTTATTTCTATAAAAAATAGTCTACACTCTATTTCAGATAGTGAGTAGAATATTTTTATAGAAATAAATTAAATGCCTCTAAATGAGCCTGTTAGCAAAACAAACCGGATTTACTCACCCTTTATTTTCATTCATATAACAAACACACTTTTTATTACGCAATAAATAGTTTTGTAAAATGCAATCTCGTCAAAGTTTTTAAGACTTCAGTAACAAAACATCCATTGTATAAATTTTATGTTCTTGTTCTGCACAGAAAATACATTCTGAGATGAGATAACATTTGGAATCCATGAAATTATATACAGATATAAAAAAGCCTTTTAAATTTCATTCCAACCACAATTTACATCCTTTGTGTTTGGTGAGATTCGAAGACTATTCTGAATTAAGAATGGCAAGAATTTGGTCAAATTACATCTATGAAACATTCTAACGAGCAAATAGTTTGTTTGAATAACTTAGTAGAACAGAAAATTTATGAAAAGAAAAGTTCTTTAGTATGAAGATTGTTATTCAAACTTTTATCGCTTATCTGGTTAGCGATCTCCAAAATGCACAGCAGAACGAAAATATTAAATAATTTTCAAATTAAAAAAGGATTAATTCATTTACTTGGTTGTGTAGCAAAGTCCTAAAATATTCAGAAAAAACTTTCATAACTAAATAATGATGCATAAGATTTTTCATCAACAGTTCTAATTATTTACCTAAAATTCTAAATATTCTGATCATTTCCATAATATACAAACAGCATTTTATTCCTATAAAATGCATTTTAATTGTAAATAATCCTTGCTACACACCTTTGGTATTTTTGGTTGGACTCTTTGAAATAATTTTTGAGTTTTAAAAATAGATATTTTATAAATGTTTCCTTAGACATCAATATAAAAATGGCAGGTAGTTTGAAAAAAAGACTTTCTCTTATTTTCCAATGTTTGATAAAACCCGTTGACTGTTTACGTCTATAAATAAGAAGTGTCTTCTTATGAACATCTGTTTATGCTTGGATCACATTCTGCATTAGCTGAAATAGGTCAAAACAACATATATAGTATTTTATTTAATACAAACAATGGAAGTCGATGAAAATTGAAACGAGGCCTGAATTATGGTTTACGTCTATTTGTGGAATCAAATACTTTTGCTCAAATTTCTTTACGAATATGCTGGCTCAAATTCGGCATTATTTTTAACATAGGAAACAAGGAAAATAATTGATTCACTGACTTTAGGACATTACATTAAAACTGAGGTCGAATTATTGGGTTAAAAAAAAAGATGACGAAAACAATATCCAAAATATAAGGAATACTGAAAATACTTAACGTCAGAAGTTAGAAAGCAGCGGGAAATCTTAGATATCAACCTAAAAAGTAAAGACAAACAAAAGAAATTCTGAAAGATACATGAAATAAGGAAAGTACTTTAGACACTATAGGGAAGACCAAAGGATATATATGGCTGAAATATTATCTTAAGTTTAAACAAACAAAATAAATGAATAAAAAAAAGCTGAGCCTATAAGGAATAATTAGCAATATTAATGGACAACTTTTTAGACAATTCAAGAACACTGAAGAATGAATCAACAAAAAGTTTGGTGAAAAATCAAGAAAGAAGAGGAAATTAGTTGGAAAGAAACGCGATATAATGAGGACGATGGAAAAGAACAGATAAAACCGAGTTTGGTTTGGCCCCGGGCCAAAATAGTTTTAATGCAGGGTTTCATCAAGCGCCATACTCAATAAGTTCTTGTATCTACTTCCCGACCCTTAGAGCTAGCGGAAAGAAAAAGAGGGGAAAAAGAGAGGTCAGCTTCGTGGGTTAGAGATGCAATCGCTTTAATTTGTACTCTACTTCCTAGAGATGAAAAAAAAAAAAAATTTAAAGGCGGAGTAATAAGTTAGTTTGATAGCCAAGCAATTTATTCTTTTGGTAAACACACACAAACCACTATATGGATGAAAGTATCCTAAGTGTTGAGAAACGCAGAGGGGTGGCTGCCTAATGCTCCTTAACAACAAGTGCTCTGCTAGCAAAAGCCTTCCTTTTACTGGAGTCAGAATAATATATAAATTCTGAAGGGTCATTAAACAGCATTTACAGCAACGGCTCCGCTTTATTCGACAAAGAATGAAAGGGAAAAAAAGATGGGGGGGTGGGGAAAGACCGTATGAGATGTCATTTTGACCAGCAGGTTTTTATCTATTTTTTATGATAAAACTGAAAATAACAGACGACAATGCTCGGGGTCTACATACGCATGTGCGACACTAACACTTTAAATAAAAATCTGATAAGCAGAAGATATGAGGCTAGTCAATACGATGGGAGGTCTGAAGATCTGGTTGCCTAGTGAGTTTCGATTGATACTCGTCAGAGCATCCCCACACCAACATAAAATGTAGAAATGCCAAAATACTTGAAAAAACACACAAACAAACATACACACAATGAGGGATATCAATAAAACCATAGTCTAATAGTACTAAAAAGTATTAACTTCAAGAATAAATAATTCATTTTTTAACATAATATCCTTCTTTATCAAAGTACTCAAACTAACTTTTCTCCAATACTCATATATCCAATAGAAACATTGCGATAATTTCAAATAAATTTCAGTCGATGGCAGACTACCGATTTATAGATGCATACACACACACGTGTATGCGCGCGCACTCACTGGCTCACACACATACACACACACAGTGTTATTAATACTATACCTTTAGATAACGGTTGCTCAATATCATAATCACGATGCAACGACTGCATAAGCGAGAACTGAGTCACCGAGCAGTGTTATCTCTGTATTCTACCTATACATAATTATATATATATATATATATATATATATATATATATATATATATATATATATATATACAAGAAAGAGGCAGGGACTGCTATCGATAGGCTATAGATCATATAGAAGTTTGACCTATCTGATAAATTAAAATGCAATTTCTACACACAGCAGTTGTGTCAATTCTACAATATAGATGTACTACATGGAGGCTGACAAACAGTATGAAAAAAAAGCTTGACAGGAACTGAACAAGAATGATACGAGCTATATTGAACAGATCCTGAAAGCAACATTTCACGAAACAACACCTGCTCTGCCACCTACCTCTTATCTTTAAAACCATACGAATAAGACGGAAAAGGCATGTTGGTCTTTTTTGGGGAAGCAAGGGCGAAGTCATTAGTGGAATCCGGCCCACTGACGTGCCAGTGTTGGCCGACCAACAAGAACATAACAATTGATTCAGTGTGTAGTCTAGAAGATCTTCTGGAAGCGATGGATGATAGGAACGAATGGTGAGAGAGAGTCAGGGAAATCTGCGCTGGCAGCACTATGTTATGATGATGGTGATATATACTTTATATATATATATATATATATATATATATATATATATATATATATGGATTATTATAGTTGTATATGTTAATACTTACTTTTTCCATGGGACACAAAGTTTTCTTGGTAAGGTAAATATGCAAGAGTTGTTTGGTTGTCTTATTTCTTATATTCTTTTTCTCCCAACTACTAACAATCCAGGTATGCCAATGACAAGATATTTGGCAAAATATATGGTGAAGAAAGTATTTACTGAGAATCAACTCTCACTTTCTCTCTCTCTCTCTCTCTCTCTCTCTCTCTCATATATACATATACACACACACACACACACATATATATATATATATATGTGTGTGTGTGTGTGTGTGTGTGTGAGTGTGTGTGTGTGTGTACTTCATTAAAAACTATACACATGGTTTTAAAATTATATTATCTAGTATTGTTTGTTCTCACAATTTTTCCTGAGATTTGTTCAATCTTATGTAAGAAAATTGTCCAAAATCTTTTACTGAGTATCTTTCCATCCAGCTGGTCATTTTGATAATAATAATAATGATAATAACACACGCGCGCGCCAGCGTATATATATATATATATATATATATATATATATATCTAATCACGCACATGTTTGCATATACATACATATGTTGTAAATGGCGCCTTCAGGCTGCTCTGGTTCTGACTGTTTCCTAGTGTGAAAAGGCGAGATGTATAGTGCGGGATCAGATTCAAAGTAAGTACAGGAAGAAGAGATTTAGTTAAATGACTATAAAATAGTCGTAAATATTTTCTTTCTGACCTTTTTTTTCTCTTGACTTCTTTTTTTTTCTATTTTGTCAGATCCGTTTATGCTTTATCACCCTCCTCAATTGTTGGCCTTTTTTTTTAAAGTTTTTCTCACATTCTTTCCATTTATTTTTATCCTTTTTTCTAGCAAGTTACAAATAAGCTGTATATGCTTAAAAAGAACACCAAATATATATATATATATAAGATCGTATCCTAATTATCCGTATTTACCAGAGAATATACACACACATGCATAAATATGCATATTTAAGCATACAATCATTTATACGTATGTACACTCTTGCACATGTATCCACACATGTATACATACACACAAGCAGATGTATCCAGGCATGTACGCACACACGCACCTAGGCTCACATATACTTATATATATATATATATATATATATACATAAGTAAGTAAAGTTGGTGACCGTAGTCGAAAGCGGTCAGAAAGCTCTCTTTTCAATAGCTACTACACTAAGGTGTAGGGAAGGGCACTAATCCTTTCCCTGGATTGCTCAACTTTACCCTTGATATGTACCTTATATTGCCGAGTGTTAAGCAAGGAGGTATCAAGGACCATTTTTAAAGTCTTTGATATGACGCGACTGGAGATTGAACCCCGGTCTTCCGGACTATTGGCAAACACTCATCCACTAGGCCAATTTATATATATATGTAGAACCTTCCACAGAGTCCTCAACTTGTTGTAAGGAGCGGATATCAGGAATGTCCAGTAAGTGTTAGGAAGACTATGGGAATGGAATATTCGTATATAGAATATATGAGTGATTTCATATAATTGTCTGAGAGTGTTCGATGTATAGCCGATATACTGCTCATTACCGTGGTGTAATGGTTAACGTCATAGGAAATGGACCCAGCGACACGAGTTCAGATCCTGGATGAGACTGATTGCATTTCGCAAAGCACTAATAACCTTTGGGAAAGGTATTGTTGTATCGTCATCTACATCATCATTCAGCATCACAACGACACAATATCAAAGACAGACGCATGAATAAACGACGCATGATAAAGACGCAGAAAGGAAGACGCAAGAAGACTTCTTTACAAATATATTTACCTTTCACTTTATTGCAAGGGTTCGAAAGGGTTGTTCAAGGTTTGCATGTGAGAGGGTGTTGGAGACCGAACATAAACTTCATATTTTGACCCCCACTACTTATGACCGTCACGTTGTGTCTTTCCTGTTCTCCTGATGTTGGGGTCCATTCCATCGGGGGTTTTCCGAGGGCCCCCTCGGTCGGGTGTGGCTGTCCCTACCACATCTGGTCTCTAGGTGTCTGGAATTCTACTAGCAACTGCTTTGGGACCCGAACTCAACTCAATTATATAATAATTCAACGCCCACACGATCGTCCACTGGATCTTTGAAATCGAATGTTTAATCGTCATCAAGCGGAAATAACTGTCATGCAGTTCAGAGGTTACTCTCTTCCGGTACATCACTGTAGTGGCACAATGGGACCTTCACCTTGTCCCATATCATAAGCCTTAATCCGCCCACGCGATCTCTTTCGATTACTGGCCATTGGAATGTGTCACTTCCTTCCGGTGTATCACCTTGGAATAGCATTTTTTGGGGCCGGGTCGAAGGTCAAAATATAACAGTATGAATCCAATTATTCTCCCTCCAGCTATGGGTAAATAGTAGTGTAGACTAGGTTCTTCAGCCTTGCTGAGGCAACTAGTCTAGGAAAAGGAAAACTCTGAATTCAAACCTGTTAAACTTCGCTTAAAAATTGACCTTGTGTCATATCCTGCCTGAGCGGAGGGGTTGGTAAATATGGATATACCGCTCCTTATAACAAGTACAACACTCCGTTGAAGATTCTACTGAAGGGAACAAAACATACATGGTACTAGAACAGCGGTTGAGTTTTCTCCCATTTACATTTCAGTTATTCACTTTGTATGTGAGATATTTTATATAAATCCTCACAGGTATATATAATAATAGCCATTCATCGAACACTTCCACAGAATTATATAAAATCGCTTCTATATTCTATATACGAGTGTTCCATACCCATAGCCTTCTGGACACTTACTGGATTTAGCTAATATATATATATATGTATATATATATATATATATATATATATATATATATATATATATATATTGAATGTAATATCCGACAAAATAGTTAGAACTAATATTTGAAAGCCTGAAATTAGAATTACATTTATTTGGCTTCCTGTGTAGAGTTTCTCTTAGCATCAATAAAGTATTTGTAACTACATCGGGGATGGAGGCGCAAAACGCTTAAAATATATAGATATTCTTGTTCGATTTATCATATTTTGACGTTTTATAATATACTGCATATCTCTCATTTTAAAGCCATAAAATAAACACTTTTTTCTTATATATCCAGCACAAATAAAACTAAAACAAAATAAAATCCCAATAGATATAGGTATATAATCTAATAATATTAAACCTTTGCCTTTATTGATATATTCAAGTAGATTTTATTGCAACAAATGTTTTAGTCACAAACTTTTTCTGTTGAAAAATGTTTCAATTTAAGAATATCTTTTAAAGATTCTTAAACTTTATCGACATCATCACGTACACAGAGAACAATAAATAGAGCAACCTTTTGAAGATTTCAGAATAATACAAATTCAAACATCCTCTGTTTGATATATTTCAGTTACAAAATATCTTTTTAAAACTCTGAATGTCAAAACATATTAAAACAACATCATGATGCACTCATGATAACTAGAAAAATATCAGTTATTTTTTTTTCCTTCAGTGTTTTAAATCCTTCAAGTTGAGTTGGAAAATGCTTGTTTGATTTTATCCGACACCCCACCCAGTCAGATTGGACTTGACGTCATCTTATGCGTGGCCATTACAAAAAAATGCTTTGTCCCCCTCACCATTCCTCTTTAAGCCCACTTACATGTCTGATAAATAGCGAGTGAATATATTAAAGAATTTTAAAAAATCTCGCACAAAATTCAAGTTTTCAAGACCTATTTCTTACTACAGTAATGTGGAGATTAAAAAGAAATAAGATAAATAAACGCAAAAAGTAACGGTTTCCTTGGATGCCTCTGACTGGTAGCAAAATCAGTGCATGCCTAAAAAAAAGAGGGGCTTCCTGGCGCCAAAGAGAAAATCTCTCCCTAAGTTACCTTGAGACGCCGAGATCGAAAAGACCCTTTTCTCTTTGCTGCTAGTTAGAAGCGCACGTACCTGCTGAGTCCTGAAGCAAGCAGCCCGATGTGTCTTTTCTACTTGTAGCAGCCTCTGCTAAACTTACCCAGTGAATACATTATGGGCCCTCAGACTTGTAATTGCCGAAGTTGATTCTATTATATACTTCAACACCTTGTCTGGGGGAAACGTGACTATTTCTACTGGTTTAGGAAAACATTCACATCACAGAAAAGTCGAAAACCTCAAAAAGAAAATTTGAATCTAAAGATTTCTTTGTCTTTTTTCTTTCCGTCTTTAGTTCCCTTACAGCTGCGACAGACAAAAGAAGACAACAAATGAATGGGGTAAAAAGATGAAAAGGAATCAGCTTACAAACGTCAGAATCTTCCGACAATACGAACAATAAACTACAACCACAATAAGCCCCGTCATCAGCCCCATAGTATATATATATATATATATATATATACACATGGATTTTTGTGTTACCTATGAACCTTGGAACATGTTTGACCCAGAGGAACTTCAGATTTCGGTTCTTTACGATCACGTTCTTTACTCTGTTTCGTTCTCGAATTATCTCGTTTTGAATATGCACACAGCGTTGATCTTTTTCTTTTAACATCTATCACACGTTTTACATCTATGTATCTATCTATCTAAGCCTGCTACAATTTATCTCCGTCAACTTCTCACCTGAAATATAATTTCATAAGTAAACTCGTTAAACATCTGTCATTAAAATTCAACATAATTTTTCCATAAAACCTGAAAAACAAATAAATATTCCTTACCTGATAACGATATTGAGGTGATAACAGTAATTAGATATTATCATATTAATTTAATGAATACAAATTAAAAGTGCAAGGCCTGTTTGGTATGATTCAGAGAAATCTTAATTGCAGATGATGGGAACTTCGGTCGATTTTGGAAAATTCTAATTATTTCCTTCTGGCTCAATTTTGAGGGATGAAGGAATCTTTGTGAGCTTTTAATTTGTATATTTATTTATTTCCATTTAAATCGAATCATCATTGATGAAGAACTTTCTAAAATTTCTTTCTCAAACTTTTCAGATAAGTCATTTGTTATCCAGGATGTTTTTTCAATATGTATTCACAAATGATTTGCTAACGGCATCTTTAGTTCTTACATGAAAATTAATTTAAAATAAAAATCTTATAATCATCATCAGCTAACGTATCTCGTTTATTTCGTTCGAGTTCTAATTATTACAGACAAGAGAATTTTCCTTGTAAACATTACACTTAATGTATTTTCTGCCTCAGCTTGTAGAAATTTTCCGCAGTTATTGAGTTCATAGATTAACACTGAGCAACAATAATTTCGTTGTCTTAGCGCAGACATTTATCTTAAAGAATGTTATAAAACTTTGCATACATCAGAAAATAATTCAACGTTGTGAATGTTTGTACAGATTTTGTTCATACAAAGAGTATTGTTACGGCAAGTTTAATTGAGTGTAATTAGTTAAGGTAAAAAATTATATTCATAGCTTTTTCTCGTGGATATAATCAGTGGAAAATTTCGTTTTTTGCTCCACCAGTAGACAGACATCGTATGTACATCTCATATATTCTGATAATGTTCCTTCATCATCTTGAAGTCTTTGTGGAATTGTTCCCCTTGCTTATTGATGATATGGTCAAGGTTTTCCAGGAAATTAACATGATAGTTATGGAGATAATACAAGTTAATGCTTGTGTTGCAACTGAGTGTTTTGTAACTCTCGAATAGTTTCAACGCCATTTTGGGATAAATCTTTGTTCGTGTATTTACAAGAACATTCTTGACAAGGTCTTTGAATGATAACCAAGCATTCCTTTCGAGTTCAAAATCTGTCTCATTGCTGTCAATGAATTTTTCATCGTCATTCAGACCTTCAAGGGAGGTCCGTTTAACGAAAATTCGCTTTGGAATTTCAATTGAATGAGGCACTGGACATATGACTGATGGAAAATTGCCATGTCGGATGGGGCTGTAGAATACACCGACTGCTTCTCTGTGTAATATCATTGTGGAGGGATTTCATTTTATATATCTTACCTTTCGGTTTAGTTAGGCTGAGAACCTTTCACTTTGCACATGGGTTAGTTAGGTGCAACATTAACGCAGGTGTTCACGCGAACACGGACAGGATGTATCATTCAGAGATTCAAAATAAAAATCCCAGATTGGAATTGTGAACTGGGGATGTGAGTGACGTCCCACACTGGAAGCGATGGCTGAGGATTTGGGGATTTGAGAAAAGTCAGTTTGTAGAGTTCCTGCCTCCGAACGAGAAAATGGAGATTCAGACCTGAGCGAGGCCAGACGAATTTGTGCGCTTCGGGCGCCGCGCGCTGGTTGGCTTGAGAGCTGACAATGTAAAAGCAGTCAGCATAGAAAGATTGTGTCTCTTTCTCCTCATGACGAATAACCTTTAACTCAAAGCTAATAAAGTACCTGAACCAATTTCGTTTTGTGTTTTCGGATTCCCTATGTCTATTTCACACATCCGTATATCTAGCTATGCAACATCTGTAAAGGGGTAAGACCCCACCTCTCAATGAGTGTCCTAGATATGACACTAAATAATCTGATAGTGAGGCTCCAGTGAAGCTGGGGCTTCAGGGAATGCAGAGCACCCTTTCATTGCCATTGCTCCCAGGTCTACTCTGGCCCGGCGTTGTAGCACCTGATAGGACTCTATCTACGGTTTAGATAGAACTAACGGCATATTTATGCTAAACTGAATTGTTTGACTAAACTATATAGTTTGAAATAAAAATGTTTTGACAATTAAACTATACTTACTTTTAAACTGAGTGCTTATGCTAAACTGAATTATTTGAAATGGAATTTTTTCGACATTGAAACTGTACTTACTCTAAACTGATTTGTTTAATATAGAACTGTTTTGACATTTAACTGTGGTAAACAAAATCCGTACTCATACTAAACTGAAAGCTGAATTAGAACGGCTTGACTAAACTGAATATCTTGAATTAGAAATGTTTTTCAGAAGTAAACTGTACTTAGATTTAAACTGATTTTTTTAAAAATAGAACTATTAGTATAAAATGGATTTGGCGTTAAATAACCTACAAAGGTTGATATGCCATAAAACCCAAACAATCAATTAATTGTGAATTAGGATACTCAGTGTTACATCTGGTATATTAAATTCTGAAGTTTTCATGAAGCAAAAAGTAACAGTCTGTGCAATGATCTTTTTACTCTCACTAAATCATAGGTATACCAAATTCTAATCTATCATGTGTTCCCTGAGTCCACGTCCATAGACTCCTGAAATAGGAAGTTGACTGTTAAGTGTTGAAGAACAACTGAAGCATATCATTATATAATAATGACTTTTTTGTGGGGGGGGAGATTGGAAACTGACTATAGGCTTCGATACTTTTCAAAAATCAGCCTAAATTTACGAGATGTAAAAAAATTCTCTCACCTTATCAATAAAATAACAGAAGCAATAAACTGATCACTCATATTGATTACGAATGAAAATATATGTGTGCTTATTCAGATAACGTGATAAAAGAAAATTGATTGCAGCTCTGAAATTGGCATGTCAATTTTAATCTTCAAGTGAAATATCTAACTCAACAGAAATCATGTCCAAAATTGTTCCCTAATGTGAATCTATTGCTCACTGATGTGGAAACGTTCTTTAATACAGTCTAAGGGTGATTCAGTGCATGTTACCTTATGTAATGGTAGTGAAGTGGCACTAAATTAAAATGGTGTATTGCGTGCTTTAAGATAGTTAAAAATCAGGGTTTTTTTTTTAAATGGCAGAAAACGTTGATAAATTTGTGCTAAAAACCAATCGACGTGTGAAGCGAAAAATAACTCAAAAAATAACTGAATAGCCAAGTCAACTGATATAAAGATAAGGATTCTTAAGTGCAGATCAAGGAAAAATAAATAAATATATAAATGACCATCCAACAAGCAGATGAAATAAATAGCCACAAATTCCAGACAGATTGCCCATCATCCTTCAAGAAAACCCTATAAACTTTATGTGGATAGTCTGGTTCAATTAGATTGAAGGGTTTTTAGGTGCTACTTAGAGTAAGATGATACTCCGAACCAAAGTTTTTAAAAAATAATATAATTAAGACCTGAATAAAAATAGATCTGTGTCAATTAGAATAGGGTATTTAAAATGGGACGGTCAAGCAAAGGAGGAGAAAATACATAATTAAAAAGAACAAATCTATGTTAATTACTTTTTAAATTTGGCCATGGATAGGATTAAGTCCTGATGTATTCAGAGTTTTTGAGCTACAAGCTGAGAGATCACTATTTACTTTAAGAAATGAGCTAAGCAAAAAAACAAAGCAAAAACAAATGTAAGCCACCTGCCCCCCCTCTCTCTGTGTGTTTCTGTCTCTGTCTCTCTGTGTCTCACTCTCTCACCCCAGATTGAACCAAATTACAAATAAAAATAGTTGCTTGACTCAACTATTTTATCAGACTTTAAAGAACACCAGAAATCAGACAGAAATCAGACTTTGGACGTAGTTGCATTGACTCACTTAAAGTCCATTTTCGTGAAACTCCAAGTCGTAAGAAGTTAATTATATATATATATATATATATATATATATATATATATTGTCACTTGCAGAAATATGAAACAAAATAAAGAAGATGAGAATAACTCAATCGTTGTCACGAAGAAGCGTAGGAAGATTATGTTTCTCCAATTTTCCAAGTAGTGAAGAAACTACCAACCCTGAAAATGAATAGTGCTCCAGTGAGACAAAGAAAAAAAACGGATATAAATGGAATAACGGATGTATATGAAGGAAAGACTGTCGAATCGAATATTTACTATCACTTTCTGATTTATCTTCTATAGGCTCTTCTCCAGGAATTCAAAGCTGCGCAGTTCCTCCGGCAGATGAGAGCTGAAAGCATATTTGTCATTGCAAACTTCCCCAAAGTCCGGTTCTCGCCACAAATTCGCATTTATCAACTAAGTTATACACACGGTCGAAAGGTTCCTTAGATTAACGTATATAATATCTACTGCCATCCACTTTTTTATCATGTTTTCTAGTCCCATTTACACAGTCATCTTTGTGTCTCAACATAAATCAAGAGACTTTTGATGAGTAAGAACGTCTGTGGCGTTCATGAAATCGGTGTTAGGGTTGTTAAGGGAGGGAATACGTACTTTTTGGCCCTTGTATTTTTTTCCTTTATTTTTAATGTGTTTTATCATTTATTTATTCATCTATTTATTTATGTGAGGATCCGTGTTTGTTTGATTGTGACAAGTCTCTTTGTTGTGTGAATTGCAACAGAAGATTTGGCATAGAAAGAAAGAAAGAAAGAAAGAAAGAAAGAAAGAAAGAAAGAAAGAAAGTATAAAATAGAAACTTTAGAGGCCACACGAAAGAAAGAAAAAAAGAAAGAAAGAAAGAAAGAAAAAAAGGAAAAACTTACGAGAACATAAGAAAAATGGAAAGAAAATGAAAATAGAAAGAAAGAAAGAAAGAAAGAAAGAAAGAAAGAAAGAAAGAAAGAACGTATAAAATAAAAACTTAGGCGAACACAAGAAAGATAAAAGGAAAATGAAAATAAAATGAAAAGAAAGAAAGAAAAGGGAACGTATAAAATAGACACCTAGGAGAATACAAGAAAGATAAAAAGAAAATGAAAATGAAACGAAAGAAAGAAAGAAAGAAAGACAGAAAGAAAGAAAGACAAACAAACAAACAAACAAACAAACAAAAAAAATGAAATTAATAAAAAAAAATGTAAGGCAAAAATGAAAAAAGAAAAAAGGTGGAACGAAAGAAAGAAAGGAAGAAAGATGAAAACTGGCAGAAAAGAGGATGCCTCAAAGAAGGAAACTATTTGATAAAAAAAACTAAAATCGAAAAGGAATGAATGAAAGATGGGTGTAAAGAATCAAACAAACAATGAAAACGGAAAGAAATAATATACAAAAGAAAGAAAACAAAAGAAAAGTGGAAATAAAAGTATTAAAAACAAATAATTAAAAGAAAGGAAACAGGAAAGAAAAGAATGAAGAAGTGAAAGAAAGCACAATATGAAAATACTATCTTCATGTTATGCAAAATTATATGTTGTTATTTACGTTTTTTTTTCTGACTCTCTTCTTCATTTCGGTTGTTTTAATCACAAATATTTCGACTGCTGTACTCTCCAACATTGTAGTGTTTTTTTTTTTTGTAAATTGATTCGTAAAAGACTTCAACATTTTATTCAATAAAGCACTTTTACAAAATGGTCTGCTACTATCGGAATATAGAATACTTTTTTTTATTTATTTGCTGTTAATGATAATACAATTTCTTGGATGTGACTCCACGTGATGTCCACCAAAGTCAGCATTTAAATGGATAACTTTTTAAACTTAAAGCTTCGTCAATTGGTTCAAAGAAACACCGAAATCTATAAAACCGAAAAGTTTATCAAAACCCATTGTAGAATTTTACATGATAATGATTTATATACTGAAAAAAGGCAACAAAGGAATATAAAAGAGAAATTATCTGAAAAAATGTAAACTTTTTCAGAGGTTCAAAGAAATCCTTTGTTATAACGATGCGGAGTTCATATATAAGGGCGCAATGGTAAAATAATTAGTGAGGATCGAGATAATTGACGGTGATAATAATTCATTTAAGTAAATCACTAACCTGTATTAAAACTTAA
Organism: Sepioteuthis lessoniana; assembly: GCA_963585895.1. NCBI lineage: Eukaryota > Metazoa > Mollusca > Cephalopoda > Myopsida > Loliginidae > Sepioteuthis > Sepioteuthis lessoniana. The sequence continues at coordinate 138,582,132 of OY757907.1, read as the reverse complement.
GATAACTCATGGTATTTATTAAGCATGAATTATGCTGAGATGACGTTAATGCTGGGTTCACAGTTTGGTAAGAAGTCATTATACTGTAAACTAAGTCTTTGTGAGGCATAGAATTTGAATTGAACACACAAGATAAGCCAGGGCCTTTTCAACCAACCAACCGGTGGCTCTTCATTCCACGGCAACAGCTGTACCGGTCAAAAAGAAAGGCGATGGGGAGAAAAAAAAGGGGCAAGACAGGAAAAATATGGACAGAAAAAAGGAAACTCACTTATTAAGTGTTTACCACGATTTGCGTGTGAGTCTTTCGCTTGATAAACTGGCTACCCACACCAATCAATTTCTTTCCCCAAGAATAGCGCCAGGGGTAAAAATTCAGTACATTCACTGACCATTCTCTATCAAGAGGTTATATTTATTCATTTTTCATTCCAGGTCTTCAGCAATAAATTACTGTACCTTACCGAAACAGACCACAAGAGGTTTAAAAAATCTATAGACAATACTGTTTTTCAAAAACATTTACATGAATCATTTGGTTGCTAGCCACATAAGTGAAATAAGAGCGGGAAAAGATGAGGGATTAGTGGCATAAATTGGGAAATATGCAAATGTAACAATGAGGTAGATAGATAGATAGATGGATAGATAGATAGATAGATATTGATGTGAAATAGATAACTCGATCGGAAGAAAAACATTGTGAGTAGATGGTCGGAATCGATAGACTCCAACCAAAAACCACAGTTGAAAAAAAAAAAAAAGAAAAGAAAACAAGATAAAAAGTGTATTAAGTTCAAATTGGAAAGAATGAAGCATGATGTTTTTGAAAAATTAAGAAAGAAAGAAAGAAAGAAAGAAAGGAAAAAAGAAAGAAAGAAAGGAAGGAAAAAAGAAAGAAAGAAAGAAAGAAAGAAAGAAAGAAAGGAAAAAAGAAAGAAAGAAAGAAAGAACCAAAGAAAAAAAGGAAGAAAGAAAGAAAGAAAGGAAAAAAGAACGAAAGAAAGAAAGAAGGAAAGAAAGAAAGAAAGAAAGAAAATTCAAGAAAATTATTCTTGAAATATCCTCAAAATGATAAAGTGTTAACATTTTAAAAAAATATTGTCACAAAAACTATCGAACAATTGATAGAATTGAAGTCACGCAAACAAAACTGATTGTCGGTTGAATGGAACTGAATATTTTACATTTGTGTCACACTATTCTTAGCTTAGTAAATATTGGAAGAACAACATTTAGCAGGAAAATTATTACTATACTTATTTTCATCCGGAGTGGGTTGGTACTCCGGGTTTGTGCTCTTGTGTCAGACTAAGATAAATTCATTACATGCCATCGTTACTTATTTGCTTACACAAGAGCGAGGATTTAGAATGCAGATTTTCAAGGTTAACAGTCTGTCACCAGACAATTTTCCCGTTCCTATTTGTATCCTAATTTTTTGTTCTTGCACCATTTTAAGTTGAGCTTTGCAAATACCAAGATATATCATCACTAATATGATGAAATAAAGTCGCTATCTATGAAACAAAAGGAATCACACACACACACACACACACACACACACCACCACCACCATCAAGATATTCCTTTGCTAAGATATGTATAAATTGAATAAAAACCATTGTTATGGTAACACGAGACATGCTCTGCATCACTCGAAACAAGCAAATGTCATGTTAGCAAACGACAAACGTGAGTTAGTTAAACAAATCCTGCTGTAGATATATCTAACTTTATGCAAATATGATATTTAGTTTCGTTTTTTTTTTTTAAATATCTCTTATTAATTTAAACATATCTATTTTTGTTTTCATGGATAATGAATAGTAAATAAATAAAAAAGTAAAAACGAATTCTGGGCACCTGACATGAATAAAAGATGGTTGAAAACGAAAGAATAATCAGAATAGCAGTAGAGTAACAAAAGACTACTCATCATACAAATACTCCAAGATTCATGTATCGTCAAATGGAACATCGGAATCATAGAGGAGAATATATTCTTAGCGCCCGTCAACTCAAAGAGTAATTACGATCACTAGAAACGCTCGCGTAGCAAACAATGAAACCTTAGCATCTCCTCTCGGTTTCCAATGGTTATCACATCGCTTCTTCCACAAGTGAAAACCTATTTTTATAGAATTCTCGTCTTTAATTGTCGACATCGACGAAGATCTATAGAATGATTACTTAATTAAAAGGACGTCTTAATAGAAGAAGCCATTGTGAGTTATTATATTTGCCTGTTCATTGTTGAGTAACAGCCGCCCACATCTTGGACGATTTTCAAACTGTAAAGAATGAAGATTAAATTGAGGAACTTAAAGAAAGCAGTTTTCCTGCAACAGTTGCAGGCAGCGGGGTGGTGCTGGTTGGTGCCGTAAAAGTTACCAGCAAGCAAAATGGAATCAGCAAAATGGAATCGGCAAACTGATTTCGAATTTTAGTTGCGATTACTTCCATTTATTTTGCTCTACTGCCTTTTGGAAAAGGCATGAATTCCTGCTATCGTCTTTGGAATTCTACGACTGTTGACAGAGAAGTGGATGGTTGAGTGAGCTCTTATGTATGTCACTTTCCCATAAGTACCTTAGCTGCCCATTATATTTAGTTGGCTGGTTTCAGAGACCATTATTTCTGTATTAAGTTTAATCCTCACAAGGTATGCCTGTTGAAGTTGAAGGTATCCCAACCTGAAGCAATAGCAAGCAAGTTTTGCAGATATTTACTTCTATAATAAATTTGATTCTCAATGGGACCCACATTCTTAAGGTTTCATCAAACTAAACCACATTTAAATGACAACTTACCGAGGAGAAAATATTTTAGACTTTTTAATACTTTCATTTTGATCCAGGTTAAAATTTCTTAATACTTATAGGTTTCTTAGCGTGTATCGATATTCAGCAAGTTTTTTACACCAGGAATAACTAGTGGTTTTTTATTGACGTCTATGACTATAAAACTATTGGATTCTTTTGAGTGTTCGAACCAATCTTAATAATATTCTTATCAAGATGGTCTTACAAGGAACATACGATAAGTTTCCAGACTTTTTCGTATGGGCATTTAAAATTGTTTTAGACTCTTAAAAATTCAGTATCTTATTGCTATACATCTTATGAGATTACTGACCAATTTTTAGGATTTCAGGTTCAAATGAACAGCTATAGCAGCAATTGGAATACACCCTACTAAAGCCTGATTGTCACAGCTGGTGAATTCCAAAAATGCAATCTGGACGTTAGGACACTTTAGAAGAACGATATGCAATAAAATTCTGTTTGAAACTTGGAAAAAATGCCACAGAAACGTATGGAATGCTTCAGACTGCTTTTCGACCATGTTGCATGAATCGAGCATCAGATTTTGAGTGGCATAAGAGATTCAAGGAAGGCAGGGAGTCTGTGAGGGATGATGAGAGGTGTGAGAGGAGTAAGCAAGTCAATACACCACAGTTGATTGGCCAAAGGGTTAGGGTTAGGGTTACTATGTTGAGGTTTTAAGGGAGTTCAGGAAGAGATTCCGTCGGAAGAGGCCAGCTCTGTTCAAATCGGGTCAGTGGCATTTCCAGCAGGAGAATGCACCAATCCACAAATCCGTCCTTGTCACTGACTATTTGACCAAGATGGGCATCAAGACTGTTTTCAGCCTCCCTATACTCCAGACCTTGATCCCTGTGACTTTTGCTTATTCCCTAAGGTCAGAGGCTGTCGTTATGAGGCAATTGAGGAGATGAAAGAGGTTGTGACGAAGGTTATTGATTGGCACACACAAGAAGACTTCTATGGGACCTTCCAGAAGTTGTTGGAACAGTACAAGAAAGTGCATTGCAGCCGGAGGAGATTACTTCGAAGGGGACTAGAGTTTCATGTGTGTACTATCAATAAAAGTGTCCATACGAAAAATGTCTGGAGACTTATTTAATGATCCTTGTACTTTGATTTTTAATTCTTTATTTTATTTCCCAGCCTTTGTAGAATATTCCGAGTGAACCAACTACAATTTGCATCACTATCATATTCTACTGTTTCTTTTAGTTCTTTAGCAAGGCCAAACTATTCGTCTATTTTTTTTTCCGATTTTCTTTATTTTTACTTTGTGATCCGCCGGAACTGCAAATTCTACCAGACGGTATTTTTTTTTCAAATTAATCAACGCTTAGTCTGATCTTCTGTCGAGATTCAGTGATCGGTTTGTTTCTCGAAAGCCTTAAGAAATTCAAGCGTCTCCTTTTTAGTATAGATTCTGGTTTGTGCATATTTGGTTGTATGGTAAAATTTTAACCTCTTGAACAATTCTAAGGGAATCACCTTTTTCATCCTCTCTTGTATTCGCTTACCATGCAATTAACCGTTTTATCTGTATCTCCACATAAAAGAGATTCTGTTTCTCTCTTGAGGTTTTTATTTTCTTTGCTACATTCAAGTCTTCAAGTCGAGTGCAATCTTGTTTGTTTGTCACTTGAAATATCCATATAGTTGTTTTTCTTTCCATTTCTCTTTTCCAGTTTTTGTTATTTTTCTACATGTTCTTCTCATTGGTGTTACTACTAGCTGTAATTAGTCTTTCTTTGTTCTATTTAGTGCATATACATCAACGTAGTCCTCTTTAGTGCGTATGCATCAACGAATTCTCTTGAGTGCGTATGCATCAATGCAGTCATCACTGCTGTTGAGTTCTTTTCCCCCTTCTTGATATATATAATCTGTCTGTCATCTCTTGGGTGTAAGGACTTGTGCATAGTCATCAATTTTCCTGTCCTTTGTTCCATGTGTCTGAGTTTCTCCTTGTCTAGTTTAAGAATAGTCTAAGATATCTTACCAGCAGAATTTCTCTAGTTTTTATTTCTTTGATGAGATTTCTGCCGCAGAGATTGGTTTTGAGTAGATTTCTTATTCTTTGGAGTATTCCTTTCTCATTATTTCTATCAGCACTTTTTGTTTGATTATTTCCGATTCCAATATTCCAACGTAAGTTCTTATAATTTTCTTTTCCTCCAAGTGTTCAGATGATTTCTTAATTTGGTTCTCCTATGTCTTCCGTTGTTTCTCTTTCCCTCTTTTTCATTATCAGCATCAAACAATTTTCCATCGCAAATTCCATTCTTATATTTTGTCTGTATGTTCTCATAGTTTGTATCAGGGCGTTTCATTCTTTTTCTTCTTTGGCAAATATCTTCATATAATCGATATACATAAGACGGTGTGTATTTTATGATTAAATTATTGAGTGTCATCATTGCTCTAACAAATAGAAACGGTGAGAATGAGTCTCTCTGGAAGATGATTCTTTGGATTTTCACCTCTGCCAGGATTTATTCTCCATCTTCAAATATTGTCCAGTTTTCCATTGCTTTTGTGATCACATGTATAACGTTATTAGATATTTTTGTACATTTTAGATATTCTGTCATCCAATTTTATCCAAAATTACGTGACCATATCATCGGCTCTTTTGAAATCAGTCCATGATATGGCTACATTTTCACCTCTGTGAACATGTGCTGTGTATAATCTTGTTCCCTTGCGGCATCCTTTTTTTCTTCCGGAAATAGTACGAGACATTCAAACAAATGAGAAATTTATTCTCTTATCTGTACGGTTGGGATTTTCAGCATCAGAGGTAAACACGTTATCGGTCTATAGTTGTTGGGGATGGTGGCTTTTTGTGTGGTGGGGTCCTTCTGAATCAGGGTAATTTTCTTCTTTCTCATTTAGTCGAATATGCACGCTTCTTCTAGGGAATGTACTCAGTTGTTGAGCGAATCTTCCATGGATGGCTGTGAATTTTTGAATAAGAATCCACGTAAGTTATAATAGTACGGTGTTTTCCAATTTGTTACTTTCTTGAGAGTTGGTCTGAGTGATTCCATTTTTATATGAGCCGGTGGGGGACCTTCGAGTCCTTGCAATTATTTTATGTTATTCATCAAATCAGAATTTCTGTTAAATTGTTTCTGTTCCAATGAACAGTTTCTTTCTTTGGATCCGTTTGTTCATTTGTCTCTACGCTTTCTCCACCGACTTCTTGATAGAATTTATTTTAGAAGTATCTATTTTGCTTATATTGCATGATTCTATTCCTGTATCTTTGGAGTTTCCCTTATTTCACCAATATCTCTTGGTCTATTTTTTTCCAGTTGTATTGTTAGTCTTGTCTTGTTGTTTTCCAGTTGTTTCATTCCATTAAATCTTTTTTCCTTCCTCAGTTTTTTCGGTTTTTGTCACAGTTTGTTCTTTTAGTCTCTGTTCCCTTCTACTTTTTGTATTTCTGTTTGGCTCCTTTGGGGATACCAAGTTTATTATTTTCTAGATTTGCTTCAGCATATATTCGAAAGTTTACTTCAGTATTTTTGACCGTTGAGATATTTCTAAGACTTAATTTACATTTTCGGATTTTTTCCGGGCCTTGTTCCTTAGCGATAGTTACGTAACATTCGTTTTGGTTGTATTTTTGAATTCTACATCGTTTATTTCATTTTAAGGGAACATTGATGTAGTGGGGTTGGGTTGTGTGATATTTTGGCTTTCAATATTTTATGTCTCAGTTTAAGTGACAGCAACTCTCTGTCGATCCCCAGGAATTTTCTAATTATTCTGGCTGATTTTAATTGAGTCAACTTTCAATATTTCCAAGTATTTGTAAGTTTCCTTTTCTTCGAATATTCTAATTTTTTCTGGGTTTCGTTGTTCTATTCCTTCCATCATTTATTGCTTTCTGTTTTTCATTATAAGTATGGCACACTTTCTATGCCAAATTTAATCCCTATATCCTGACTGGATATCCTCACTGCCTGTATTAGGGTTTCAAATTCTTTTTCATTCTATCACTATTAGAAATAGTAATGGTAATAGCGTGTCTCCCTGGAATATACATCTCTGGATTTTCACGTTAGCTAAACTTTTTCTTCCTGTTTTTCTTCCAGTTTTTTATGGTTTCCTCGACGAATTTATAATTATTGTCATTATTACCATTATTATTAGCTAGGGGTGGGTTTCGCTGAAGTTTGAGAGATATCAAGTCTCCTCAGATCTCTAGGACTCATCTTCGTATTCAGGCTGATCTCAACGATGTTATAGTCTAATACGTCGTGATTCTTCCTCTGATTTTCAACTGTTTTAATTCCCTTTTCAATCCTTGACGGACTTTTCCGAGCGCCCTAACTATAATTGCTATCACCGTCAATCCAAAGTGCCACAGTATCTTTTAATTGTCTTGGAAAGTAAAGTATTTCTGTATCTTTCCACTTTCGTTTATATTCACTAATGGTCCGCCAAAACAGCAAAATTCACAAAATGGAAAGTTCTCTTTTTATTTATTTATTTTTTTGTTTTTAATTATGACTAAGTCTGATCTTTCGGCCGGGATTAGGTGATCCATTTGTATCTGAAAATTCCAGTTTTGATTTCCGACTTTACGCGTTTTATTTTCTAGCAAGGATTCTGTTTTGTGCATATACCATTTGGTATTATGGTCAAAAGTCAATCTTTTGCACAATTCTTCGTAGCTCATCTTACCCACCCATTCGTGCATAGTCTTGACCTTTTCTGTGCTAGTTTGCTACATTCGCTTTCAAGGAGATCAATCGTTTCATCTCATTCTCTGCATAACCTAGACTTCCTGTTTCATATTTTCAATTTTCGCTCTAATCTAATTGATTTTTCTGACGTTGTTTTGTGCTGCTATTTAAAGAGTTTCATTTTCTCTCCGAAATATCCCTATTCGTAATAATGAACACGTTGTCTAGTGTGAAATATCGCCTGTTTGTTTCTTGAAATATCAATACAGTTGTTTTTCTTCCAATTTCTGTTTCCGAGTTTTTGTTGTTTTTCTATCTGTACTTATGTTGTAACTGCTGCAATTTAACAGCGGTGATAAACCTTTCTTATCTTTTTCTAATATGGTCATCAAGTCTTTGTATGGGTGCATCATCACAATCTTCAATGCTAGCGAGTCCTCTTCCTCCTTCTTTTCTACACATACAGACGGTCAATGTCATCTCTTGAACGTTACATCTTTTGCATTGTTATCAGCATTCTTGTCTCTAGTTCATCTGTCCAAGTTCTTCCTTTGTCTTTTAAAGAAACATCCCGAGTTTCTTACAAAGAAGACTGCTCAGCTGTTAATCACTTTGATGAGATTTCTACGGAAGAGCTTGTTTTTGAGAAGCTGTCTTGTTCTTTTGAAGTACGCTTTTCTTTTTTCCTCTTCCTCTCCGCTTGTTTGATGGCATTCATTTTCAATATTTCCAAGTACTTGTAGTTTTCCTTCTCTCCAAACATCCTTATATATTCTTGATTTCGTAGTTTTATTCCTTCTGTTGATTTTCTTTTCCAGCTTTTCATTATGAGCATGGAACATTTTTTTACTTTCAAAGTCCATTCCTATATTCTAGATAAATATACTTATTGTTTGTATTAGACTCTTCTGATCTTTTAAATTTGTCTTTTGCATATAGAGTTATGTCATTATATACATAAGGTTATTAATCTTTTCCAGTGATTTTGAACATTTGCATCCCCTTGTATATTTCTGAATAAGTCGTTGAGTGACATCATTTCTATGAGTAATAGCAATGGCGAGAGCACGTCTCCCCGGAAGATGGCTCATTGGATTTTTACCTCTTCAAGGGTTTGACCTCCTGCTATCAATTCCACCGTCCAGTTTTCCTTTGCATTCGTGATGAATTTTTTGATTTTGTCGGATATTTTGTACATTTTAAAACACTTTATTATCCAGGATTGCAAGACCATATAATAGGCCTTCTTTTTGTCAATCCAAGCCAAAGCTGTATCTTTTCAGTCTCGTTTTGGTTTCATTATATAAGTGCTAATCTCTGGTTATAGCTTCCTCTTATTCAACTGTGGTATCCTTTTTGTTCTTCTCCAAATAATTCGCTCCCTAAAAGCTAGTAATAGATGTATCCTCTAATCCAGGGTGTCAGAATTTTCCATCTCATAGGTAAACAGCTTATTGGTCTATAGTTGCTAGAGATATTCAAGAGATTTTTATACCAGATTTAATTGGTGCTTTTTCATTGGGGTTTGGGTGCTAGCAAGTCTCCTCAAGTCTCCAAGACTCTTCAGAGTAATTCTTGCCAATCTAAACAATGCTGTGGTCTGGATGTTCCTGATTCTTTCTCTGATTTCAAATTCCTTCACTCTTTTTCCCGAACCATTGGGGACCGTTCCGAATGCACCTACTAAAATTCATATCATACCACAATTTTTGTACATTTTATTTTTTAAGTAGAAAAATTATATTGTTAATTGAATTACCATGACCAGAAAATCCGGCAAACACTTGTGCATGACATACAGAAACACAGGATAGCTGCTTCGACCTTTTTAGGTGTCATCAGCAGTATATACCGTAATGTACATTTATTCTCATTTTTTTAGTAGACAGATTATGTTGTGAATTGAATGTCGTGCGCAAGTGTTCGCCGGATATTCTGGTCATGGTTATTCAATTTACAATATAATTTCTCAACTTAAAAAAGAAAATGTACATGTATATCCTAACCCTTGGGTTATAATAATGACGCGGATGCGAATTTCCAATCCGCTTGGGAAGACGTGGCCCTAAAGTTGACCGTGTCCTCTGTAGAAAATATGGATGTAACTTGCAAGACACATTCAGGTTAATTAGCCGCGCAATTACCATGACTAGTTAATTTGACGTCACTTGTGTGCGATGTAGACTGTTGGCTTAGTGGCAGAGTTTTGACTCTCTGGTCGCTGGTTCGATCTCCAGTGGGGGATATCATGATATACACTGCTGATGATACTAATAAGGTCAAAGCAGCTGTCCAGTGTTTCCGTATGTTGTGCCCATGAGGTCACCGGATTTTCTGGTCATGGTAATTCAATTCACTCTACAATTTTTGTTCACTGGCAAGATCCAAGTACTTTTCTATAATTATTTATTTATTAAGCTTTTCTTTTTTTTTTTTTTTTATAAAGTACGTTGGATTTGAGTATTGGTATTTGACATATTAGGGAAATAATCTCACTAGCTACTAAAAAAATAATTTTTCACTGTTATGTGTCCATCAACTAATTTTCCTGAATCCGGTTCATATTCAGAGTAAAAAGACTTACGACCAATAAATTTCCAAAGGTTTCGTAGCCGTTGTGAAATTTCTTCTTCTTCTTCTTCTTCTTCTTCTTCTTCTTCTTCTTCTTCTTCTTCTTCTTCTTCTTTCATTATTTTAGTGCTATGATATTCTATCCGCAAAAAAGTAATTCGTACATACTGCTCTTTTCGTCTCTCTTTCTCACAGTTTTTATTTATATATTTTCCTGTCCATCTTATTTCTTTTTCTCTTTCTTACTACCAAATGCGCGCACTCACAGAATCATGCAAACTACAAACCAACATAAAATATATATTGTCACACATAGACATACTGATACTAAAATACATATATTTATCATTTTTATTTTCAGTTGCAACTCATACTTTTGTTTCAGTCTATAAACCTTACGAATAATCAACAGGATGTTTATTTCTCACATAATACGATATCTCGATTATACTTAAAAGGAAATTATTTCTGAAGGCGACTGTGATCGAACGTTGTTTTGCTTTGTTTTTCTTTCTCATTTCACAAGCTTTCAAATTCGATGTAGGAATTGATTTTTACCTGAACGTTTCCACCTCTCCCAGCCCATTTCACCAATTGTCTTCGCCCGCTTGAATTTTTCGATAGAAAACAGCACGACTCTGCTCAGCTTACTGATCGTTATAGAACGTCTCAAAGGATGTATTTCAATATTTTTCTCTTGAGAAGAAGAAGAAGAAGAAGAAGAAGAAGGAATTCTAATTAAGATTTACTCTGAAAGAATTCCTAAATATATAAGTATTCAAAAATCATAGAAATAACGAGTATTGAAATAAAAGGAAATCCAAGTAGAATGTTATAAAACTCATAGACCACGTCTTTCTATGTAAGAGTGTCGGGTCAAAGTCATGGAGACGAAGCAATGGATTCTGGAGCTGAGACCAGTTGAAACGTGCCATTCACTGACTTCATGATATGCAGTTATGGATTTTATTTTACTTGGTTATTTTTTTATCTTTCTAATTTGGATCCGAAGGTAAGAGTTGATGTAATGTATGGAAAAGGCTAGAAATAAGTCAGTAAAAGCACGAAAGCATCCATCCCCGAGCTATATGTCTTGATAAAAGTCTCTTCATTTGCAGTTAAAGGATTGACAAAATATCAATCAGTGTGTAGAGGAGAACAGCCAAAATAATTATTTTTGCTTGGGAGATACCATAAAGGACACATCTTCGTATCTTGTCGATCTCCGAGATCATACTGGGTGCGCCATATTTGATAACTATATATTTCCCTTTCAATGGATTGTGGGTCCTCATCTTGATGGGACGTTAAAGTACTGACAATCGTGGAGGGGATCTCATAATCTCTAAACGTTTATTATGCCTGTTGTATATACTTCACGAGTTGTTCACAAATACGTTTTTGTGATGTAGACGGTGAATGCTTGAAGATTTTTGCAAAAAGAAATATTTTCAAGCAGGTGGGCGTTAACAGTTACCAAAAAAAAAAATGAAGAACCTTTTTATTTTTTACAAAATTGAGTTGTCATGTGATGAGGATGAAAATAAATCTGAAACAGACATATACTTATGTTCATGAATTGATTGCCACATCATCAATATCATCATCATCATGTCTTGTTAGTCTAACTTGGATAGCCTTCCAGATGGGTGGTAAGTGACCGTACTGGAGCTGCTTTGTGGGGTGCTGCCTCCAGGACTTGTTCAATATTTCTCGCAGCATTCTTGTGTAGTTGCCGTCAAGCAATTTCTCCAGCCGTTTACTTAGCGTCCATGTAGTGCATCCATACAGCAGTATCGACACGACCACTACTTGGAAAAAACTGCGTTTTATTCTATAGGTCAAGTCTGACTTCCATATGACCAATAGCCTATCGATAGCTGTCCATACCTTTGCTAGGGAGGTGATCTTGTCTATTAGTTTCAGAGACCTATCGTTTAGTGTAGAGAAGTCACCTCTTTGGTTAAAGTACATATATTCCGTCTTGTGTGCATTTATATGGAGGCCTATACCTGCAGCTGCTCGTTCCAGACTATGTAGCAGGGATTCGGCTTCGGCGGGTGTATTTGCCAGAATCGCTATATCATCGGCGTAGTCTGCGTCGGTAATTGTTTGTGCCAGGAACCTTCTGCTTCTTTCCTTTGTTAGCTTGAAACTGTTTTCTTTGATTTTATCAATAGATGTTCTAAGCACGGAGTCTTGACAGTTGATAAAGAGGTATGGGGCTAATGTATCTCCTTGCATTACACTTGCTACAATGTCGAAGTAGTCTGTGTCTCCATCCGGGGAGCACACTTTTACTTTTGTGTTTCTATATAGCATCATTATGGCTGCGACGGTTTCTTTGGTGAAGCCGAAAGCGAGTAATATTTGCACCATCTTTCCTCTGTGTATGGAGTCAAAGGCCTTGGCAAAGTCGACAAATAATATTGTCGGCTCAAGGTTTTTTTGCTCGTACACCTTCTAGAATTCGGCGGATAGTCAAAATTTGTGACGTCGTGGATCTATTCTCTGAAAGCCATTTTGGTTCCTCCTATGTATATTCTCAATTTTGGGTTCTATGCGGTTGCGTAGTAGGGCATTGTATATCTTGGCCGCTATGGATGTAAGGGTTATACCTCGGTAGTTCTTGGCTAATCCGAGGTCGCCCTTTTTAGCGAAGGGGAGGATGCATCCCTTTGTCCATCTGTCTATTGTGTTTTGATTATATACGGCATTACAGTGTCGGAGAAGTATGTCGTCGAATTCCCTGGGCTTCCATACTTCAGGAGGTATTTCATCGAGCCCTGCTACTTTTCTATTTTTAATTTTTCGTAATACCGAGTGGAGTTCTTCTTTAGCAAATTGTCCTAATTTAATGTCTAATTGTGATTGGTTTATAGTTAACTTTCGGAGAGTTTCCGAGTTAAGTGTTTCTTTAGTTGTATTCGTTCTTTTTGGCTGGTAACTTTCACTTTAACTTTCTTAGATCTCTCCCTTCTGCTCACTTCGTTTACCGTTTGCCATGCTATTCCAGATTGTCTATCGTCAACTGATTCGCTATCTCATCGATCTGATTTTGCATGTATTCTGTTTGTTCTTTTGGGTATATGTTAGCAAATTCATTTTGTGCCTTTTCAAGCATTTGTATTGGTTCGGTTTTTCCTATTGCATTTGGAGGCAGGGTTAGGTTTTCACGTCTGCACGCTTTTCCTATAAGCGCAAACAATTGTAATTGGTCCCTCAGCCTAGCAGATGTGACAGCACAAGAAGCTACAGGGTCAAGAATGTTATACGCAGGTGACAATCAGAGACTCGAGTCCACAGTATATTGATTTTTACTTAACGATGTTTGATCAGATCGTGAGTAAAGTGACAAACCGAACAATGCACACAATATTCCTTTCGGGTGAAACTGTTGTAATATTTGAATGACAAAACCCCAGAGTTTCATTAGTGCTATATCTACGTGGGGTCTTGCGAGAACTTTAGTTTAACTGGGATTTGTGCTAAAATCTAATTCATATCCAAAGAAGGCATGAAACTTCTGATGTTTGCTGAGAAAGTACCAAAGAAAGAAGAAGTGAACTAGTCCAAAATTACGGTCCTACACGTGAAGAAGAAGAAGAAGAAGAAGAAGAAGAAGAAGAAGAAGAAGAAGAAGAAGAAGAAGAAGAAATCTTGTTCAAAGTTGTGATCCCTGTTAGAGAAAAAAGCAAACCCCACGAAGGAAAAGAATGATTGTCAAATATGCGTTGGATAAGTGTCAAAGAAACTGGCTTCGGTTGAATATAAAAATCTGTCATAAGGTTATTACGATTGTCATAATGATTTCACGGCAAAACGTTCATTCTTTATTCTACTCATTCAACTGTGTTTTTGCTACCCATGGGCCGATGTTTGTATTTTCTTTCATCTTTTCGAAGTTAAAAACCGGAGCTCTGGCACAGGTGCCAAGATCCATCTTCAGAATGAAGAGCGGGCACAAGAGAAAGGAATCTTCGTGAGAGACACGCACACGGTGACTGAATGTATGAGCAGGATTTTCTCACTAAAGCGGGGCACCATAGTTATATGATATAGATATTTGCCTTTTGAATGGAAATCAATGACTAAATCATAAGCCAAAAAAAATCCTGTCTACTGCTTTCAAAGCCTCGCAGAAGTTGGACAACCTTGTTTTTTTTGCAAAAATATGTGTTTGTTTTGTGGCCATTAAATTTCTCTAACATCGATTCCGTCAAAGATCTTCATGAAGAAGCTTGTTGAAAATCCCTTTGATCTTATCCAAAATTCATTCTCGACAGTATTTAACGTGAACGATTCGCGATATTTTTGAGGAACTAAAAAGCAAATAACAAATGTTCAGAATCCCCCTACGTCGTTTTTTTTATGAAGGTTTTTCTGATCGGAAATCAGAGAAAAATCTATTGATGATACGTTGATTTGATGTTGATTGTGAAGAGACAGGGTGTTTAAGAGAAGTGCCTTTAGGATCAACCACCATCTGATAGCTTTTTCATGTAAAGGAGAAGATAAACACTGTTCTATAACCCCATCTGAGTTAGCGATGCCATGGAAATCACAGGATGAAAATACAAAGAACTGGTCAACCAGCCTTGACAAATACATGACAACTCTGTTTTTTCAAGAGGAGAAAAATTATTTTATATGAATTTTGTCAGGATTTACCAAGTTAAATAATACCTGAAATGCCAGGTGGTTTGGCATTTTATACCTGTGCAAATGTTTGGTGTTCAAAAATCAGGATTGAAATTTTGATCATCCAATAAGGTAATCTCCCTATAAGAGAAAGATCAGCATAGCTTAATCTTCTTAATTCTGATTTGACCTTAAGGGGACCTCATTTAAGCTTTGTAAATATTCAATAAAAATCTTAAATCAATATCTTGATTAAAAATTATTTTGAAATGACTTTTTGTAGCATTTTCAGTTGATTGGAATGTGACAAATGGATTTTTTTTGTTAAAAGGACTGAAGCTTTAGTGGCTCAAAAGCTTAATGGATAAAGATGACACAGGCTTGCGGAAATAGGAAATGAATGACAAGATAACTTGTTATTTAACAAGGTGGTTGTGATTTATTGAAATAAGAAATAAGATGACCTAAATATAAACCTGTGAAAATAGCGGACAAAGTCCAAAAGCAAATAAGTACCGGGGTCGCCAGCCAGGAGGAAAAAGTCTTTGGTGGCCTGACCAGATGTGAGTTTGCAACCTCGTGTAGATGTGTTTATAAAAGCAGCCATGTTCAGATATCAGAGCAGATCCAGGCTAATGATTGAAGTGACGAGATCCTCCATCAATTCTGCGTATGTATTCATAATCCCTTTGTCTCTGTCTCTCTGCTTCTCTGCCTCTGACTCTCTCTGTCTGTCTCTTATACTCTACATTCGTAGAAAGCCCGGGAAATAAAGAAAATTAGTTATATTTTTTATATAGAAGTGTTCGTCATTTTTTTTATTCTATTTTTTTTTTTTTGTTATTAAGTACAGCAGCAATTTGCCACCCGCTAGGAAGAATAGAAGGAGCAGTATACAACATTTTCACCGAATCGCCAAAAATTATATTTTCAAAACTTAGTTTAATCAAATACAAAGTGTGAACTGTTGGGTCCTTCATAAATAATTGTCAGAGATAATTGCTTGATATTATTCCGTAGGTGAAAATCATATTTTACTGAAAGTATCACAGTCTGGCAAATGACCACGAATATTTGGCTCTGAGTGAGGTTCAAATACAAACAATAAAAATGGTCTGCAAAACTAACTTTCTCCATGATGTATCCTACAAATAATCATTAGCTTATTTCGCCACAAGACTGTAAGACTGAGATGCTTGGTGAGGAACAAATTTATTTCAGTAATCGTGATCAGTAGGCAAGTCTGACGTTCAAAGAGTATTTCGATCGAAAGTCCCGAGATGAATGACAAAAAACTAATAAGAAAATAACATAAGAAAAATATGCTCATTTAGGAATGAATTTACGACAAAACCAGCTTGAAAGACTTTCCCCAGGCTGTTATCAATATCGTCCCGTGTTGTATATCTCCTACTTTAGCCGATTGTGGAGACGACGCAAGTGACTTGCCAATCAGCCTCCCCCAGCTCCTTCTGTCTGAAACTTTTTCAGGGTGTCATACAGCTTCCTACTTGCCCATTCTTGGGTATTTTCTCCACCCCATCACTTTTTCTGTCTGCCTCACCATCTCTCTCCTTGTACAAGATTGTCTTGCTGAATCCTCTTCATCGTGAGACGAACTCTCGCGTCTTTCGATTGCATCTCATCGAGGTTCTCCGTACCCGATAGCTTGACTGATTTCGTTTATCAAATCCTCATTTACAAAGCTTGGAAAGATATCCCGGCTGACATCAGAATAAAAATCTTCTCTTCTGGCACTTTAGGCAAATTCTGGACTTTTGAAAACTGCGTCTTACCCAATAGAAAATGTAATAACGATTTCAGAGTTGTCTTCGAATCACATTACATTTTTCACTATTTGTAGATAATATATTATTTATCCCGTGGACTAGAATAATTAATTTGATTGGGTCGGTGATTAAAATAAATCAAGAAAAAACGTATTTATTGAACTACAGAATCGAATCAAGGTTTGTTTGACTGCAGACATTTTAGATTTTGTTCGGGCAATTTTGAAAGTTAATGACTTTTCTCAAAGAAATTCTTTACACAGCAACAATCTTCTGCTGCAGTAGCTTGTAGCTGATTATTTAACGGTGAGAAGACAGTATCCAAACATATATAAAATCGTTTAGTTATTCCGAACTAGATCGAATGAATAGATAATAAAATGCCTACTTAGACTTCATGGAAATTTAGTTGTGTTAAGTGATCTGAAAAGCATGATTCACTTACGCAGTTTAGTGATTTATTATTCTTTACTAATTATCCTATCATTTAATTTCCAAAATCCTGGAAAAGAAAATAACATGCTTTCTGCCAAAACTTGGTCTCTGAAATTTCCACGGTTTGAACTAACTGGAAATATAATGTTTCAACAAAATGTGGTACCTTGTCACTTTAAGAGAGAGAGGGGGGGAGAGAGAGAAGGGGGGAGAGAAGGGGGTAGTTTATAAGTGAAATTATCCCTTAGAAGGAGGCGATTTGATTATACCTTATTTTCTTTATGAAAACTTAAAAGAAAATTGATTATTGAATTTTTAAATCCCACGTGTATCCAATATAATCAATGGGAGCTTTCAGGGTCTAATGACTATCAAAGTAGGAAATGGACAAAGTGCCTAAAGTTCAAATCCTGGATGGGTCTGTTTGCATTTCACATAGTACTAATATCCTTGGTAAAGGTATAAATCCAACTATTCTACCTCTTCTTATAGGTAAAAAGTAGGTCAGAATGTAGTCTTTTACCTTGGTATAGAAACCGGTGTAGGGAATGAAAATTCTGAATTAAGACCTGTTAAACGCCGCTTAAAAATTGACCTTGTGTCTCACCCAGTTCATACGAAGAAGTTGCATCAATACATTTAATTAATAATTCACGGTATGTTCCAAAAATCAACCTCAAAACATTTTTAAAATTGTATCATACTTTATTATTAACATGATGAAGATGAACTATCTTAGCAAATTGATCTATTTAAAAATTTAATACATTCTTTCATCAACCCTTTTATATATGTAAACTTTATTTTGCGTAGAACTGAAACTGCACAAAGATTTTATAAGTTGAAGATACAAAAACTTTCGTGACGTGCAACTCAGCAATCAAAGTTATATATAAAGAAAACGTTCTTTTGCAGGTATTCTAGTTAAAGCAACCTTTTCTTTTAACCAAGAAAACGAATTTCAACAGTTAAGAAATTAAATTAAGTTTCTCAGCTGCTTTGTTATTTATTTTTATTTTCAATTTTTTGGAAAAGCAATTAACCACAACCAGCAATCAAATACAATCTAACCAACCATTGTGAAAATGCTGTTCGTTAGTGTTCCTTCACAGGTGCGATAAGCTGATTTTGCAATTTTACTTTAAATTAACATTTCAAACCAAAGAAGGTTCTGAGTAGCACATACTAAGTTGTAAAAGTTAACATGTTTAGGATTATTTCTCGCCAGTCAATGACAAATAACAACTTGTAAATGGATTCGTTTACCAAAACCTACTGCTGCAATAGTAACTATGATGAATTAAAGCAATCTGTTTTATTATTCTAGTTGTTTGTCTGTTCGGCCGTTACACTGCTGTCGTTTTGACTAAACATAAAAATACGAGGTGTGAAAGGAAGGGAGAGATGGCATGGCATAAAAAATTTCTATATGCTGAAATTTTCTATGAAAAGAAAGAGCAAAAGAAAGATAGAAGAGAGGAGGAATTCCAGAATCGCTTTGTCAACACTGGGTGATTCCATAATATTTTCCTCTTGATGGATTGGAAGGAAGATTATACTATCAATTAAAATAATTTAATCTAGTTTATTTAAGGTTCAGTTTATGAAGCCATATCGTTCTGCTACTAAAAAAAATAGTTTGTGTCTTATCTGTTATTAGTCTATATACAGCTAGATAAAAGAAAAAAAAAACGGAGAAAATCCTCTTAATACAATAATTCCATAATTTTTGTCTGTGATAGTATAGACTATTTGTATATTTTCTCACTGATAAAACTTATCATCGTTCGTATAACAGATAAAAAACGGAAAATACTGAAATTTTTACTGGATAAGGGGGATTACACGGACCCTGATAGTTGTATATTTTTGTAGATATATTTCCCAAATCTTTTTCCTGTATTCTTTTCGGTGTTTTTCTTTTTTTTTTCAATCCAAATATATCATTTGACTGCTTTTCTTATTATCACCTATAGTATTGAGGGTGAGTAAGAAAGAGAAGGCGAGGGAAAAAAAGAAAAATAAGAAAAGGGGGACAACGGTGAAAGATGGCAGTGAGGGTGAGTACAAAAGAGAAGGTGAGGAAAAAAAGAAAAAAGAAAGAAAGGGGGGACAACGGTGAAAGATGGCAGTGAGGGTGAGTACGAAAGAGAAGGTGAGGAAAAAAAGAAAAAAGAAAGAAAAGGGGGACAACGGTAAAAGATAGCGACCTCGTTGTCATGGAGATGCATTGTTATCGCGTTACAAGTCAGGGTGGATACGATAAATGTGCGAGAACGAGTGTGGTCGATGGGTTCAAGTTTGTCAGTAATGTGATATTCAGCTTCAGCAACGATTGTCTTGGTTTATTTTAGAAAAAATGTGTTTTCAACTCCAGAAAAGGCAATAAGCACGCACCGCCACATATCACATGCTCGAAGGATAATTTTAAACGTAGACAGGTTCTCCTCACTTGGAAAATTAGTGCAAAACAATCTTTTTGAATCAGTTTTTCTCATTTGGTCATGAAGCAGACTAGAGAATTTGTAGACGAAACCTAAAGAAAGTTTTAAGGATGTCAAAAACAAGTTTGGAAAAAATATAATCTGCGATATTTTAAATATGGAAAATCGAACAAGATATCTTGAAATAGGTACGTCGAAAAGAGTTTTTGATATCGGTTGTGGACACTCTTCAGTTTGAACTTTTGTAATATCTAGAGTACAGTCAATTATTCCAACTTTACACTTGCTAGTCATATGAAAACTCATGACAGTAAACTATCGCAGGCTGATTTTACACAGGTCCTCCCTCAGCAACCTACAAGTAATTCATGTCAAATCTATGAGAAAGAATGTAAGCTAACAGCAAGTGTGAGAAGCCATAAGAGATTGCGTGGGGTTAATGTCAATGCCAAAGAAATTTTTTGCTGGTCACGTGTGCGGCAAGGCTTGTAGAGGTGAAATTGGCCAGAGAAGCTATATTCAAAGCCTTTGTGGTTTATAACTGTAAAACATTCCAGGAAACAGCAAACAAGAATAACTCGAAAGTCTTTTATGGTGTTCGATCCATCAGAAAATGGAGTATCTTCAGTCGTTTCTTCTGATGATCAGACTCCTTTTACCGACCAGTAAGATAGCTTTTTTGAAGTTCTACCACAGTCATTAATAATTAGGTTATTGCTTCTTTTCTTCAACTCCCTGAAATCCTTTGTCTCTTGAAACATGCTTAAAAAAGGTCCAAATTCCAGGCAAGGACGGTATACCAGAAGAAGTTTTTAAGAACGGCAGTAATACATAGTTAAGAGACTTATAGAACTTTTCAAAATGATGTATGGCATGTTTCTCAGGACCATAAGAATACCTGGCTCAACTATATATATATATATATATATATACATCTATATATATTGCGTTTATTTAAGCAGTAGATTTTCTTGTTTTCATCGAATAAAGTTAAGTTTTATTACATGTTTCAACTCCGAATTAGTGACATGACTTTCTAAACATCCAACTAAATATAATACAATTATTTAAAGAGACGAAAAATTCTTGATTCCTTTTCAAAATCTGTTGTCGTACAAAAATGAACTACAAAGAACGTTGCAAGTTTTTTTTATTATTATTTTGTTTTATTATAATTTTTGGTTCTTTAACCAATATCTTCGAAGATATTTCTAATGCAAAATGTTATTTATTGACCCCAAACAATAGTTGTTTAATGTCGTTCACATCATAAATATTTTTGTCTTTTTTTTACCGATATCAAACTTATACCCATTTCTGATAGAATATTATGCAATATTTATTCATCTGTCTAAACTGACGTTTTCGTTCGTCATCTTTGATCCCAGGCTATTTTCCAGAGACTTTTTTTCTTGGCTTGCAATATCAGAAACCATTCATTTCCATAATGGACGAGTCACGACCCTTTTTCACCCTTTCATGTCCGTAGGCTTTCGTGTGAAATACAGATTGCTTTATTATTTGAGTTAGAAAGGGAGAGGTGTCTTCAGAACTAAAAAGGAAAAGAATTAAAATAAAAAATGTATACTTCTTCAATTGTTGTGTGAAAACCAACCCGCAAAAGACAACCTTTATGATAATTATTCTGTTCAAGAAAGAAACTTCTGTCTACACGGGATACTGTTCGGAAAAAAATGATAAAAGAACTGAGATCAATTGTTTATCAATAGAGCAAAAACACACTGTTCCCTACGTTGCGCTATTTTACTTGTTATTGAAAATACAGTGTTTGAAAGGTTTCCTTGTCGTTTTGATAATTTCTCATTCTTTGCCAACGTACTTCAACGTTTAGTGTTCAAATGCTTATTTTCAATGTTGATTGGTCATTTCGACAATCGACTGAAGATATTCTTCGAGTCACAACTTAATCACCATCTGTAATAACTGCAACTGGCCATGTACAACATATTGAGTTTACACACATATATATATATATATATATGTGTGTGTGTGTGTGTGTGTGTGTGTGGTGACTGTCAGTTTCTTGCCCATGCAATCATCAGAGCAAGTGGGTCTCACATGATGGGTATCCCTTTGCATACTGTTTTGTAAGGCATAATTGGAAAGGTAATCTAGTTTAAGAGGCATTCTCGTAAGGGTGGTCAACTTTATACAGTGGGATTATCTACGGGATTATATTGTATTAATTTTCTAGTTTCTTACTTTATTTACTCTCTTTTATCTGATTTCTTATTTTCAACTATTTTTATTCATTTTTGTTAATTTTCAGTTTTAATTTCAGTTTCTTTCACCGGGTTTTTACATAAGACCTAGCCGGAGGGTAATTAGTGACTCTATGAATTCTACTTTTTTTTTTGCTGCCTCTTTTCGGTGATATATTTCAATCCCGTTGATAGTACTCTTTTAAGGAGATAAGTAATTCTGCATAGTGGGATTTGTTTTGTATTTCATGAAGGCTGGAACTACTTAAAATGTTTATCTTTCTTTTTCTTGATCGGACGCAGAACTCCGACTCTTACTGGTTTAGTGGTAGTTCTAAAGTACCTCATTTTCTTAATTTCTATTTCCAGATCTTTGTATTTATTTTTTAACTGATATATTATTATCTTTTGCTACTGACATATCAATTAGAAGGTACGTTTTTCTTTTTTAGTGTTTAATCGGTATATTTGGTTTATTGATGTTTATTTTTCTTTCAGTGTGGATAACAAAGTAACAAAGAGGAGTAGCATCTTTGACTTCTGTTATTAGTTATGGTTGTTGTTTATATTGTTTCACAATGGAGGTGCCCGTGGTGTAATGGTTATCATCGTAGGAATTGGACACGACGATACGAGTTCAAATCCTGGACGAGAGTGATTGCATTTCACATAGCACTAATGCCCTTGGGAAAGGTATGAATCCAATTATTCTCCCTCTAGCTATGGGTAAATAGTAGGAGAGATTAGGTTCTTCAGCCTTGGTAAGGCAACTAGTCTAGGAGAAGGAAAACTCTGAATTCAAACCTGTTAAACTCCGCTTAAAAATTGACCTTGTGTCATATCCTGCTCGAGCGGAGGGGTTGGTAAATATGATATTATGTTTCACAATCAAATATTTCATTGTATTTACATAATTACAAATGAATATAATGTCCTCCGTTATCATGTTTTTTTTTGTTTTGTTTTGATGCTATTAGGATTCGGTAACCAGAAATAAAGTGCTCTATTAATTCGCGTTTATGTTCACTTAACCTAAATATTGGGTTTAATTAGATTTTTGTTTTGTTTTCCTCATAGCTTCTAGAAGATAGACTATAGTTCTGTACCGATAGAATTAACCCCTCTGTCTCCATCTTCAGTCCCGTACTTTTCAGCCATCGATTAGTCTATACTGTATTTATATCAGCATTTCTAATTTTTTATACGTATTGTCTCTGCAGAGGTTCTTATTCCAAGGCGTTTTTAATTGATTTAGTCTATTGCTTTATATTTTAAGTCTATCTCTTTTGGTGTTGTAAAGTTGGCGACCGTAGTCGCGGGCTACTCGAAAGCTCCCTTTATAATAGCTATTACACCGAAGTGTAGGGGAGGGCACTAACAGAATTGTTCCACTTTACCACTGAAACGTACCTTATAATGCTGAATGTTCGGCAAGGATGTATCAAGTACCGTTTTTTGAGTTTTTGGTATGACTCGACCTGAGATTGAACTCCTGTCTCCCAGATCATTAGTGAACATTCTACCGCTAGGCCAACGGCTTATTGGCCTAGTGGGTAGAGTGGTCGCCAATGGTCCGGAAGACCTGGGTTCAATCCCAGGTCGTGTCATACCAAAGACTTTAAAAATGGTACGTGATACTTCCTGGCTTAACGCTCAGCAATATAAGGTACGTATCAAGGGTGAATTAGAGCAATCCAGGGAAAGGAGTAGCGCCCTCCCCTACACCTTGGTGTAGTAGCTATTTGAAAGTGAGCCTTCTTGTCACTCTTGATTACGGTTACCAACTTTGGTGTGAGGTCGAGTTGATTAGCAAATTCATTACTTTCTTTACTAATTGAATATTTTTTGACTTCTCGTGTATACATATTAACTATAGTATCCAATTTGTTGTAGTATCTACGTATTTCTTTAATCCTGTAGTTGTTTACCTGTAGGTCATTTCTAGTCGGATTAATCCTCATCTACCATTTTTCTCTTGACTTCAATATGGACTTGGGTGGCAGTTTATTTGTCTCCTAACTTTATCATCAACCTTTTTTTTTATTTCAGCTAATATCCAGTTTATTATATTAAAACTATAAGTAATTCTAACCAGGATGTTGATTGCTATAATTTTATTCAATTCTATTCATAATAGGGTTCTTATTCTCCTATAAAAAGTATATTTGTTATATGATTTCTTATAGCTCCACATCATCACCCTCATCCCCATTGTCGCGCTTCTAGCACTGATTTCCCTGACTCTCTATTTGTCCCTATCTTCCATCGCTCCCGGCAGGTCCTCCAGACTACTCCCTATATCGGTATAGAACTGTTGTAAGTAAATTCTTGTGGGTCGGCCAACACTGGCTCCTCGGTGTGAAGGGGCCCAACGTAGATCGTCACTTATAATTTCGTCCTAGCTTGTCCAGCAGCGTTCCGCAAATCTTGTTCGTCTTATTTGGCTGGTTTTATAGAAGGGGGGTAAGTGGGCGTGCAGCTGTTGTTCCGTGGGGTGTTGTTTCTAGGATTTGTTCAATATAGCGCTTAACATTCTTGTAAAGTTACCACCTAGCTTTTTTTCTATAGGTTTTGTCAGCATCCATGTGGTGCTTGTATAGAGAAGTATTAAGACAGCCACTGCTTGGAAGAAATTCTGTTTTAATTTATCGGTTAGAACAGACTTCTATATTATCGATAGCCTATCGAGAGCAAAGCCACGCTTTTGTTTGGTGCATATTGGTATTATCTTCCGTGGATGAGAAACTACAGCAAAGGTACATGAATTTGTCCAATAATGACAGGAAACCCCCATTTACAGAGGAGATGTGTCCTTCTGTTTTGTCCGCATTCTTGGAGAGGTCACTGCCTCCTACAGGCTCTGCAGCTAGGATTCGGCTTGGGTTAGTGTATTTGCAAGCAGTCCAATGTCATTTGCATAGTCTGCGTCTGTAATAGTTTCTGCGGGGTATCGTCTACTCCTTGCATTTTTTTAGTTTAAAGCGATTTTCTTTTATTTGATCTGTCGACGTTCTAAGTACGCAGTTTGGGCAGATTATAAACAGATATGATACTAATGTATCCATCCCCTTGCAGGACTCTAGCAACAATGTCGAAGACGTCTATATCTCCATTCGGTGAGTGAAATTTGACTTTAGCGTTACGATATAGCATTATTATGACTGTAAAAGTTTCTTTAGAGAGACCATAAGTGTTGTGGGAGCCTTACCCATCTCACCATTATGGATTCTTCTCACCGTTATTAGTACTGAGAGATTTCGCTGCCAGAGAACAGATCAATATCGGTGTTATCCAAACAGTACAAGACTTCTTACCTTTTCTATGTAACTCGGATCTTTCTTGTGTAATATGATCTGTTATCTAATATCCGTGTTTGCGTTTTCATTAGTGGCCCTTTCCTGGGCCACAACATACTGGCGACGAGGAACTCGAACGAAAAAAAGGACTCTCCAACAAGCAAAAGTGGTTAATCGCACAACATACTGGGGAAGATATATCGCAACAACAAAAAAATATCCAGGTACAATTTGTTAAAGAATCTACCACAAAGTTCCAGCATACAACGAACCGAAAAAGATTTTTGTTAAACAACTACAAGGTATCAAATTGTACAAACGAAGGAATGTGTCGGATAGCGGATATTTAAAAAACAAAACAAAACAACAACCCCCACCTCCAGAAAAAAAAGATTTTTTTGAATAGAAATCTTTTTAGAGTCTAAAAAAATGGAAGACCTAAAAGAAATGTTTGCACAAATGATGAAGTTCCAAATGGAGTCTCAACAAAAAAATGAGGGAAAACTCCGTCAACTTCAGAAAGAAAACGAAGGAAGAATCTTAAAAAACGAGGAAAAAATAACGGTTCTTCCTTGAATTGCAAAAACAACAAGAAGCACTTTTTAAAAGTCTAAGTAATAACCAGCCTACAGATAGTACTACTATTTTCACTCAAAATGCAGTGTGGAACGCACTCGAAACATTTTCCTACGCACCAGATGAGGATAAGACCTTTGAGGCATATTACAGAAGATATGAAGATATCTATATTACCGACTGAGCCGATTGGACTGATGCAAAAAAAGTCCGGCTACTTCTACGAAAGCTAGGAACTGTGGAACACAACAAGTTCGTAGATTATATCTTAACAAAAAAAAAACAAAAAAAACTTGCAAACTTGGCTTTTTAGAAACAGTTAAATTACTGTCAGAATTATTCAGCTCAAAAACATCTCTATTCCACAAAAGATGAAAATGTCTCAACTTGACAAAAAAGGATAGTGATGATTATTTAGGGTTTGCTTCGGTCGTCAATAAAAAACTGCGACGATTTTAAACTAGGCGAATTGTCAGCGGATAACTTCAAATGTCTGTCGGCCAAGTGTCGGCAAAAGACGTGGAAATCAGACGCAGAGTTTTGTCGAAATTAGAGAACGAACCCGATTTCACACTTCAAAAACTGCCTGAAGACTATAAGATAATAGCGAGTGTCAGAAAAGACTCAAAAAATATCGAGGTCTCTGGTGTTGCTTACGTAAAGAAAGTCAAGCATAGATCCCAATCACACTCTCCGATAAAAGAGAGAAAAAAATATGATTACCCAAAATTTCAATACAGGCAGACAAGTGACAACCAAAAAAAAAAAAAAAAAAAAAAAAAAAACACCCATCGCTTGCTACCGCTGTGGAAAAGTACATTGGGCCAAGTACTTTCCCTATCGTACAAAAAATGTCAAAACTGCGATAAATTCGGATATAAGGGCTCACAGTGTAGAAAGAGAAAAATAATTAAAAATAGAGTCAGACAAACAAAAAGCGAGAACGAGTCAGACAATCATCATATCATCATCATCATCATATTGCGCTGGTAGCACGGATATCCCTGACCCTCTCTCGCCACTCCTCCTTATCGTTCATCGCCCTAGGTAGGTCTTCAGGACAGTACCCCGTATCCTCACATAGCTGCTGAATGTATGTTCGTGCTGGTCGTCCTGCTTTTGCACGGCCATGTGTGGGGGTCCATAAGTCGTTCGTAAATACATAACAGTCAAAGTACTAAATAAGTTAGTAAGATTTCAGTCAGACTCTGGCTCTGATCTATCAATAATAAACTTACAAACTTGGAAAAAATTAGATAGGCCAATAATAAAGATGACAAGCAAGACGGCGCGAACGGTAACAGGAGACAAAATAAAATTTGAAGGCGAAATAATTATCGCAGTATCACTAAATGGTATAATCAAAAAATTAAAAATCTTCGTAATGAAGAACACGAAAAATTTGTTTGGGTCGGACTGGTTTCAGTAATTTAATATCTGGGATCAACCAATGAATACGTTTGGCCAAAAAGTAGAATGCATTACGACCGAAGCTGAAAAAATTAAGAGGGAACTAAAAGGACATTTCCACGAGGTATTTTCTGCTGGTCTTGGCAAATGTACTAAAATTAAGGCAAAATTTGAACTGAAGGAAAATACTCGCCCCAATTTTAGAAAGAAGCGAAACGTACCGTTCGCCGCGACCGAAGAAATAAATCAAGAGCTAGACCGATTAGTGAATATGGGCGAATTATCGAAAGTGGAATTCAGCGATAAGCTACTCCCGAAACAAAATAAGCTACGAAAGACCACATTACCGCCTAAAAAAAGTTCAACCCGGGAGAAAAAATTTACTTTAAAAAATATCAAAATAACACGTACTGTTGGGAACGTGTAATGATTAAAAAAAGAATTGGTGATATGTGTAAATTGTAGAAGGACCCAAATACACTCATAAGAGACACCAGAACCAGTTCCAGAAACGCCGTTTAAACGACTCCAACGACGTACCACAAACAGAAGAAAAGCTAATAGACACCATTTTCGACATGTTCGATTTAGATCCTCCCCAAACAACACCTGAAATACGTCGGTCAGGGAGAAGAAGGAAATTCACCGACCTGTTGATGATCGACCAAAAAAGAAAAAGAAATATTAACAGCACTTTTACGAAGTAAAAAGCTTGGGGTAGGGGTGTTGTGAGAGCCTTACCCATCTCACCATAATAGACTCTTCTCAAAGTTATTAGAACTGAGAGATTTTGCTGCCAGAGTAGCAAATCAATATCCGTGTTATCCGAACAGTACGAGACTTCTTACCTTTTCTATGTAACTCTATATTTCTTGTGTAATATGATCTGTTATCTAATATCTGTGTTTGCGTTTTAATTAGTGACCCTTTCCAGGGCTGCAACAATAAGCTAGATGTATTTGCTCCATCTTCCCTCTGTGTATGGAATCAAATGTCTTGGAGAAATCTACAAATAATAGTGTCACCTCGTTTTTTTTTTGCACGAACTCCTTCTAATATTCGACGGATTGTTAGAATCTATGGATGTTGCGAATCAATTTTTCTGAAAACAGTTTTGATTTTTTCTAAGAATTTTCTCAATTTCAGGTTCGATGCAATTGTATAGCTGAGCATTATAAACGTTATCCACAATAGAAATAAAAGTTATGCCACTGTAGGTTTTAATGATTGCCAGGTCACCTTTTTTGGGGAAGGGGAGGTTGCAGCCTTTTGTTCATCTGTCTATCGTGTTCTCGTCAAATACAATTCTTAAATCGTAGGGGTTTCCATTACATTTTTTGTCCCTTTTGCTGTTTCCCAAAGAATATTCTGGGTCGTTTTGTTGCATCAAAAGAATTTATTTATTTTTCATATCTCCGGACAGGCTGAGCAATTTTTTTTAGTATTTTTTACTTTAACTTTTTCTTTTATTATCAGGATCTTATCAATTGATGTTATCTCATATTTCCTTTTATTTTTTCTTGCTTTCCTTGTTTTCACTTTGACACCCTACCTCATTTCATCAACAATGGATATTTCCCCTCTGTATTGTTCGATTTCTTTTTGTATCTTTAATTTCCATTTGGATTTTTGTGCTATGTTTACAGGGTTTATTACTATAGCAGCCGAATATATTATTTCATTTAAAAGCGAAAGATCTGGTTTAAAGTTTTGTTGAAGATCATCAATGGCACAGCTTGTCAGCTTTATCGACATTACGATATTTTTTTCATTTTTTTATCTTTGTAAATGTGCTTTTTCTCTCATATCAGTATTAGAAAACTTAGCGAGTTCTCTGGTTATGTTTTGATTCATTTTGTCGAATTTAATGTTATTTTCTGTGTAGCCCAGGTTTTCTATTTACGGTTGACTAATATGATTTTTTGCATTCATTTCTGTTGCTGGATTTTTCATACAATCATTATATTTTCTATTTCATTATTAACTGTACTTTGACATTTTCTTTTTCAGCATTTGTTAAGCAGTTGCTTTTATTGATATAGCTTTTTTTGCATGGGTTAGTTTATTGAAATCTAAGTGTCTATCTGTACATTTAGTCATTCTCGCCATATGTTTTAGGCCCCTTGAGTTGTATTTCTTCCTGATGGATTCTTAATTGGTTAAAAAACGCCTATAATATCTATTTATAAATTTTCCTTTGATCATTTTCGTTCGTGTTTTTATTTTTTATTGGTTATTGTGAAAATCTTGGTTGATCAAAGTTGGGATTTTCTCAGTTCTAATAACTACAGAAGTTAGTCGAGTATTTCGTTCCAGCTGCTGATTTTTCGATCCCGACCTTGTTCATCACTGAGAAGCACGGTCCTTTTTTATTAGCAATAAGACATTTGTGTAGTGAGTCATAAAGAGTTGTTTCCATACACGGTTTTGGTGTATTTTCTTCTTAATGCCAAGGATTGTTCTTTTTTTTTACCAACACCATCAACAATATTCTGTCATTCTATTTATTAATAATCCATAAAGATATAACTTATGTTATGCATATTGTAAATAATATTGTAAATTTGTGCCTTTTGAAATCAAAACAGTCCAACAGCCCATCTGTAAGCTCTGAAGAAAAATGTTTAATTGTCCCAGACTCCATAAATTTAACGCAATTATTTATTCTTGCAAAAGATTAGATGGTGCTTTTTTATTATTTTGTACTTGGTCTTTGTTTTTGTTTCATACTAAATACAAGAATAGAAACTGATATATATATATTTATGAAAAGAATGTAAACAAATATTCTGGTACTACTGTTACTATTTCGAAGTTTAAATTATTTTCTTTTGAAAGAAGCGTTATTTGGGTTTAATAAATAGCATATTTTCCCCCACACACTCACATACACACTCTGAATTATTAATTTGCCCTTTGAGAGTTTTTCTCGCCAGCGTTAGCTGATGATTTCCCACAGGAGTTTCAGTGACAGCAAGTCTCCTCAATTCTCTCGGACTCTTCTCAGTATTCTGGCCGACCTTAATAATGCTGTAGTCTAGATGGTCTCTATTTGTCCTCTTATTTCCAAGTCTTCCAGCCCCTTTACCAATCCTTTTCGGACTGTCCCAAGTGCACTAACCAGAAATGGTATCACCGTTACCATCATGTTGCATGTTTTAGTTCTCTAACAAGGTCTAGGTACTTATATCTTTTTTGCTTTCTTTTATTTTTACTCAGTGGTCGTCCGGGACGGCAAAGTCCACTATTCGGCAGGTCCTCTTTTTTGTTGACTATTACTAGATCGAGTTGTCTAGCCGAGTTTGTTCGTCTCATTTTTCCAGTAAAGATTCCGGGTTCGGCATATACCCTTTGTTAGAATGGTCACATTTCAATTTTTGCACAGTTCCCTGTAGATCATCTCCTACCCCGCCCCAAAGTCGTGTCTAGTCTTATACTCTTTTTGTGCCTGGTCTATTTTTACTTTAACATAGTTGATCCTGAAGATGTTTTGTGATACCGTTTGAAGAAATTCAATTCATCTCTTGAGGTTTCCATTTCTTGGCCACGTCCATGATTTCCCGTGAGAGATTTCGTTTTGTCGCTTGAAATGTCCACACAGTTGTTTTCCTTTCCATTTTTCTCTGGTTATTTTTGTTGACCATCGCGTTGTCATTATTGTTTCTAGTCGCTATAATATGTCTTCCTCAGCATTTTTATGTAATTTTCGAGTTTTTATATCGATGCATCGACGCTGTCTTCAATGCTGTTAAATCCTTTTCCACTTTCTTTCTTTAACACAGTCTCTAGGATGTAAGGGGTTATCCATAGTCATGAGTTTTCTTGTTCTTTGGTTCATTTGTTTAAATTCCTCCCTTGTCAAATCAAGAATGGACCTGGGTATCTTATAAAAGGGTAACAGCCCAATCGTTCATCTCTTTGATGAGATTTCTGCTCTGTCGTTTGGTTTCGAATAATTTCCTCGTTCTCCTGAGATTCTCTTTAAATTTATTCCTCATTTCCATTTGTTTAATGGTTTCCGCTTTCAATATTCACAAGTATTTGTAAGTTTCCTTTTCTCTGAGCTACATGATCTTTTCTTGATTCGGTAATTCTATTCAATCCGTCATTTGTCGCTTCCCACTTCTCATTATTAGTAAGGCGCATGTTTAAATGCCGAACTCCATCCCTATATCACTGACTATATATCTACGCTGCCAGTGTTGGGGTTTTCTCGTCCCTGTCGGAAAGGTAATATAGCAAACCATCTTCTACCATGTATTTTTCTAGCAATGTTTTAGAAGCTTTCCCGACTCTATAGTTCTCTCTAAGGCCTTAATTTCCTCATCTTCTTGATATTCTCCCAATCGAGTCATTTCTGATTTGGATATTTCTTCTAGCACAAGTAAGTCCCCCAAACCCTACCTATGATGTAACCGGTGCAAGTTTATCACGTTAATTTGATAAGACTTGGCATCAATTTCCTTTTCTTGAAATTCCGATTGTTGTTCTAATTGATTGGGGATACGAGATAATAAATCGGCACAAGTATTCTCTTTGCCTGATGAATATTCTATTGTACAATTATATCCTGTAATTTTTAATTCCCACTGTTTTATTTTCTTGTTCGTCCAGTCTACTTTGAATAAGTATTTTAGGGGTTTGTGACCAGTTTTAATGGTTAACCGTGCACCGTTCAGATAATAGTCAAGCTTTTGAAGGGCATATACAATGGCATATGCTTCTTTTTCTATGACAGTCCATCTCTGTTGAGTAGATCTCAATTTGTGAGAAAGAAAGTAAATAGGTATTTCTTCTTGTATTCCCAGAACAGAACCATCCTTTTCAGGACATGGTTGGGTTAGGCATGCCCCAACACATTGATCGCTTGTATCAGTATACAAAATCATTGGTTTATTCATATCTGGATAAGCTCATAACGGAATCGTTGTTAGCTGAGCCTTTAACATATCAAATGATCGCATATAGTAGTCATCCGTTCACTTAAAGCGGGTGTTTTTCTTTGTGAGTATAAGGCGTGTAGCTATTCTAGAAAATGCAGGTATGAATCTTCGGTAGTATCCAATGGCTTCTATGCAACCCCTGACCTTTGGTTTTGGCATTGAGCGAATTACTTCTATTTTATCATCGTCTGGTTTAATTCCTTTCTTATTTATGACAAATCCCAGGTATTTGGTTTCTACTATCATGAATTGACACTTTGGCAATTTTATTTTTAACCCATGTTTTCTCAATTGATTAAATACCGACTGAAGGTGTTGGAGATGTTCACGTATGCTGTTAGAGAAAACCAGTATTTCATCCAGATAAGCCATGGAAAACTGTTTTCGCCCTCCAAGCACTATGTACATCAGTTGTTGAAAGATGCCTGGCACATTGGCCAATCCAAAGGGCATAACTCGGAACTGAAAGAGTCCAGAGTGACACGCAAATGCAGCCTTTTCGCGATCAGCTTGGTCGAGTGCTGCTTGCCAGTATCTCGACAATGAGGTGCGGTTAGTATGACATTAATGTCTGTAAAATCAAGGACTTTGAATTTTTGTAAAGTCTGAAGATTGTTCGGAGTGCCTCGGGTCTAGAATGGAAGGAATGCATCTTTCGCAGTCTTGAGTTTCTTCTTGGTCTCTTTTCTCATCCTCTCTGGTGATTAATTTTACAATACTGTTTTTATAGATCAATATCTGGACTAAAAAAAGGTTTCTGATTGGTAGTCCAATAAGAGACAATTAGGAGTCATATTCCCTTTGGTCAGCTAATCCTCATTCAGGATTATATCTTGCAGGTATAGGGAAAACCCTTTTTAGATGCTTTGACCAATGGGTACAGGTTTAGAGCTATGGGGTTGAACCAAAAATTCTCAACCTCACCAGACTGGATGAGCCATGCCCAGATAACCTTTATTTAGGGTAGAGCAAAATTAAATCTCCGTTTTGACAGTGACTTTTAAGGTAAGGACTTGAAAAATATGTTTTACGAAATGACCCATTTCATCATTATGATCAATGAAGTTAGTTGACAACCGAAAAATTAAATAAATTCGCTGAACTTGAAAATAAAAAAAAAACAATTGTCTCGCACTTAACAGACCTATAGGAACAATTAATCAACTTTTAAGGTCAATTTAAGCCTTGAACAAAAAATACTTATTTTAAGGATCTTTTTGTTTTTGAGATATATATATATAAGTATTTAACCGTAGGTTGTGTCACAGTACGCATTTGGATGGCTTAGCAGGAATTTGTTTCTTGAAACACACACACACACACACACACACATATATATATATATATATATATATATATATATGTGTGTGTGTGTACTAACCAAATTCATTGTACGTTGAATAATGATGATAGTATGTGATAAAGTAGCTGTAGGAATATGTTGAGCATATATACATATATATATATATATATATATATATATATATATGTGTGTGTGTGTGTGTGTGTGTGTGTGTGTGTGTGTGTGTGTTTATATATTTGTATATATATAAACATAGAGAAAATGGGAAAAATCCTATGCTATGTAGATACAAAATATGGAAAAGCAAAATATTCAGAGGTTATGTTTTTTTATATACCATTGTTTGGTTTTTTTGTTTTTTGTTACACCATCTTTAGGTCGATTAATAGCAGATATTAAATTGAAAAGTATTTTCAAACGAAAAAAGTGGAATTAGAAATGGAAAAAAAATCTTAGCCTTTTATTACTTTTAATAGCGTTCCATTTCAAAATATATTGATGTCAGATGTGTTCGAAAAAAAATAAAAAAGATAAAGAAGGAAGTCTAGGCTATAGATTTTTTAAATTTTAAAACCTTTTTCAGAATTATGATTTTTTTATAAATATTTTTCAATAAATAACACGTACGCATTATAAACTTTTCATTTCTGAAAACATTTTTATTTTATTATATCAATAAAATGACGTCTTAGTTGTGGTTTGCAATCTAGTATCTAGTTTATAAAACTTTTTGATAGAAAAGCATTTAGAAACTATTGGGTATGTGGATAACTCATTTATAATTAATAAAACCTAATTTAAATAAGGAATATTGTAACTATTTAAAAATAATCTAACTAAAAATAAAGAGATTAATTGAAAAAACAGGATCTTTGATAATATTATTATTAGGAAAAATGATAATTCAACATTCCTGGTTTATTATGTGTTTTAACAAACATTTTAGAATTTAAAAGAAAATCTATTTGATATGTAAATTCTCTCTGGATTGTTGTCGTTACCAATTTTAAAACATGAGATTGATTCATAAATGTTTTTCCATTAAACTTGAAGTTTCACCAATTTTTATTGCAGCATCTACAAGATATTTCATGTACGTCAGCCTCATATTTGATATTATCCTTGTTCTTATTATTATGCTACAAATTGATTTAGAAGAGGTTGTAACATTTTAGATTCCAAGGTTGTCTAGTTATTTTTCGATGTTATGCGTACTTGAATTATTGCGTAAAATGATCTATCTATGTAATCAATATCTATTAGAGAAATGGTTAATGTAATTGTTTGTTTAACGTTTTGTTTGTGAACTTAAAAAGCTTTTATTTTAGAACGTTATATAAATGATTTGGGATACTGAAGTTGTAGACAGGAATTTTTTATATAATCAAGTTCATTATTTGGGGCTATCAACTCTACTGATCCTAAAGTAAAAACCTATCATTATTCAATTTTTTATTTTGGTATCATAATGTGGATCGTCGTGGATCTATTCCTCTGAGAGTCATTTTGGTCCTTACATCCACGACGTCACAAATTTTCACAATCCGTCGAAGGTGTACGTGCAAAAAACATTGAGGCAATAATATTATTTGTCGTCTTCGCCAAAGCCTTCCACTCCATTCACGGAGGAAAGATGGAGCAAATACTACTCGCCTACGGCCTACTCAAAGAAACCGTCGCAGCCATAATGATGCTATATAGAAACACAAAAGTAAAAGTCCGTTCCCCGGCTGGAGACACAGACTACTTCGACACTGTTGCAGGTGTACTACAAGGAGACACATTAGCCCCATACCTCTTTATCATCTGTCTAGACTATGTGCTTAGTACATCTATTGAAAAAATGAAAGACAACGGTTTCAAGCTAACAAAGGAAAGAAGCAGAAGGTACTCCGCACAAACAATTATGGACGCGGACTAGTCCGATGACAAAGTACTTCTGCCCAAGCCGAAACCCTGTTACATAGTCTGGAACGAACAGCTGTAGGCATAGGCTTCCGTATCAATGCACACAAGACGGAATATATGCGCTTTAATCAAAGAGGCAACATCTCCACACTAAACGGTAGCTCTCTGAAACTAATAGACAAGTTCATCTACCAAGGAAGCAGTGTCTCATCAACCAAGACAAACATCAACACGCGACTATCAAAGGCATGAATAGCTATCGATAGGCTATCGGTCATATGGAAGCCAGTCAGTAAAACGTAGTTTTTTTTCCAAGCAGTGGTCGTGTCAATACTGCTGTATGCATGCACTACATGGACGCTAACTAAACGAATGGAGAAAAAGCTTGACGACAACTGCACAAGAATGCTGCGAGAAATATTGAACAAGTCCTGCAGCAGGCAGCACCCCACAAAACAGCAGCTGTACGGCCACTAAATACCCATCACGACAACTATACAAGTTAGACGAACAAGATATGCTGGACACTGCTGGAGAAGAAGAGACGAACTCATAAGTGATGTACTCCTGTGGGCTCCTTCACATAGACGAGCAAAGGCAAGATGACCAACTAGAACCCTCATACAACAGCAATGTGCTGATACGGGATGTGACTTTGAGGACCTGACGGAAGCGATGGACGATAGAGATGGGTGGCAAGAAAGGGTTAGGGATATCCGTGCTGATGGCGCGACCTGATGATGACGATGATGATGTGAGTAATATGAATATAGTCATTTTATGAGTCAATTTATGATAAAAATTGAATTTCAATTTGTTGTTATTACTCGTTCATAATATATTTTAAAAAAAGGTAAAGTGTCGGTAGTTATCCTTTTGAAGAAATACTAATGCAACCAGTCACTACATTTTCAAATTGAACGCTATTAATTATAATTGATCACTAAGAAATTTTCGTTTAATTTTCCTCTTTGAAAATTTTTTTCGGATGAAGCACTTTAACATCTGTTAATAATTGCCCCGAAGATGGTTTACATAAAAATACAACTTCAAAACATTTTGTTTTTTTTTTACTCACAAACATATATAAAAATATATGGAGAGAGAGAGAGAGAGAGAGAGAGAAAATGGAAGAAAATGAAAATGAAAATTTAGTGGAGCAAGGATTAAATATAATATTGATTTTTCAGAAACTTGTGAAGCAAACTATTAAGAAAAAATAAATTTATTAAAAAGTATTATAAAAACTGTCAACCATGAAGTCATAGCAACGTACTTAGGAACATTTGTAATAATATTTATGCCCAAATCTCTAAAGAAGCGTCTTTATAAACAGAGAAAGCTTAAAAATGGTTAATAATTTAAGTTGACTTGTTAAGAATCTATTTGAAACAGACACCAATTTCGATTTTAAAAAGCTATTTTCAAGCAAATATTAATCTTAAAAAATCCCACTGATTCCGTTTAGGAATTATTATAAATGAATCCCCAACAATCAATAATTATAATGAATTATTTCATTATAATTTGCAATATTTTACTTTACAGGCAAGAGGGATATTTCTTAGTTCAGTAGTTCATGATGAACAATCTCTCTTTCTCTCTCTCTCTCTCTCTCTCTATATATATATATATATATATATATATGTGCATGTTTCGTTAAACAGAAGAGACAAGAAAATTTTTTTGAATTTTTCAAAGCTTTTTCTTCTAAATAAACAAGGGGAGGGGAATGTGTTGTGCACGGGAAGAAAGATGCTGTAAGCATTAGTAATTTTGTGTTTAAAGTCCTAAAATCAATTGCATTTTCGTAAGTTGGGCTTGGAATCTGTGGCTGATTTTTTGAACACGGGGGCCAGGGCCCCAAACTCAAGAGGATGCGCCCCTAGTTTACTCCCGAGAAGGGAGGTGCAGATTTGATGTACGGCTTGGATTAGAGTCATAATGTTTTTTCGTTGGCTGCTTTTTTTTCATTCATAGACGCTATCCTTAGAGATAATTCCCATAGATACCTGACTGAACTATTTGATTCTGGCCTTTAACCTCTGAGTTTCTTTCGCCGAGAATCTGGTAAAGTTCGCTGATGATTCAAATTTAGATTCATCTACCTTATTTCCCTTTCACCATGCTGCATCCCATGGTTTCCTTTCATATATCCTAGCGTGGTTCATAAAATATTCTGCTCTCGCAGAAAATTTTATCGAGTAACAAGGCAGGAGTGATCATTTTGGCGATGAAAAAAGTCCTCTTTATTTTCTGAAGTTTTAAAGTTCAACTATTCTGTCTAGGCTTTTTATATGTGGGATTATCTGTTCCCTCTTATTTAGACAAAATATTTCCGGAGAAACTGATTCATTGCTTTATGATATTCTTGAAATATTTTTATTTTAGTTTTTTTTTTTTCAGACTTTAAGGCTCATATTCCGTTTATTTGAAGCGGGGCTCGCGAAAGAGAATGATTGTTTATCTGACATTTTCACTTGTTAAAAACAACTTGAATTCTCAGGGAAAAAAATTACGTTTCGCTGTAAGTCCAAAGTTTAAGTGACTCGAACGCTTCTTTATTTATTGGCTAGTTTATTTGGGTTTTTTTTTTTTTTGTTTTGTTTTTGTTTTTTTCCCCAACCTTTTTGTGGGGGCAGCACATTTAGTGGACGGAAATTAAGACAACTAAGAAATTTAAGAAAATAAATAAATAAAACAAAATTTCTACCTCATATTTTCCCTCCTTGTCAGGGATCACATGGGGTGGGGGGCTTGTTCCATATACCAAAATACTTTAATGCCCACATTCTCTTTATTCGAAACGGAATGATAAAAGAGAATGATTGTTTACCAGGCATTTTAAAGGATAAAATTATCTAAAATGTAATTTGGCGGCACACTTAGTCGAATAGTTATCAAGATAAACTAATAAATCATAACTAGTGACTCTGAGTTTCCTATATCCGGCATTGTGCCATAAGTAAATTAGCTAAAAGCTAAATTCATTTCGTATAAAATGAAAATGCTGAAAATCAAAGCTTCTTTCCTCAAACTATAAAAAAAGCCTAAACGTAATAAGAAAATAAGCGACGTGTGATTCACCAAATACTTATGAATTAAAAGCTTTTCATAACATCAGTTAATATCAAAGAGTTAAGAATAATCTATATACAAATGGTCGTATTTGAAAAATCTTTTTTAATCCGAAGCTCAGCTGTTGATCCCAAAAATGGCACTGGTTATTAAGTTGAACGCCCTCACAGATGTGAAACTCAACTGGAAGTAAAACTAACGATGTCTATTCAAAATGAATGATATCAAAATATTTCTAAAACCGAACATGACTATGTGGTAAAAATGCAATTTGAAATAAACGCACACGCTACTAGTTAAATAAAGATATATTGTATATAAATAAGATATACTATATATTATATATTATATTAATGTAATAAAATATTTGAATGACTAAGTAAAGTATCTAAGAACGTTTTATAAAAAATACGGCGTTTTTAAAATTGATTTCTTTAGAATATTATTTATATAGGATTTTTTCTTTTAATACGTTTTAGAATAAAACATTACTATAAGAAATCAATAACTTCAAGTAAATGTTTTCAATATTAAAATTAGCCCTCCCCTTCAAATACAGCAGAATATAGCTTCTCTGTTATATAGATACTATTAAATGTTATTAAATTGAAGTTAAGTCCAATCTTAATTATTATATAAAATAATTTTCTCAATAACCGAGCGTTAAAGAAAATAAGATCATAGAGAATGTTGCGTTGATAACTAAAGGAATTGTGACGTCGGTGGCGATTTGGTTTCAGTTGGAGACAGAAGTGTCCGAGTTAAGAATTGTTTTCTTTTCCGACCGCCTCTTTCAAAGCTAGATGAAAGTCGACTGACTCCTTCAATAAGCTATCGTTATTACGTCAGTTTATAAAAAAATCTCAGAAAAATCTTTATTTTGAAGGTTAGAAAGTTTTTGAGCGACCTATTTTGTTTTAAGAATGTTACAAATTGTTGCTTATGCGCTTTAAAAGATATTAGGCGCGCAAATATAAAAGCTGACAACTAGCTTGTTTAATGAATCATAACAATAAGTGGCTGTTGGTGAAATAAGCCTGGATAAAACAGAGAAATCCCAGTGTGCATGGGAAACCATTGTGAAATCAACCCACTCAATTCGTCTCATAAATCATTCGGTTGTACTAAGTGTTTATTGAAATCCTATCGTTTGTGCCTTTCAGTCTATATATCTATATATCTTCATGTCTGTTTATATTTTTAAATAGATAGATAGTTTTCTCCTTTTTTCTACGAGGTATGCTGGAAAGTTGACGACATAACAAAGAAGGGAAGGACTTCAATAAAACCTTCATTGATTTTGAAGGGTAAAAGAAACTGTAGAAATGAGTATAATAGGTTGCATTGCATGTAGGTTTCATAACTCATCCCTTCTCTTCTTGGTCGGAACGAGGACTTTTCAGCACCAATCGTAACCTTTATTCCCTGTTAAGTTTCAAGAAAAATTATAACCCGTACATTTGATTGGCACTTTAAGCGTTTCAAATATTCTGGGAAAAAAAAACCTTTAATTCTAAAAGGATAAAAGACGCAAAATCATTTTCTGAGATAATTATGGTATAATTACAAGATGTATAAGAAATGTTTACGAGAACAACTTTTATAAAGAATATGGTTAACATTTAGATAATATAAAGAATTGCTTTTAATATCATCAATGAATTATTATCGTAGTAATTAACCTCAGAGTCAAAATTTGATTCCTGTGTCGGGTAGAATCAAATACTCTTTTTAGTTAGGGATTCAGGTTTTCTTTTTGTTCTTCCAGAGGATATGATTAAATGAAGAAGAAGAAGAAGAAGAAGAAGAAGAAGAAGAAGAAGAAGAAGAAGAAGAAGAAGAAGAAGAAATTTTACTGGTGTAATCTTTAAAAGAAGAACTCATCAACTCGGAGAAATTAATCCAAACATTACTCACAAAATAGGTTTATTTGATTTATAATAGATAGATTGTTAAAAGTTTTTCAATAGAACAGCATAAAAATCAGTGATCAGAAATTAATGCAAGCATTTCTGATCGAATATGAAAGATGTACATGCGTTGGTAATGATTACTGAAGGAACATATTAAAATTCAGAAAGAAAATATCAGAAGTGAAGTATTTAAAGATATAAATCTGTATAATGAGTTAAAATTGGTTATGTTTTTATTATCCAAAATGAGTAAAATTTATAGTCATAGGCCAGTAATCATTACAAAGCATCACTGAAATAATTGAGAAAATATATGTTAGACGTGAATATTCTTTTAATGTTTTTAGTATAGAAAATCAACGAAAATTTATAGAGTTTATATCAGCTGAATATTTCTTAAACAATACTTATACAAACTTTCCCCCATCATATATATATATATATATATATGTGTGTGTGTGTGTGTGTGTGTGTGTGTGTGTGTGTGTGTGTTTATAGGTTGTCTTCTATCATTGAGCTAATATAAGGTAAGTACTTCGATGTTTATTTCGGATGGTTAGCTATGCTCAGAAAAAAATCTTTTATCGCAATCATTGCGAAGGATCAAGGAAAAAAAATATTCTCCGGAGAATCTAATGAGTAAAGAATGAAGAAAACGAATGAGAGGGAAAGTACTAAAAAAAAAAAAAGGAAGGTCGAATAAATGAATCTAACAGATTAGAGAATGTTTGTTTGTGGCCGTCTTTCAGATGATCACGATGCGAGAATCTGGCAAACAATCTCTTAGAGGGAGATTTACGATCATTAGTAAACATTCAGAGATTGATAGATAGATTGATGTTTAAAGATGATGACATTTATAGATCTATAAGTCTAGTACGCAGAGAGAGAGAGAGAGAGAGAGAGAGAGAGAGAGAGAGAGAGAGAGAGACTGATATCCATAGATAAAGAATTGATTTTTCTCTTTCATTATTTCTCTGTCCCTCTCCTTTCTCTCCCCTTTTCCTTCTCTCTGTCTGTCTGTCCTCCTATCTCTCTGTCGGTCTCTCTGTATATACATATATTGATTGATACCTGTAAAGAGTATGAATTAAATGAAATACTGAAATACATACGGACATACAAACTGAGACATAATATATAACTATATAACTATATATATGAAGAGAGGGGTGGGATTATGCATTGAGATAGATTA
The DNA here is from genome assembly GCA_963585895.1 of Sepioteuthis lessoniana. NCBI lineage: Eukaryota > Metazoa > Mollusca > Cephalopoda > Myopsida > Loliginidae > Sepioteuthis > Sepioteuthis lessoniana. Next base: position 138,540,879 of record OY757907.1, on the reverse strand, counting down.
GTAGATTGAAATAGATATGAGTGGGTTGGGTGAAAAGATCATTGGCTGAGAAGTGCACATAATGTCATATCCGTGGTTGATCACTTTTTTGACCAATGGGATCCAAGCTCAGCAAAACCAATGCGATAGAAGAAATCTGTGCATTGCAAGGAGGGTTATGTTGGAAAATAAACATCGTCACGACTCATCCCATGAGAATATCTAAGTCAGCCTATGAACTTTTCAACCGATTTTCCTAGATCAACTGATATTTTAACAGAGTGAGATTTATATCAATCTGTTTTATATATATATATATATATATATAGAGAGAGAGAGAGAGAACCAGACATTGATATTCGAAGATAAGGAATAGATCTCTGTCACTCTCTTTCTCTCTCTCTCTATATATATATATATAGCTAAATAAATTCACGAATATAGGAATATGTGCATGTGTGTGTGTGTGTGTGTGTGTGTGTGTGTGTGTGTGTGTGTGTGTGTGTGTGTGTGTGTGTCTGTGTTCATTAATAGATGCAAATAAAAATCTACTGAGATATATAAAATACTGAAAAAGATAGATACGAACAGATAGATAGATAGATAGATAGATAGATAATTGAAATAAAAAGTGTATATAATGAAAATCAGAAATGCTGGCGCCATTGTGAGAAAAAGAAAAGGTTCCTTATTGAACTGAACCGGGTCACCTGATTCTCCCTGACTGACTTCGATATCAATCTTTGAAGAGGTGGTGCGGAAAAGATTGGAGAAATAAAACGGTGTGCTTTATGAAAGTAAAAGGAATAAATCGAATAAAAGAAAAAGAAATAAAAAAAGAAAGAAAGAAAGAAAAAAAAATGAAGTCACTTGAGAGGTTTGTGAGGGAAATAAACAGCCTGTCGATTTCATCGAATCAGGTCAGAACTGACGTAACATTCACTAAAATACCGGAATGTTCGCGTTTTTCACTTACAGTTTTTATAAATGCCAACAATATTTTCCTGTGAAATCGGTCGGTAGTTTTCATTACAAAGAGGTTCCCTACCATTCAAAACCTTTCGTTTTCTAATGAAATAATATGGGTATTCTTCAAAGCTGTATCCATGTCAGTGCTATTATGTGGCTGCACCCCTTGAACTTTAGAAAAGCCCTGGGTGATAGAGCTATATAGAAACTACTCAAGTATACTGGATGCTATTGTGAACAAATCCTGGAAGTAGAATCCAAAAAAACCTGCTGTAGTACGGCCACCATCCTCCCATCTCACAAACTAACACGTAAGACGAACAAGACATGCTGGTCACTGCTGGATAAACAGGGACGAACTCAAAAGTACATTTCTCCTGTGTACACACAGAAACCCCAGTTTTTGTTGACTAGCATTTTATCGTTGTAAGAAAGTGTTCCTGTGACCCGAATTTATATCCTGGACAAAGTTGTTCACGTTTCTATTCGAGCTGATACCTTGCAATATAATCTAATTTAGAAAATATTTGAATTAGAAATCCAATCGAATCTCGGAAAAATAAATATTTTTTATGAATGATTTATAAAAAAAAAAACTAATTCAAAGAAGGGATCTCAAACTATTTAGAACTAATTCAACTAACCCTCCAAAAAAACAAAAAACAAAACAAAACAAAACAAAACAAAACGAGCCCTTCTTTAATAGTATAATTAAAAATAATGCTAGATTCAACAATCTTTCTATATTGTTTATTATGCGTAGTAACTCACATTTTGAATTCTTAAAATTAAAACTTACTTTGCTTTCTAAATTGTCTCAGTTTTGCATTTCTATTATCAGCATTTCTGAAATCTCTCTTATTCATAAAGACGTTTTTTGATCGATCTTGAAGATTAACTGATGTGTTTTTAACCCAACCAGAAAACGAAACAGAAAATATGTTAGCTTCATATTTGATATTATTCTTGTACAAATTATCATCAATTATACATTGACCAGTGATAAAAAGAATGTCCAAAGGTCAACGGCCTATTAAGTGATATGTAATCACCATTTTATGCTGTATTCAAAAATACCATTCATTGTGTATTAATCAGGTTGGTTTTGAAGATTTACTTGAATACTTCACAAGTTGTACATAATAATAGCACTTATTCAAAGGTCTATGGACTCTACTTGGCACAGATGATCGTGGGTGCCTGATGTTTAGTATAGCTTATAATGTATAGCTTTTTTTTTCTCTTTTTAGCTTGATTTTTATATTCTTGTAAGAAAGGATCGCAAGTGTAAGAATAAACCTCCCAGGTTCTATTATATCTGCGGTAATGTGTTTCTTTCTAACCGTCAAACAAAAATCACTGTAAAGAAGGCATATTACGATTACTTTGGAGACAAAGTAGGGAATCAGGATAAACCATTTGCTCCTCACGTTTGCTTTAAACCATGTGTGGAGAACATGAGGGATTAGAGGAATGTTAAAATGAGGAGGCTTTATCATTCCAAAGATCTCATTGCAGACTGTTATTTTTGCACAATAAATCTAAAAGGAATAAATCGTAAAAACAAGCATCATCTCCAATACTCCGATATTCCTTCTACCATATGACCAATCCCTCATAGCCCAAACATTCCCGTTCCTGAGCTAGATGGTTACATGGAATATAGCTCTAATTCCAAACACAGTGACATGACTGTTGTAGCTGGGGATGACATAAACCAGAAGAGGATGACCAGCCAGTACCTTTAACACAAGCAGAATTCATCTTGACAAGAGATCTGGACATTTCAAAAGAGTCTGCTCAGCCACTGGGTTCACGTCTCAAAGAGAAACATATGTTGGCACCAAGAACAACGTTCTTCTGATATCAAGACCAGGAAAGAGATTCAAGATAGTCTTTCATGTTCCAGGAAAAGTAATCATTAGTTTATTGCAACAACATAGCTGAATTGATTAAATCAATGGGCTTAGAGTACGATGGTATGGAATGGAAACTTTTTATTTACTCTTCCAGGAAAAATCTCAGAGTAATTCTTCAAAATAATAGGAATAGTTTTTTTTATCTATCCTGTTGAGACATTCATTAAAAATCAAAGAAACTCACAAAAGCAGGGACCATTTGCTGTCTGCTTTTAACTACCTGGAGCACAAATGATTGATCTGAGATCTTCACGTGGTTGGGCTGGTCTGAGGTCTCCGAAGTGGGCCCACAATGTACCGTGTCTCTGGGACAGCCGAGATGACAACCAACATTATGTTAGACAAAAAGGACTGTTAAGACAAGGGTAAAAACCTTGTTCAGTCTCACCCTCTCATTTGGAGTAATGAAGATCTTTGTAAAGGCAATGGACACAGAAGCATGCGGGTTTGCTTTCCTCAGGGGAGGTTCTCATGGATAAGCATGGAGAAACTGAATACTGGTATATTTGACAGCCCTCAAATATGGAAACCCATGGAGGACCCAACGTTTGAAGAAGCACTGAAAGTATCTGAAGTGTCCACCTGGCATTCGCTGAAGTCAGTAGATACAAACTTCCTGGGAAACCACAGGAGTGCGGAATACAAGAAAGAAATTGAAGAGCTACTGAAAATTGGGCCAGGAATGTCAATCAAACAGCACTTTCTGCTGTCACATTTGGACTATTTTCCAAAGAACTGCGAAGATTTGAGTGAATACCTGAGAAAATGCGTTAATCAAGCTATTCGCATTATGGAAGAGCGCTACCAAGGTCGGTAGGATGTAAATTTTCTCACTGACTATTGCTAGTACTCGAAACAGGATGTGATGGCTGCCAAGCATAGGAAGCAATCCCTGAAAGACCTTTTATCAATGAATAGCTTCTTTTTTGCTTTTTTCAGTTTGCTACGGCACAATGTGAGCTTTCTGCGAATATATCAGCCCTAAATTTAGATTTATTTGTTTAATTCAACAAGAAAATAAAGTTATAATACTGTTCAATACATTCCAAGTAAGAGCTTGTATCTTAAATATTTTATCCATATTTACCAACTCCTCCACTCGGGCAGGATATGACGCAAGGTCAATTTTTAAGCGAAGTTTAACAAGTTTCAATTCAGAGATTTCCTTCTCCTAGACTAGTTGCCTAACCAGGGCTGAAGAACCCACCCGGCCCTACTATTTACCCATAGCTGGAGGGGGAATATTTGGATTCATACCTTTCCCAAGGGTATTTGTGCTATGTGAAATGTAAATTTTATCTAATTTTGGATTCAGCGTAAAAAAACTGCTTTAAAATCAGCTATAATATATTTGACCTTGAATTGATGACAAAGGGAAAAACCACCCTGATCAAGTAAGACCCCCGAAATAGGAACCACGTCAATCAACTATAGACCTATAACATGCCAACCTATAATGTGGAAAATACTAATGGCAAAAATGGAGGAGGAGATTTACAACTAGTTAATACGAGAAACAATAATAAGAGAAACAGAAGGAATGCCGGAAGGGGACCTGAGGAACGGGAGAGCAATGGTATATTGATCTTCAGATCTTCAAAGAGAGGAAAATGAGACAAAAAAATCAAGTAATGGCTTGGATTGATTATAGACCGGCATACAATATGGCCCATCAGACCTATATAGACAGTCTTGAACTATACAAGATATCAGACGAAGTCATAAAGTTTATCGAAAAAACCATGGAAAACTGGAGAGTAGAACTGACAGCAAGAGGAAAAAGTTTCGCTGGGAGCCAAATCCAGCGAGGTATCTTCCAGATACTCTGGACCATTTTTGAAGCAGACGAAGTGGGGCTTAAACAAATGGAGCAAAGAACAAGAAAACACATAACCATGCATAATGCCTTACATCACAGAGATGACGGAGACAGACTGTATGTGTTGATAAAAGGGAGAAGAAGGCTTGCCAGTATTGAAGATTGAATTGATGCATCAATGCAAAAACTTGAAGATTACATTAAAATGCGCAAAGAAAGACTTTGCTAAAAAACAGTACAGACAACACAAGCAACAACAGTACAAAAATTACCAGAAAAGAAAAAAGGGAAGAAAAACAATTTTATTGGACATTTAAAGTGACAAACATACAAAATCTCACACGAGAAACCGTGGACATGGCTGAGAAAGAGAAAAATTAAGAGAGAAACTGAATTTCTTTTGTTGGCAGCACAGAACGACGCCATAAGGACTAATTCTGTTAAAGCAAAAATAGACAAGACACAACAAAATAGCATATGTAGGTTATGTGGTGATAGAGATTAAACGATCAATCACATAATAAGTGAATGCAGTAAGCTAGCACAAAAAGAGTATAAGATTAGACACGGCTGGGAACGGTGCAAGAAGCTTAAATTTGATCATGCGAACAAATGGTATATGCGAAACCCTGAATCCACCCTGGAAAATGAGACGCACAAACTTCTCTGGAATTTTGAGATACAAATGGATGATTTAATCCTAGCCAGGCGACCAGACCAAGTGTTATATAGCCATGATACAACTATATGTATACATATACATGCGGAAATATAATCAACAATAATGACGAACGAACACACTTCTTTAGAAAAATATACCTCTCACACTTCATTCTCGAAAGGGTTGCGAAAGGGTTGATGTTGGTTATGTGTGAGAGGTGAGTTGGAGACGGGAACAGACTGCTACATATTGACCCAAAGTTCTTTTGACCATAGCAGCACCTCTTCCTCATTCTGCTGGGCTGCTCAACAGTGGGTCCTGAGGGCTGCAAGCCCTCTGTCTGCAAGCTGATTCTCACGCTGGCATCTTGTCCCCCAACTGACACCAACTCGAACTCTGCGTCGAACTCCAACTGACTCAAACCGTCTGTGGCACCTGGTTATATAATTGTTTAACATCCACCTGCTTCTCGTAGGCGTCGCATTTGCACCGGATTCAACTCGTCCACAGGTCAAGGTGATATATTCTACCGGATGCACCTGTTTCTTCCGCTGATTTACACAGGTGCATCTCTTAATTGACGCCTCAGTCGAGGGTCAATATTTTACACAAGTGATAATCAACAAAGAAAAGGGAAGCTGCCGAATAGTGTATTTTGTCGTTCCTGTTGACCACAGGGCTAAACTGAAAGAAAGCGAAAAGAAAGACAAGTACCTAGACCTCGCTAAAGAACTGAAAAAAACTATAAAACATGGAAGTGACAGAGATAACAATTGTTATTGGTACGTTCGGTACAGTCACCAAAGGATTGGTACACGTACTGGCGGATTTAGAAATAAGAAGACGAGTGGAGACCATCCAAACGACAGTATTATTAAAAAGAGTCATGGAGACTTGAGGATACTTGCTGACACTCAAACTCCAGCGAGAAAAACTCCCAAGTGAGTAAAATAATAATAATAATAATAATAATAATAATAATAATAATAATAATAATAATAATGATTGATAAATAGCAAGTTTGAAATCATTTGCGGACCCATTCTTATTGAAATATTTACTTTTCTTTCGTTCAACTCATAAAGATCTTTATAGTCACACGTGTACATGCAAGTACATTTATATGTAAAAAAGAAAATACAATTATCAAATGAGAGTTATCCATGTTCATATTGTTATTTTTTTCATATTTAAAAATATTATATATATATATATAGTATTATTCGGTCCAGTTAAACCGAAGTTGGGAGTAATTCCATCAGGACAAAAAAAACATTCTACAGTGAACATTTAAATTTTCCTGGTAAAGAGCTCAATGGAACTGACATTACAGAGCAATAATAATAATCCTGATGTGACCGGTTTTTGTTTTTTCTTATATATATATATATAAACGCAATATTTTAACTGTAAAATTGAATAACGATGAAAATAGGAATAACAATAGAATAACAATGAAAAGAGGATAAAAATCATGACCCTGAATTTCAACTTGCCGATTCTCAGTTCAGCCAGTACCGATACACCTGGTGTCTATTTAAGTTTTCCGATCGTCTACTAGTGGTTCGTTTAATATAAAGATATTCCCCTCTAGATGAGCACCGTGAAAATCAGAGTTATGAGTTTTTACTGATTAAAAATGCTTTTAGATTTAAATTCTAATCATAATTATATATATATATATATATAAATGCAGAGAGAGAGAGAGAGAGAGAGAGAGAGAGAGAGAGAGAGAGAGTGGAAGGAAAACACAGAGTACTATGTTATTTACGATTTCAAGTACTTGCTCGAAGTCTAGAAACATGACCCTCGGATAATGGTTTGTGTATTTAGTTATGCTAATACCAGCACATGTCAAGAAATCCTTCTTTCTTTATCATCTTGGGAGACCCACTTTATTTGTCCTGTATTAATCGTCACTTGGACGTTCATCTTTCTAAAGCAGTTGACCTCTGATTTGTCCAATGTGTTATAAAGTCGTACTCAACCATTTTATTGCTTGTTTTTTCGGTCAAACATCTCAATCCTATCTAAGCCTTATGAAGCAGCTCCAGGTCTAATCTATCCTAAATGACATTTGACATTTGTGTCGAAGCCAACATCAAAAGACAAGATTCGCTTGAATGAAAAGTCGGTTGCCTCTACGAAATCCCAAGGGAGAAACAGACACGCAAGAGATTTTGAACAAATAATTGCATAACTTTGAACCAATTTAGTGGATTGAAAGATTGGATATTATTTGATCCATGACGTTGGACTGTATCTCTTTCCCTGTCAGTATGTATTTACTTCAAAGAGTTAAAAGATAAAGAAGAAAAGATTAAGAAAGAGAGGATAAGAGAAAGTAGTGTAAATGAGGCAATCATAAAGAAGAAGAAGAAGAAGAAGAAGAAGAAGAAGAAGAAGAAGAAGAAGAAGAAGAAGAAGAAGAAGAAGAAGAAGATAAAAAATAATGTGTTCTTCAGTCTTCCACATTGTCTGATATTCTGACACCAATCAATGGGATTCATCCTTATTTTAATTTTATGAATATCCGAATATTTGTTGCTTTTTTCAAATCCTTTGTGTTCCGGCCGATGAAAGTCCCTGAGTCATTACTCCATGAGTCATTAGTACTAATATCCCCATCTTTGTTGTTTTTATTTCTACCATCCAGCCTTTGTTTTATTTCTATATTTCAATTTTCCTTTTCCTAAAACAGTTTCCTTACCAAGGCAACCGTTTTGCCCTACTATTTTCTACTATTTAGAGGGAGAACATTTGAAATCTAATTTTTCATAATGGTATTAACTTGATCTGAAATTCAAGGAGCCTCATCCAAAAATTAAAGTCGCATCATCGATTTTCGTTTTTACGAAGATAACCGTTACGCCATGAGCACCTTGTGTTACCCATGAAGTAAAGTTCATAAAAGAAAGAATCGTTTTTGTCAACTCTATACTTTACTGTTTTAATTAGAAAAATGGCCCTTTTTGGTCAAGTTTGTTTTAATAAGTCATTGTCATTCTTTCTCTTTTTGAAGAATTCACGAAAAATAAAAACGAATCCCAGTAAAGTATGTGACTATGCTGAAAAAATTAATAAAAAGGAAGTTTCTACTTATGACAAGGCTGTCTTCTTCTAGTGTCCTGGTTTCTGCCGAGAGAAAACGTTTTCTTGCTAAATCAAAAAGGGTTTGTGGCGTAAAAGGACAAGAACTCTTCCAAGGAGTTGAGTAAAGGAATTTCAGTTTTTTTATAATTTATTTATTTGTTTATTTAATGGAAAGTACTACCAAAATCAAATTTTAAAATGATTCTGACTACCACAGTTTATTAAATATTTTATTGATAAAAAAATAGAAAAAAAAAAACCAAAGATGATAGTAATAGATCTTAAAAGAAAAGTCATAAACGGAAATAGTGTGAAAAAGAAAAAATAATGACGGTATAATTCAATCACATATTTGGACCTGGGATTATTGCCTGTGTAACAACGCGAGAAAATTCTGAGAATTTAACAGCAAAAACTTTGCCATCAAAATAAAAAAAAGATAATGATAACAGTGAAACAATGACAATGAAGCAATGTTTTTAGAGGAAAGATTCATTGAAATGTATGTAAAGTTACAAAACGTGGACATATAACATAGTAAAATCCAGTGCTGACTTAAATTGAAAATTAACTCCTTGGTAAAAATCGTAACAAAAAAATATAGAAAACTGCAGTTAATTTTCAATTAATTGAAAATCAGCGGTTAGAGAAGCCATCAGCTCTCAGTCAACAGTGCGAGTGGAAACAGTGTAATAATCCTTTCAATGAACTTAACAGAATTTCCTCGAAGGCGGACAGCTTGCCGCCAAAAAGCTTTATCTGGCAAGCATTCGCAGAAATTTATTAGCTCTTTTGTAAAAGTTCAGGGCATAAATTTTTTTCTTAAATGGTTGCATAAAGAAAGAGGACAAAAGAAGATATTGAACAGGAAGGGTATTGAACACTCAACTAAAAATTGGGGCAGGTTTTATTTCATGAATTCACGCGGCACTCCTACACACGGAGCACCTAATATATATAATAAAAAGATAAATACTTACCACACGAGTACACGTCATATATATCATAAAAGTACACTCAAAAATATACATACGTATATGCATAAATATTTGTATATATATATGACGGTCGTTCGAAAAGTTCTGAGCCTCACGCAGATTTTTAATTTGTCGCATATTTCTCACATTTGTATTAGACTCTCATGCCCACAAATTAAAACTGAAATCTACATTAGTTTTTTTCTCGAATAATAAGAAGTGGCAAGGTGTTGCCACAATAAATAAAAACGCTCAGCCAACTTGGTGAGAGCGGATAAAATGTTTTCTTTTTATTTTGGTTTGTTTTTTTGGCACATCAACCATTGCAGTTTATTAACGCCAATTCCATTTTATACATATAAACAGTTCTATTTCAAACAATTCAGTTTAGTATAAGTAGAGTTTTCTTTACACGCAGTTGAATGTCAAAAAAGTTCTATTTCGAATAATTCAGTCTAGCTGAAGTACACATTTTAAATGTCAAAAACAGTTCTGTTTCAAACAACTCAATTTAGCATAAGTACACAGGTGCAATGTTGAAAAAGCAGTCCTTTTTCAAAAATTCAGTTTAACAAAAGTACACAGTTTAGATCTAGCTAGGACCCTATCAAGTGCTACCACTCCGGGACAGAGTAGATATGGGAGCGATGGCAATAAAGAGGTACTCCGCATTCATCAAAGCTCAAGGATTACTGAATGTTCATCATCAGATCTACCCGTTTTATATCCAGGACAGACACTCTGCAGAGATGCAGTCAGTGTTTTTTACAGTCCCAGCAGAACGTTTGAATGACCCTTGTATATATATATATATATATATATATATATATATATACATTGGTCGTTCACTATATATATATAAATATATATACACACATACGCACACACACACACACACACACACATATATATATATATATATATATACATGTATATGTATATCAACACATTTATGTGAGTGTGTGCATGTATGTGTATGTGTATCGCTTGTATATTTGTTCGTAATGAGTATTCAATGTGAGTGATTATAGTGTAAATATAGAGTCAACGTTGTTTGTTGACGGACAATTTATTTCCTATGTGATCATGAGACTAAACTTATATATATATATATATATATATATATATATATATATATATATATATATATATAATTGCTGTGTGCAAAGGTTGTACGATCTTAAGCGAAAGTGTTTATTATCTTACGAATATTCAAAGCTTAAATGAAAATTACATATTGCAAATAATATTCCACATTTTCAAGATCGCCGGGCAGTTCTACGTTCAGAATCATCTTATCGTTCGTACGATAATACGGAGCACCGAAAGCACGGAATATAAAATAAAATCGACTTTACATTAGAAAAAACCCGAAAGTCGATTAAACAGTTGACTCAATCAGGGTTTCGGAAAATTTTCTGAAAAGTTTTAACTTTTTTAAATTTTCAAATCTAATCTTTAGTTATCTTTATTTTATTTTGTTATTTTTATTGTTATCTCTATTTAAATTTTTTGTAACACTTATAATGCGTAAGAGAACAGGTTTTTGTTAGAAAATTAGTTTAACGAAACGAAATAAATACACACACAAAAGAACAAAGTTTCTCTTACGTTATATCGATATACGAGTAAATATGTACATATTTTGATGCTGAAAGTAAAATAGTAGAGTCGACCCGGATCTTTAGTGTTGGTAAGGCAACCACTATAGGAGAAGGAAAACACTGAATTCAAACCAGTTGTACTCCACTTAAAAATGGATCTTGTGTCTGACTCATTGAGTAAATATATACATTTATGTACGAATATTTACGTAATCGCACTCGTATATACACATACCCACAGAGAGAGATGGATAGATAGATAGATAAATAGATAGATATAAGCAGAGTATGATAGATAGATAGATAGATAGATAGATAGATAGATATGAGTAGAGTGTGATAGATAGATAGATAGATAGATCCAATTACTCTAGATCGAAATAGTTCTTCACAGTGCTGTACCTAGTCACTTATTGCCTTTTTTATTTGGCCAATAAAATTTTCATGGTCATCATAATCTCTGTACACACACATGAATCAACACACACACACACACACACACACACACACACACACACACACACACACACACAGAAACATTTAGACAGATGTATATGTGTATTTGTCTGTATGTCTGTACTACAATATACATATATATACAGTCAATATATATATATATATATATATATATATATATATATATATGTATATATCAATGTAAATGTTGCATTGCCCCTACTCAGACGATCAGCCATCATCGATTTCTTTCATTTTGCTTTGTCTATGTCACTTCATTCTTAGTCATGTCGCCTTCGAGTCTCTTCCCGTTTGTTTGTTGTTCGACCTCTAACTCTTCTTAGTTCTTCTGTCTTGGCATGAATAGCAACAGACATATTTTTATGCGTGCAGAATATTTTGTTATTTCGCGCACAAACATTTTATATCACCCATTTTGTCTTCGAGGGAGCCAATAGATCCATTTTACATCACCCATTTTGTCTACGAGGGATCTAGTAGAGTAGAGACAGAACTTTACAACCATTGAAGCCGTACAATTCTTTTGTAACTGAGTAACTTATTTCTAATTTCTTGAACCGGTTGGATCACATGATTGAAACCATCCAATCAGAACAAAGTTTTTATCTGACTTCGGGTTCATCAACTCCCATTTTAAACTGGTTTGACTCACGGTATTTTACCACCATTTAACCTGATGCTACACAACTAATCGATAATAGCAATCAATTATATAACATGAGGAATATATAAAAGATGTGATCAAAACGTATCGTGGCTGCAGCTTAAATTTTCTAAATTTAAATTTTAAATGATAACATTCCAGGGCCAAGCATCTTACGTAATAAATTGATGATTCCTTGTCGATTTTTGTATTGATTTCTGTACAGACTAAGTCAACAAGAGACAGTGCTAATTCTCGATATTTTTTCATCAGCAGTCTGGAAAATCATTGAAAGAAATATACCCAGTAAAACACAAATGCACGTGCTGTTCCCTTATTTTATTCATATTTTATTTCGAGTAATTTTTTTCTTAAAAGTGAAAATTATCTCCACTGTAAGAGATCTTTGGACATTGAGGACATAAAACAAAGGAAAAAGTGTTTGCAATGCTGTTCGGAGTATTTGAAAAAGAAAATGGATCTTGCATTCATTGTCTTTTTCTGTCTTGAAAAACAAAGTTTTAACATCGATACTTTTCGAATGCACATTATACATATATATATATATATATATATATATATATATATATATATATATATATATATATAAAGAAGATAAAATCAATGAAAAAAGGGCATAAATAGTGATTGATACTTCGATGGCAACCCAAATCTACAATCTAAAATATCCAGATGTACTTTTAAAGTTTGTTGGACGAAAATAGGAGAAATTTTTGAAAATCATGAAACGTATATATATATATATATATATATATATATATATATATATATATATATATATATATATATATATATATATATATTGCATAGTGAATATATACGCATATATACATACATAATCATATATAAATGCAAAAATAGGGCTGAGTAAAAACTCATAGTTTAGAGTTTCACGGATCCTATTGTCAATTACCAGCTTGGCTGATGATTATAACCGTTAAACTCTCTGCCATTGATTTTTACCAGCCTAGATTTAATTTCTTTCACTTCTAATATACTTTTGCGAATTGAAAATATATTGTGTATATATATATATATATATATATATATAAGAGAAAGGGAAAGAGAGAGCTGATGAAAAAAAAAGATATATGCATATATATATCATCCGAGTATACATTATCAGCTGGTTCTTTATTTTAAAAAATCACATTCTAGAAATATATTTCTTAATTAAAGGTTTACTTTTAAACATTCCTGGCGATTCTTAATAATGTATGCAAATTATCGAAGATATTGTTGAATGTTTTTGCAAGGGTGATAAGATGAATTTTTTTTTTTTTTTTCGCTCTCCAAATTTTTTTGATTTTCGAACTTAGAATGTATGCAAATGGTCGAAGATATTGTTGAATGTTGAATTTTTTTGATTTTCGAACTTAAAATACCGATAGTAAAAGTGATAATTATAATAGTAAGTAAAGGCTATTAATTGTGGTTGCTGTTTATTGATATGTCTAAATAAATCATTAACGTGAAAAGAGATTTTTTTTCATATGAATTTTCGAGTTGGGAATTTTTCCTTTTGAGATATTTGGTGGTAAGAGGGTATCGAGTAAAAATGAATGTGAACATTTGTGGGTTTAGTGTATTTTGTTTAATCGTAATTGTTTATTTGTTTTTTTTTTATCATTAATGTAAATGAAAGTGTCAAAAAGGGCAGTTGAATAAATATATTATTGGTTGGGAGATTTAATAGAATAGTGTTTGATGTTTTTGAGTAAGTGAGGAAATTCTGAAGTTTTTTTTCTCCTCCTGCAGAAATAAAGGATTTGCCGTCTGCCTACATGGAATAAAAAGTGTTGTTTTTTCAACTTTAGCACGCACGCGTGCACACACACACACACACTCTCTCTCTCTCTCTCTCTCTCTCTCTCTCTCTCTCTCTCTCTCACACACACACACACACACACACACACACACACATATATATATATATATGATGTATGCTGCTATATGGTAATTCGGTGACTGCCCATGGCACAACATTTAATTAGTTGGTAATGATTTCCATTAAAATGAAAATTATTTAGTACTTACTTGCAATATCAATGACTTAAGAGCCAATGTATTAATACAATGCAAAATCATTTTAGATATCATCTTAGAGAAATTTATAAAGGAGAACCTTCGGGTACTACCTCTTCAGTTAATAGTGGACCTGGTAGTAATGCAAACGAAGAAGTGACTCCACATTGACCAACCATCTAGAAGTGACTCGTCTCTACCGGATGATGTTAAGTATTTTATCTGGATACTCTCGGTATGATATACATATATATATATATATATATATATATATATATATATATATATATATATGTGTGTGTGTGTGTGCATATATATATATATATATATATATATATATATATATGTATGTGTGTGTGTGTGTGTGTGTGTGTGAGAGAGAAAAAGAGAGTGAAGAGAGAGCATATGTATAAAAAAACTATTTTTCTATTTGGTACAAGGCAACAAGTAGGGGTTATTCAATAAATCTCTACATGGGTACAAGGATTTACTTGATTATCTTTTTACTTAATAATCAAGACAACGTAAACAGATAGATAGATAGATAGATAGATAGATAGATAGATAGATAGATAGATAGATAGATAAAAACTTTGATTCATTGTTGTATATGATCTGACAGATATGAGTATTCAAAGAATCATATAAGCAAATGTACTTTATATGTTTCTGTGTGGTAAATATTTTTCTATGATTCTCATTTAAAACCTGAGGAATGACATGGGAAATAGTTATTCACACACAAATCCATAGTGTTATACCTTTGTGTTTTAACTCTGATTCATTGTTCCGTTTCCTAATAGAGAAAAAAAGGTTATTTAACTGTGGAGTGGCTGAGAACGAACATTGGGAATGGACACCTACTTAACGTCGACGAAAACACAAATGATGACAATATTTTTTACAGAGTTAGTCTGTAATTGATTTGTCGCCATATTTCAAACGAACAAAACTAGCGAACCTGACAACTTTATATTTCCTCATTCATTGGATTCGCATTTTTTCAATTCCGTATAAGGAGAAAAAAGGTGCCTAGCATAGAGCCGTATTTAGCAATATAAACTAGCAGAGGTACTCGATATTACTTTTATGGCCACTATGTAGAAGCTTTCGTTTCTTTCTTTTTTTTTTCTTTTTTTTTTTTTTTTTTTCAATGAATTAAATTTTCTGCTTTAATACTATATACATCTCTGCAATTGAAAATTTTTACATACAGAGCTTTTGAGACTCTTTCTTTCTTTTGTTATCAATGGTATATCAGCCTTCTTGGGTGATTTAATGCGAAGGGTATCTTTGTAGAAGAACAGCTGTGGTGATATTTAACAATTAGCTTTTATGAGGTTCATATTTTTCTTCATGGCATTAGTTTGAAAGTGAACGTAATAGCGCAACCTGTGTACGAACTTTCTCACGACAACGTCGTAGTTCAGCACTTTAACGTCTTCGCAACGGGGACTTTTACTTTTGACACTGATCAATGTAACGAAAAATTCTATCTATATTCTTTGCTTTCTATATGTTTTGGTAATTCTAACTTTAAATAAAATACATTAAACAGATAATTCTTAAAATAAATGTTTATTAGTCGGGGAGATTCTTTGGGGTACACAACATTTCTTGTTTTGTAATGTCCCGATGAAAAAATTTATGCTTGCCCCGACGCGTGACTGCAACATTTAACAGACCATGGAAATGTGTTTAAAAATTTGGATGAAAAATAACGAAAATTTTTGACGGTATATACTTTCAATACTTCTGTTGAAAATATTAGTTTCCCAAGGTTTTTAAGATAATTCAATGCAGAAAACTTACTTTAGAAAAAATGTGCTGTTTTTCTTTTTTAGCATCTGTTACTGAGGTATGTTTTCATATTTAATGGAAAATGATGACCATGTGTGTAGTTGATTTGATTCTTATTTTAACCACCCAAGCATGATAAGGGGAATATTAAGTGGGATTTAATCTCCAATCTCTCATTTGCCGGTATGTTCTATAAAATTTCCGTTCTTTTTCATTGTTCCGGTACAGTTTTCAGATATTTACTCCTTTGTTTGGTAAATAATATTTCTTTCTATGCAATTTCGCTTTTATGGACATGTTAATTGTTTTTCTGCAATAGCATGGTTTCTCTTTAATTATTTAACGTTTATTTTGTTATTATTTTCTCGACAGCTAACGCTAATCATACTGTTTCTTTATTAAATATTTGGTTTAATTTTTTTCGTTTTTTAAGTGCTTGTCTACAACATATAGAAATAATTTTATCAGATTTTACATTTTTATTTAACGGGGGATGAACGCATATATATCTTTTCTTTTTCGTTATTTTCTGGTTTTGGAGTGTATGCCAGTTAATATTTTTGGTGTATATACTAGTCTATATTTTTGGAGTGTATGATTATGTATAATTAAATCCATTAATTCTAGTGATGTCTTTTTTATTGTTTATTCATTTTTTTTAGATATTGTCACATTCAATTTGTTTCCTTTCATTCTTCTACTCATGGCTTTTTGGATATCATGAATAATTGTGGTTACATAGAATATTTATATAAATAACTTAACTGCTTTCCTTTTAGTATGAATTGTAATACTTTTTTCTGTAAATTTAAATTATATCTAAAGAATCTACTTTTAATTGTGATTTTTAATAGTATATTTTCTAATATTTATAATCATTTTTCTTTATTCATCTGTTTTTTTTTTATTTTGATTTCTTAATATAATCAATTCGCTAATACAGGGCAGTATCTTTCAAATTTATATTTTTGTCAATAAAAAAAGTACGCATATATTCCCACTAGTTTACAAGTTAGCAGCTTCTTACAATTCAATTGTTATTTAAATATGTTGTTTGTGTCTTTTTTATTCATAGTATAATTATGTTGAATTGATTTTTTGTTTATTTTATAATCTCTATCTCAGTATTTTTATGTGTTCTTGAGCTATGGAAATTGCTTTGAAATATATTTTAAACCTCAGATAAAATATCGATGGAAAGGTGTCATAATGAAGCTATTTTTATTTCCTATTTTATTTCTTTTGATTTTACTTGCAATTAAATATTGCTGAAATTCTGCTAGAAAATCAGTTTTGACTCGGAGGAAACAGGATATTAACGATCAGCAATCAGATTATCACAAATTCTTCCAAATACTCCTGTTTGTTTTGGAAAAGAAAAAGAAAAACACATAAGGCTTATAAATATCTTTTTATAAAGATTTTTTTTATTACAGCTTATATTTTGAAAAATTTTCCTCACAAATTTTTATTTATTTGCATAATCTATCAAGTCATTCAGCTATTCAAATCAGCACTACAATATTCTTTGCATTTTTAACGCAGGCTTTATCTCCTCCTCCCATTCACTGATATACACACTAGTATTAATTCTCATATCTATATTAATCTAACAAATAATCTAATAAATATTATTTATAATTAAACTCAGTTTCCTTTTGACACTACTCCACACGTAGAAGACTCACGAAAAGAAACGAAATAATCTCTCAGTTTTAATGAACTGTGATACTAAATTGCTACCAAGTATTAAACAACAAAATTCCTGTGCATATATACGTGGTTCCTTCAATAGGTTTCCAGACTTTTTTGTACAGGGATTGAAAATGTTCATAGACTCTTGAAAATTCAGTATGTTATTGCTATACATCGTATGAGATGACTGACCAATTTTTATGATTTCAGGTTCAAATGAACAGCTATAGCAGGAATTGGAATACACCCTACTAAAGTTTGATTATCACAGCTGGTAAATTTAAAAATGCAATGAGGACACTTAGAAGAACGATATGCAATAAAATTCTGTTTTAAACTTGGAAAAAATACCACAGGAACGTATGGAATGCTTTAGACAGCTTTTCGACCATATTGCATGAATCGAGCATCAGTTTTTGAGTGGCATAAGAGATTCAAGGAAGGCAAGAAGTCTGTGAGGGATGATGAGAGGTTTGAGGAGAGTAAGGAAGTCAATAGACCAGAGTTGATTGGCCAAAGGTTTAGGGTTAAGGTTAGGTTTTGGGTTACTATATTGAGGTTTTAAGAAAGTTCAGGAAGAGATTCCGTCGGAAGAAGCCAGCACTCTTCAAATCGTGTCCGTATAATTTCTACCAGGACAATGCACCAGTCCACAACTCCATCCTTGTCACAGACTATTTGACCAAGATGGGCATCATGACAGTTCGTCACCCTCCTCATAGTCCAGACCTTGCTCCTTGTGACTTTTGGTTATTCCCTAAGCTCAGAGGCTGTCGTTATGAGACAATTGAGGAGATGAAAGAGGCTGTGACGAAGGTCATTGACACACACACACTAGAGGTCTTCCATGGGGCGTTCCAGAAGTTCTTGGAACGGTACAACAAGTGCATTGCAGCCGGAGGAGATTACTTCGAAAGGGACTAGAGTTCCATGTGTGCACTATCAATAAAAGTGCCCATTCTAAAAAAAGTCTGGAAAAATATTTAATGATCCTCGTGTATATATATATATATATATATGGCAGGAATGATTAATACAAATATAAGTGTTGTTTGCAAAAGATAAGATATGGTGCTAAAGTATCTCCTTGCAGAATTCCTACAACAATGTCGAAGAAGTTTGTGTCTTCATCCGGTGACCGAAACTTGATCTTCGTGTTTCTATAGAACATCACTATAAAACTTTCTTTGTGTATGGAATTAAATGCCTAAGAGAAATCTACAAGCAATAGCGTTGCTTTGAGATATTTTGCATGAACTCCATCGGTGATTCGACGATTATATATATATATATATATATATATATATATATATATATATATATATGTGTGTGTGTGTGTGTGTGTGTGTGTGTGTGTGTGTGTGTGTGTACGTATTCTTCAATCCAGTAAATCCGGAGTAGGGAACAATTCCGTCAGGACAATTAAATTATAAAAAATTCTAAAACTGAAATATTTATATCAATGCTCTTAACAGGATGTAAATAAATTTATAATCCTAATGTGACCAAATTTTTTTTCTTGAATATATATATATATATATATATATATATATATATATATATATATATATATATTTAAGACATTAACATTAAAACCGGTTTTAATTTGTGTCTGGTTGTCAGACTAGAACTTTTCTTAATGGAGAAAATACATGGTTCGTAATACATCTTTGGTAGGATGTATTTCAATGATGAACTATTACAAAATATACCATATTTTAATAAAAATAACCTCCTCATCAGGCTTTGAAATATCCCTTATTTTGACTACGAAATCCGTTTGGGTCAATATGTTGTACTGCCTCTTTTTGCAAGTAATATTACTAGAATCTATTTTGACATCGACTCATATAAAAATTTAATGTATTTAGATATTATTCTACTTTCCCAGGTAGAGTGAATTGTTGCAATTAAAACGTCTTGCGTCATGTTTTTCTTTTTTAGTCCTTTCCTTTAAAACATTCTTTAGATTCCAACAAAAGTTTTCTAATATATTTTACATTCACTTCCTGGAAGACAAATATGAAACGGCATGTGAAATACGGCAGAGGCATTATTTTACTGAACTTTCCTGATTTCTTAATTTTCGTTGGCAAGTATTTGGACAGTAACAATTTATCGTCAAAAATTAATCATTGAATTAACACAACCTTCAATGATATGTTGGTCACTCTTGCTTTCAGATAATATACAACCCTCTGGCAATAATTGGCAGAGGAACATTTTACAATGTTTTATGTAATATCTCTAAATCTTTTGGATTTTCATCTTCAAGTATCATAGTTTCCATTGTAGGCTGTAAATTGGATGTTGAATGTAACGCTGAAAATTATTTTGCCTAAATTCTTTACAGCCCACGTTTTGGATTTCTTACAAAAGTCTAATTGGATTTGAGTATGTTTTTTCATTTTTTTTTTTTTTAGTAAGGAAAGGTGTCTAAGACTTACAAGTCGTAAGCAGTCTGCATTGTATAATCCACTTCTAATACAAAATGAACCAAGATAATCTTTTGTCTTTTTCGCCAATATTTAGCAGGTTTCCGTTTTATCTTCGATTGTTCAAGCAAAAACACCGCGTCTGCCTTTTAAGTACAAACATTTATTCTTTTCAGAATTTTGGAGACAGAAGATTGATCAATCATTAGGTGTGTTGATATTTCATTCTGGCTCATTCCTGAAGATGATAAATTTAGCACTATTTTCTTTTAGGTGGCGGTCAAGAAATTAGCACCAGAGTGTCAGCCATATTCACGTCCGAGAAATTATTATATTACAAGAAAAAAGATACTTCTAATAAATCTATGACTAAACGAGTCGAAAAATCGTCCAATAATCAAAGAAAACATGATAAATCAAATACGTCGAAAATATTATATACTTTTAAAACAGTCTATGATTGTTATTTATATAATAAATGCAATCAAAACTATTCTTTTCATAATCCATGCGTTTCATTGATTAAAAAGAGCACTGGTTTAACAACCTGATAGTTGCCTCGGTATTAGTATTGAATTTTCTATCTCATGATGAATAAATGTTGTTTTTTTTTAATTAGAGTTAATTATAATCTTAGAATCTTCTATAATGCATACGATATAATTTATGTAATTGAGAATCGACATCTCTCTCTCTCTCTCTCTCTCTCTCTCTCTCTTTATATATATATATATATATATATATATATATATATATATATATATATATATATATATATATATATATATATACATTGTCAGTAGTCTCTCCGTAATACAAAGCTAATGAAGGACGATAGCCAAATCAGTTTTCATCCAACTTTTCTTGCTTACGTACAATAAAACTGTTATCAGAACACAATGAATCTAAATATAATTCAAGGGCTTCTAACCATGCACTTTCATTTACACATCTGACAATCACATTCAGGGATATTGTTCCTTTTCATTTTTTGAATACTTTTTTAAATCAGCATTTGTCGTCTAAGTTTTCTAATGACATGTCCTCTGAGACAACATGAAATTATTTACTGAGATAAGAGTATCGATTTGTCGCAATACCAATATTAGTGAAGAATTTGGTTAGCCTAAGATTTCTTGATTTTATGATATGAACGTCTAGAATATTTTCTTTCTTTTACAACCAATGTTGTATATTATAGCCGTACCGTTTACGAATATTTCGCGACTCAGTTTATTGATTGATATTCTGATAACCTATTAGGCTCTTGGGGTATCATGTCGATTCATTTACCTTTATGGCATCTCTCAGGTTATATGACGGTAATTTAGAGTACACTATCGAAAATGTTTATGCCTTAATGTCTATGCCCCTTAATATTGATACGTACAGAATTTAAAACGGACAAATGACAAGTTCACATTTTTGAATATTTCTATTTTTAAAATAAAATTAAAAACATAAATTACAGCAGTTATTTGATTAATTGACAGAAAAATGCAGTCTACTGTGTTTTATTAAAACAAATTAATCAATTACTGTTCATATATTGGCCTAAACAAATAACTAATCGCTGTCAAATGAAATACGGAATTTTCATAAAGTTTTAATAAAATTTATTTCATTTATACGATTATTTATAGGATCCCTTTCAGAAAATTATCCTCGACTATTTTTATATTTCAAACATGAATATCGAGTGCTTTTTTCTTATAAACTTCTTTTCAATATTTATTGTTTATAATGAAAGTGATTCATTTTTATGACTCGCAAAATTTAATATCAACCGATGTGATTATTTCTCTTATTATATATATATATATATATATATATATATATATATATATATATATATATATATATATATGATTATTATTATAGCAGTAATAATAATAATAATAATAATAATAATAATAATAATAGGTGATACTAAATGTAATCGGCGCGCACGGTAGATAAAGGAAGAATTGGAAATAAGAACACGAGTGGAGACCATCCGAACGACAGCTCTGTTAAGATCGGTCAGAATACTGAGAAGAGTCCTGGAGACTTGAGGATACTTGCTGTCACTCATACTCAAGTTGAAGACCATCAGCTACTGTTGGTTTGAAAAAACTCTCAAAAGAGTAAAATAATAATTGTGTTGGATCACCATCGATCTGAACTTTATATTTGGATCATTCTAATCTTAGATATGTTTCTAACACTATCTCTTTCTTTGTTATTACTCTCTCTCTCTCTCTCTCTCTCTCTCTCTCTCTCTCTCTCTCTCTCTCTCTCCCAAAGGAAAGACTGTCCTGATCCAAACAACGCCCCCAAAGGAATCGCCCCATAGCGTGCCTACCGATCAAGTAGAAAATACTAACAGTACAAATTAAAGAGATTTACTACTCGCAAAGAAGTCACAGACTATTCCCAAAAGAAGAGAAAGGATGCTCCGAGGAAACAAGAATTGGTGATCTACAATAAATTGATGAACACATCCTTTAGGAGAGCTAACTGACGCGAAAAAAAATATCTATGGTGTAGATTTATTACAAATAGGTGTACCATGTAGTCCAATAGCTGGATAATAGACTGTCTAAAAATGTTCAAGATATCCGACAAAATCATAAAGTTTATAGAGGAAACAATGAAAAACTGGATTGTAGAATTTAAAGAAGGACGAAAACCTTTAGCAGAAGAGAAAATCCTGAAGGGCATCTTCCACGGAGACCCCCCACTCTTGCCACTACTATTTGTGATAGCGATGTTTCCACTAAATCACATATTTAGGAAATACTCAGGAGGATACAAACTTACTAAACTGCAAAAAAAGATTTACCACCTAATGTACATGGACAGCATCAAACTGTTTGCCAAAAATTAAAAGGAACTGGATACCTTAAAACAAACAATAAAAATATACAGTCAGGATGTAAGGATGGAATTCATCTAAAAAATGTGCCTTGCTAATAATGAGAAGCGGGAAAAGACAAATAATGGAAGAACTCATCATCATCATCATCATCATGTCGTGCCGCCAGCACGGATATCCCTGGCCCTCTCTCGCCACTTCTTCCTATCGTTCATCGCCTCTGGCAGGTCTTCAGGGCTACATCCCGTATCCTCACAGAGCTGCTGTATGTATGTTCAAGCTGGTCGTCCTGCTTTTGCTCGGCCATATGTGGAGGTTCGTAGGAGTACATCACTTATGAGCTCGTCCCTGCTTCTCCAGCAGTGCCCTGCATGTCTGGTTTGTCTAACTTGGATACTTTTCGTGATGGGAGGTAGATGGCCATATAGTTGGTGCTTTGTGGGTATTGCCCCCAGGACTTGTTCAATATTGCTCGCAGCATTCTTGTGTAATTGTCGTCTAGCTTTTTCTCCAGCCGTTTTGTTAGCGTCCAAGTAGTGCATCCACACAGCAGTATCGACACGACCGCAGCTTGGAAGAAACTGCGTTTCATTTTATTGGTCAGGTCTGACTTCCATATGATCGATAGCTTATTGATAGCTGTCCAAGCCTTCATTAGCCGCGTGTCGATGTCTTTTTCGGTTGATGAGACACTGCTTCCTAGGTAGGTGAACTTGTCTACCAGTTTCAGAGAGCTTCCGTCTATTGTGGAAATGTCACCTGTTTGATTAAAGCTCATGTATTCAGTTTTTTTGTGCATGGACATGGAGGTCAATGCCTGCGGCGGCCCGTTCCAAACTATACAGTAGTGTTTCGGCTTGCTCGGGTGTATTTGTCAGCTCAAAGTGGTTTTCTTTGATTTTATCAATCGATGTTCTAAGCACGTAATCTAAACAGATGACAAAGAGGTATGGGATTAGCGTGTCCCCTTGTAGTACTTTTGCTACAATGTCGAAGTATTCTGTGTCTCCATCCGGTGAACGTACTTTCATTTTGGTGTTTCTATAGAGAATCGTTATTGCTGCGACGATCTCTTTTGGTAGGCCGTATGTTAGTAGAATTTGTTCCATCTTCCCTCTGTGAATGGAATCAAAGGCCTTGAGAAAGTCGACAAATCACATTGTCGCCAGTTGGGTTTTTTCTCCGTACGCCTTCAAGGATTCTACGGATGGTCAATATTTGCGAGGTCGTGGATCTATTTCTTTGGAAGCCATTTTGGTTTTTCCTAAGAATGTTGTCAATTTTGGGTTCTATGCGGTTTCGAAGTTGGGCATTGTAAATGTTGGCAGCTGTCGATGTAAGTGTTATACCTCAGTAGTTCTTCGCTAATCCGCGGTCACCCTTTTTAGGGAAGGGGAGGATGCATCCCTTCATCCATCTGTCTGAAGCAGTATGTCGTCGAATTGTCTGGTCTACCATACTTCTGGGGGAATCTTGTCAAGCCCCGTGGCTTTCCTATTTTTAATTTTTCTAAGTACCAAGTAGAGTTCTTCTTGAGTGAACGGTCCTAATTTAATGGAAGGACTAGAACTACCAAATCCAGAAAAAATCAGAACGTTCAGAGAAAATGTGAGTTACAAGTACTTGGGTATACTGGACGCAGACTCCATCAAACAAGTGGAGATGAAAGAAAAATAATAAAAACCAATATCTCAGGCTAATGAGAAAACTACTCGATACCAAACTCTTTAGCAGAAATCTGATCAAAGGGATAAACACCTGGGCTGTCGCTCTTATAAGATACTTGAGGTCATTCTTGAGACAGACAAGAGAAGAACTTTAACAAATGGACCAGAGGATAAGAAAACTAATGACTAAGCATAAGGACTTACACCTGAGAGATGACATAGACAGACTGTATATGTCAAGAAAAAAAGGAGGAGGAGGACTCACTAGTATTGAAGATAAAGTCGATGCATCAATACAGAGACTCGAAGATTACATCAAAAAAGAAAAAAGGAAGACTAATTACATCGATTAGAAACAAGAAAGACAACACAATCCACAACAGAATGATAAATATGAATCAGAAATTATGGAAGAAAAACAGCTGCGTGGCTATTTCAAGCTACAAACAAATGAAATCTTACATGAGAAGTCTTACCTTGAGAGCGAAACTGAATCTCTTCAAATTGCGGCACAAATCAACGTCATAAAGACCAACTATCTTAAAGCAACAATAGATAAGACGCCATAAAATAACAAATGTAGGTTATGTAGTGCTAGAGATGGAATGATTAATTACATAATAAGCGAATGCAGCAAATTTGTTCCATGAAAGCATAAGGTGATAAAACTAGATCAGGAGAGTGATTATCTGGGAAATATGCAAGAAGTTTAAATTTGAATATAAAAACATGTGGCATATACCCAACCAAGAATCCGTCCTGTAGAATGAGACTTACAAAATCATCTCGGATTTTGAGATACAAAAAATATCACCTAGTATCGGCTTGACGACCAGACCTAGTCATAGTCAACAACAACAACAACAACAACAAAAGAGAGATTCTGTGGAATCGTAGATTTTGCCGTCCCAGCCGATCATTGAGTAAAATTAAAATAAGAGAAAGCGAAAAGAGAGATAAGTACCTCGACCTTGCAAGAGAATTTTAAAAATCTCTGAAATATGAAGGTGACGGTGATATCATTTGTAATTGGCGCACTTGGAACAATCTTCAAAGGCTTCGTAAAGCGATTGAAATCGGGGGACAAGTGAAGACCATCCAGAATGCGGCATTATTAACACCGGAGAGACTTGAAGAAACTTGCTGTCATTCAAATACCAGTGAAAGACCATTAGCAGCATTTATAAAGTGCAGTCAATATCACCGACAGAATATACGTGGTACCTTCAATAAGTTTCCAGACTTTTTTGTACAGGCATTTAAAATTGTTGTTTAAAATTCGGTATGTTATTGCTATACATCTTATAACTGACCAATTTTTATGATTTAAGCTTCAAATGAACAGCTACAGCAGCAATTAGAATACACCCTACTAAAGCCAGATTGTCACAGCTGGTGAATTTCAAAAAATGCAATCTGGACGTGACTAAACTTTAGAAGAACGGTATGCCATAAAATTCTGTTTTAAACTTGGAAAAAATGCCACAGAAAGGTATGGAATGCTGCAGACTGCTTTTGGACCATCTTACATGAATCGAGCATCAGTTTTTGAGTGGCATAAGAGATTCAAGGAAACCAAGGAGTCTGTGAGGGACGATGGGAGGTGTGGGAGGAATAAGGAAGTCAATACACCATAGTTGGTTGGCCAAAGGGTTAGGGTTTGGGTTACTATGTTGAGGTTTTAAGGGGATTCAGGAAGAGATCCGGTCGGAAGAGGCCAGCACTCTTCAAATCGGGTCAGAGACATTTCCAGCAGTCCACAACTCCATCCTTGTCACAGACTATTTGAGAAATATAGGCATCAAGACAGTTCCTCAGCCTCCCTATAGTCCAGACCTTGCTGCCTGTGACTTTTGGTTATTCCCTAAGAATCTGTTGTTATGAGACAATTGAGGAGATGAAAGAAGCTATGACGAAGGTCATTGACACGCTCACACAAGAGGACTTCTATGGGGCTTTCCAGAAGTTGTTTGAATGGTATAACAAGTGCATTGCAGCCGGAGGAGATTACTTCGAAGGGGACTAGAGTTTCATGTGTGTACTATCAAAAAATGTGCCCACACGAAAAAAGTCTGGAAACTTATTTAATGATCCTCGTATATATCTAAGAATAACGTAAACACAGTGTGGACAATGCTTGATGATAAAAGGTTTCCCGCCTATGCGATGCTCATACCAAAACTAGAAAAGTTATTTAACACGTTTTATAAAAATAACGAGAAAACCAAAGAGGTGCATTTTAAGACGAATGGGGGTTAACAAAGAAAATAAAACAAACCAACAATGCATAACTTACATTGGATCTTTTACAGGTCAGAAATGAATTACAGATCTTACATTTATGGGTGCACAGAAGGATCAATATGAATTTCCGTTTTCGACAGTTAGCATAAGATGAATCTTTGCTACTGATTTTATATTGTTTCTAGACATGTGTGCAAGTAGTGACAGCATCTGGAAGACAAACTGCTAATTGGAATTGAGAGAGAATTTATGAAGGAACAGTATATATGTTGATAGTAAAGAGACCCATGGGAGAAATAAGTTGTCACAGTCCTTGTGTTGAAAGTCATATGTTGAAAGCGACGAACACACACACACACACTCGAAGGTACTGATTAACCTTTGTGAGCCTACAGAGATGCTTTCATACATCTTCAAAATTATTTTGCTTTGAAATAAGTTGTTTCTGCTTGACACAAAGTCAAATGAGAATCGCGGTATCCTTTATATGTCGTCTTTGTATTTTTATTCAAGATGGTGTAAAGAAAATTACAATTATTGTTCAGAACAATTCATAATCCTATTTTCTAGACAGTCAGTCTCTACCCAGGAGTTATTCACTTAATGTTTCTGACAAATACGATACATCTCTCTCCGAAGACATCTCTCTTCGGTCAGAAAATCTGAAGCATCTTCACACTTTCGGCACATCTCCAAAACCATCTTAAGAAATACCGCTAGAACTCATCACTAATCGATGTGTTGCCAGTGTTATCTTAGGTATATCTAAGGAAGAAAAAATATAATTCATGAAAATAAACTTTCTATAAATGTGACAAAATTATGAAGAATCTTGTCAAAAATGTTAGAAAAATAAATGCATTGTAGTCACCGATGACTGCTATGTCGATAATGGCATACTGTCACCTGGGGAGCGAAAAACACAACTTTATTTTAGCGTTTGGAATTTCCGTTGTTTTATTCTCTCCGTTCAGTCTCTGAGGCCACGGAAGAGGAAATAAATGGACAACGTACACGACATAGCTCCTCGAATATTTGCGTCTTCCCTCATTCTTCATTCACAGTCTCCTCTCACCCCAACCACTAAAAGAGGAAAAAAGCCAAATCACGAAAGCGTGATATATATATATATATATACATGTGTGTGTGTGTGTGTGTGTGTGTGTATATAGTTCACAGTTCAACTCATTCTTACTCCGCACCTTGAACGTGTGGCAGATTGTTGTCTCTAGAAGACCGGTTTCGGTTTATTAAATCAAGCATATCATGTTACAACCATTCCACTGGAAGAGATGTTGAACTCTGTCAACTCGATTTTCTTTAAGCCACCCTTTTTTTTAAACTCATATATTTATACCTTGGCACATTGTTTACAATGCCCTCTCTCTCTCTCTATATATATATAGCAGTGTAAATCGTTTTAGAACGTCACAACATCAATATTAGTGTAAGGTCGTCAAAAATATAGTTTGATGATAAAAGACTACTGAGGAGAACCGCATTGAATTTTGACAGGATTATTAAACTTTTCATGCCCGACTCATAAATGACGAATGTTCCAATTCGGCAAAAAAAAAAAATCTTGAAGAGCTTTCTGATAAGTGGTTCCGATTAAAGTCTGGTGACGAGCTGAACGTAACAGCTACCGTCATAAGAAATAGAATTGGCGAACCAAGTTCAAATCCTGAATTATGCTGCTTGCATTCACTTGGCGCTATTGCTCTCAGGAAAAAACATGAATCCATCACTTCTCTCCCTACTTATTGGTATTCCGTAGGGCAGACTGTTTTCTTTTTAACCTTGGCTAAGCAACCTATCTAGGAGACGGAAAACTCTGGATTTAAATCAGCTGTTTTGCACTTAAAAAGGCAACCTTGTATCAGAATCTGCTGATGGCGTTGAGATAGCGTAAATGTATAAATTTGCATAAATAGAATAATTGCAGAAACAATGAAGAAAGAATTTTTTCCTTTCCATTTTAAAAAGAAGCCTATCAGTATTGTTCTGCCATGTAGCAAAATATTTAAAAAAAACACTTTATCCCTTACTTTTTATTTACTCTGATAGAAGAAATGGTAAAAACTGTCCAGTAAATTTACCAAAAAAACGTCTGCAAATGAACAAGGTGAATAGCTAGGAAATTTAGAACTAACTTCCAGACTCTGCCTCATGATATTTGTATCAAAAACTCTCATAAACTAATGAAGGATAAAATAGTGGGTCAGACTGTTTTTTTAGCCTTCGTTAGACAACTAGTCTCAAAGAAAAACTTGGATATTAAACTATCGGTACTCCGCTTAAAAAAAGACTTTTTGTTACATTCTGCTCATGGCTTAGGTATTGGATAATTATTTGCCGTTCAGGGTGTCGACTAGTGACCTAGAACGTGAGTTCGAATCTTGTTCTAAGTTAATATTGAACTTCAGCAGAAATAATCGAAAAAAAAAAAAGTCTGGAAAATAGCAAATAAATTCAACAATAAAAAAATAAACAAAATAGGATAAGATAAAATGTGTAAAGAATGAATTTATCCTCTGTAAGAAAAGAGTGATTCATGGGAAATTTTTACGCTCATCGATTATGAGAGAGACGAGATAGATAGATAGATAGATAGATAGATATTGTGTTTGCTAGATGGTTTATCAGTGGGCAGATCGATATAGGAAAAACAATGCAGAGAAACAGCGAGTAAAACAGAAAACGCTTTCATGAAGAAATTTTGCACAATATATTCAAAGTTAGGATTCGAACCACACAATCGGAGCAAACCAGCTTATCCCTTAAGAAGCTCTAGCGTTTTGCCAGAAGTGTCTTATCGATTTCCGAACAGGGCAAAAGGTATTAAATGATAATGCTGCGTAATAATCTCCGTTGTACACTGGCATGGCCCTCGCGCGCGGCCGGCTTGTTTCTAAATCTGCTGCAGGTTGGCCTCTGACAGACGTACATTTATTTCAGGTCGTGTTTTACACAAGTGAACGCTCAGTGCTTAGCGTTCACTGCCAATGTGTTGTTGCTGTCGAACAGGTAAAGAATCTGTACTGTTTATTGCGATACGCCTTGAACACAATCCGGTACAACATTTATCATCCTTTGCCTCACGATTTGGGCTTCGGCAAGAAAAAAAAAGATATATATATATATATATATATATATATATATATATACATATATATATATATATATATATATATATATATATATATATATATATATAAGTGTGCGGTCGCGTATGTATGTGTACAAATATCTATCTATTTATCTGTACATACATATTGGTCTCTCTGTATATATCTTCATAATCAATCTGCTGGTAGCAAGGATTCTCTTGTGTCTTGTCTCTTTCTCGCCATTCATCCCTATCAACTTCATCTTTTGTTAAGTCTTCTAGACTGCACCCGGTGTCCGCCCATCTGTGTAAGTTTTGTAGATCGCCCAACATTAGCGTGTCCAAGTGTAAGATTCGAGAAGATAACGTCACTTATTAGTTCATTCCTTCTTCTTCACCAGCAAATTTTGCCCAGAAGTATCTCATTCGTCTTACTTGGTGATTTGGGTGATGTAAAGCAAGTAGCAGCACAGCTACTGACTTTACACACACACACACACACACACACACACACTCATATATATATATATATATATATATATATATATATATATATATATATATACATGTTTATGTTGAATATTTCAACTGATCCAGCATCTATCTATCGATCGATCTATCAGTGTGTTTGTGAGTGTGATACTATTGTGTTTGCGTTCGTATGCAACTGGATGGAAGTTTGACTTCGACTATGCTATATGGAAGTCATCTTTCTGTCTCTGTCTCCATCAGTTTTCCAGTCTGTCTGTCTGTCTGTCTCCCCCCCTCTCTCTCTTTATATATATATATATATATATATATATATATATATATATATATATATATATATATATATATATATATATATATATATCATTAATCTTACTTTGAATCTTACCATCCTCTACATGTTCAATTACACAATGATGCTCACATCTACATACACACACAAATCTATCTATCTATCTATCTATCTATCTATCTATCTATCTATCTATCTATCTATCTATCTCAGACTAGATCTATCTATCTATATATATATATATATATATATATATATATATCTACTTATCTATCTATCTATCTATCTATCTATCTATCTATCACAGACTAGATCTATCTATCTATCTATCTATCTATCTATCTATCTATCTATCTATCTCAGACTAGTTCTATCTATCTATCTATCTATCTATCTATCTATCTATCTATCTATCTATCTATCTATCTATCTATCTCAGACTAGATCTATCTATCTATCTATCTATCTATCTATCTATCTATCTATCTATCTATCTATCTATCTATCTATCTCAGACCTGATCTATCAATCTATCTATCTATCTATCTATCTCAGATTAGATCTATCTATCTATCTATCTATCTATCAATCTATCTATCTATCTATCTATCTCAGACTAGTTCTATCTATCTATCTATCTATCTATATATATATATATATATATATATATATATATATCTGAGACTAGATCTATCTATCTATCTATCTATCTATCTATCTATCACTATGTATGTGGGTATTATTTTGCGTATGCCTCCGTGTGTGACTGAACTACATGGAAGCTATCACTTTTCATCTCTGTCTGTCTGTCTCTTTGTTTGTCTGTCTCTGTCTGTCTCTCACTATATATATATATATATATATATGTGTGTGTGTGTGTGTGTGTGTGTGTGTGTGTGTGTGTGTGTGTGTGTGTGTGTGTGTGTGACATATTGAAATTACTTTAGTATTTATTTATATTCCGTCGTATAAGTCTTTTGATGATCACCTAAACACATAGACACACTTACATACGTCCGTCCATATCTTTTACGCATGTTTTGAATCACAATAGACATAAATTATCAAGATGCACACCTGCATTTATCCATACAAATAATAATGCATGAAAATATATATAGCCCATTACATTTCCTTCATTTATCATTATTCAAAATCCCATCACGACAAAGTGATACACACAAAGATAAATATGGACAAATTGGTTTATTTAGCTTGATACGAAGATACCTAAATTTGAATATAGATAGGTAGATATATAGATACTTATTAGTCATAATTTATATAGTCTCCTGAATTTACTAAACTTTTAGAAGGGTTTCTCTCTCCGCAGTCTTCATAAGATAATGATTTGGAAAAAATAGATTTTATAAAAAGAGTTTCTTTTTTCTTAAAGTTCCAAATTATATATATATATATATATATATTAAATTGGTCAGATATTGTTTTAAAAATAATAATCATGGGTACTGTTATGTAGTTTTGTAAATAATTCTATTGTCTAATGACAAAAAAAATTAGTTTTTAAACACTTTTATGAAGAAGTCCCTATAATGTAATGACTGCAGGATCGAAGTATGTGAGTTCGAACTTCAGTCACGTTATTACATTCACAGTCGGAGTAATACAGTTGAGAAAGGTATAAAACCCTGTATTACCCAGCTATTGGTTAGATAGTATCAGTACTTTTCCCAAGGATGGCTTTGGCATTACATAACCCACGAGGTTTGATACGTCATTAAACAAAGAAACTGAAGCCTATTAATTTTTAATCAGTGTAACATTTCGTCTGTCATTATGATAAGTGAGCTGGGCTAATAGAACATTGTTATAGTGTCTTATTTTTACTGAGAGGCACATATCAGTAGGTTTCCCTTTTGTTTTACCTCAGACCGTTCTTCTTCATGTAACTTGTAACTTGTATTAATTTAACCTACTATACACTAGAGCTAATATACCAGAATTGCATTTACTTAGTATGAAACAAGTCAAAAAAGACCTGTCCTATTTCTTACTAAATTCACAATATCATAGAAATTTTCACTCGACAAGATCTCTAATCATTACCAAATATCACAGCAGAAACATGTATATAAATGAATAAATTGGTATATGGTAAATACTCATGGAAATCTTTTCGGAATAGAATTTATTTAATAACGTAGGCATTAAACATTTACCATATTCTCCAGTGAACATATTTCTGACTAGAAAATCTAAAAAAAAAAAAACAACTTTTGTAATGACTAGTATTCATCTCGCTTCCCACGAGACCAGAATGTGACACAAGGTCGGTTTAATGTGGAGTAGCATTTGTAATAGCATTCCTATAAATGAAATATATTCATTTCTAAAGGACACAATATATTGCTATATAAAGACTGTCTGAAAAGCTATTGTTCAGTTTAGATATTTATTAACTACTCCACAAGAAAGAAATCGCAGACATAATGTAATAGAAAATAGATTTATTATTGTGTCTCTTCATACAGTCTGTCTATAAAGCCTTTGTATCAGTTTTGAGGTTTACTAACTTCTCTTCTACAAAAGATTCAAATATGTGCAAATGTGCATAACAAATTAATTCAATTTATTATATCAAGTGACAGAAATATTAATTGTCAACATAAATTGCATTTTAATAGCAATTTAATATAAGCTATTAGTTGGCCGTTATCATCAATTAGTCTTATTTGGTCATGTAGTGTATATTATCTGATAAGAATTTTATACTATAGGGATAATTATATATTTCATTTAATATATAAAATTTTCAACGCCTTAAAACATGATCATAGATTTAAGGAGTAATTAAAAGTGAGAGTTCATCATATTCGTTAAACATATCTATCTATCTATCTTTTAGTGTCAGTTCATATCTCTCTCTTTGTCTATCACTCTCTCTATTTAACTGTCTCTGAGTCTGATTATATATTTATATATATATTTATTTATAAATACACACACACACACACACATATATATATATATATATATATATATATATATATATATATTTGTTTTTCTGTCTTTGTGTGAATAAATATACCAAGTGCCTGCAATATCCATTTAAAATGTAGGTTTCTAATTAAAATTTCAAACAAGATCTAAATAGAAATAAATTATTTCAAGATAAAACTTATATAATTATACGTTATTCTCATCTTATAAATTACCAGGTCATATTTTACAGTTATGTCATTTTGAATTCTTAACTAAATATGTTTTTGAATATAATTTTATTCTGAACATTAATTCGTTTTATTAGCATTGCTTTTATCAAAACGCTCTGGGAGGATACATTCTTTAACGTCCGGAGCCTCCATATTGCAGATTCAGTGAACGAAGTGATTAAGGCAACATTTATGACAGACAGCCTCAAGCTGTGTGAAATGTGAGTTCATTTCTCGTGAAAGGAGGTTATTTATTTTTTTCGGGCTGTTTGCTCGAAGGTGGAAGAAAATACTCTGACCCAATGTTATGAAACAATAAGCGTATGCATCAATTATTAGTAGGAATACTATCAGATATGACAACACTAGAAATATTTCATTCAAAAAGCTACTATGATTTAATGGAATAAGATAAGAATATTGAAAAGGCTGAGCCGAAAATCAACGATAACATTTAAATTATTTTCTATATTAATTTTATCTAAAAAAGTATCATTTTTTGCACACACACACACACACACACACACACACACACACACACACACACACACACAAATAGGGAGGGGTTTGAGAAATTAGGATTAACTCCTTTACTCGAAATTAGAATGAGATGAGAAGGTAATGTTCACTTGGTGTAATGGTTAAAGCGATGGTCTGCGAAATCGTAGCACGCGAGTTCGAAATCCAGTCGCGCTATTACGTTCACTTTCGGACAAATATCCTTGTGAAAGGTACGAACCCCTTATCCTTCCAGCTATGGGTTAAATAGCACCACCACCACCACCACTGTTCTTCTAGGAGAATGGCTTTGGCATTAAATAACCCACGAAGGTTGATATGTCATTAAGCAAAGAAACCAAATCAAACCAAACTAGAATGAGATGTGATCAAACTGAAACCTTTCAAATAATGAAAAGGAATTTCGAATTATCGTAGGAATTTTTTCAAAATTTCTCTTCAAACTGGAAATTTCCTGTCAAGACAGGTTTTAAAAAAACAATATGACTCTTTTACTCACAGAGTAATCTATTTCTGAAAGAAACTGCCTAATCAGATCAAAAATAGCATTTGTTTTGAAATTTTTAAGATTAAATTGGTTGATTTCAGAGAAAATGCTAGGAAAAGAATATAAGGGCGTGTTTTGGGGAACTATCATAGATTATTTAACAGAATTTGATATTTGTATATGAATATTGTTGTTTAATAATGCAACTATTCTTTTTTATGCTGAAGTGGGAAAATAGTCAAAATAGGCGATGCCCTAGGAGGCATAACAAAAGAATTAAACACAAACACACACAAGCACACAAGCACTTCTATATATATAGACAGTTTTGAATGATTCTGTCTCCAAATCAGTAGTGACGCAAAAATATTTTCCTCTCTTGTCCAAGACACTGGGATCAAGGATCAATAGCTTGTAATTGTAAACTATTTTAAAACCTCAAATATAAAAGAACACAACATTATCTTAAGTAAAGTTATCAGCAGTCACATCAGCCCCATGTATATTAAGATATATATATATATATATATATATATATATATATATATATATATATATATATATATGTATGTATATTTTGGCAGCATTTCTTCCTTAATACAAATTTCATTAAACATAATAGACATTTTCTGTCTACATATTTTCTTTTGGATCCGTTCGTATTCCCGTATTGCTTTTATCGTATTCGGCGGTAATTGATTTATGTATTGTCCATAGTTATATGTATCCCTAGTACTTTCTGCCCGACTTTGGGCCATCATCTATTACAAAAGTGATATAACTTTTGTTTTTGCATATTACTACTATGTAAGAGCGTCTTTACCGTTCAGGATTATCGCGTTTGATTTTAAATGGGTTTCTATAAATAGTGTCAGTAGCTAAAGACATTTAAGTACTTTAGGAATGGTTTGAAAAATAATTGTATTAAGTGTCGATTGCTTGTTTCTAATATGTAGTGCTTCGAGAATCTGTAGTTTTTGTTTATTCTTTTGATGTTCTAATATTGTTGTGTTGTCGGTGAGAATTTTCCGTATAATACTAAGTCTAACGTAAAGTAGATCGGGTTTCGATCCCAGCTTCAAGCGTCCAACGTGTCTAACCACAGTGAAGAGTTGTGATACAACGAAACAGTCTGTCTGTGGATGACAATATATATATATATATATATATATATATATATATATGCACTCTCTCTGTTCAAGCACGATATATAAACGTTAAAAAATTCTGTTAAATATGCGAATCACTGAACATCTACGAAGATGATGCGTGGTGCCTTCAGTAAATTTCCAGACTTTTTTGTACAGGCATTTAAAATTGCTGTAGACTCTTGAAAGTTCAGTGTGCTATTACTATACATCCTATGAGATGACTGACCAATTTTCATGATTTCAGCTTCAAATGAACAGCTACAGTAGCAATTGGAATACACCCTACTAAAGCCTGATTGTCACAGCTGGTGAATTTCAAAAATGCAATCTGGACGTGACGACACTTTAGAAGAACCATATGCAATAAAATTCTGTTTTAAAATTGGAAAAAATGTCACAGAAACGTATGGAATGCTGCAGACTACTTTTCGTCCATATTGCATGAATCGAGCATCAGTTTCTGAGTGGCATAAGAGATTCAAGGAAACCAGGGAGTTTACGAGGGATGATGAGAGGTGTGGGAGGAGTAAGGAAGTCAATACACCAGAGTTTATTGGCCAAAGGGTTAGGGTTAGAGTTAGGGTTACTATGTTGAGGTTTTAAGGGAGTTCAGGAAGAGATTCCGTCGGAAGAGGCCAGCACTCTTCAAATCGGGTCAGTGGCATTTCCACCAGGTCAATTCACCTGTCCACAACCCCATCCTTGTTACAGACTATTTGACCAGGATGGGCATCAAGACAGTTCCTCAGCCTCCCTATATTTCAGACCTTGCTCCCTGTGACTTTTGGTTATTCCCTAAGCTCAGAGGCTGTCGTTATGAGACAATTGAGGAAATGAAAGAGGCTGTGACGAAGGTTATTGACACGCCCACATAAGAGACTTCCCTGAGGGCTTCCAGAAGTTGTTGGAACAGTACAATAAGTGCATTGCAGCCGGAGGAGATTACTTCAAAGGGGACTAGAGTTTCATGTGTGTACTATCAATAAAAGTACTCATACGAAACTTATTTAATGATCCTTGTATGTTTATACTGGTGAAAAATGTAGATCGGGCCATATTTTTTCAATTACCTATTAACCAATATAAGGGTGCACGTTGTGCTACAGATTCTTCAAAACCTCTCAGGCTTTGAATTCCAGGATTTTACTTTTCTTATCTATCAAGGCCCAGACTGTTATACTAGCCATAGCTTATTACACAAAGTCGTGAATGCATGCCTTTCATAAAGACATGAATACATCTCGTATTCCTACAGCGTAAAAACTTTGGTATCATAAAATACTGCTGGAGGTACTCTGGTTTAGTGGTAATTATACTTTCACTCTGAAACCATGACTGACGTCAGAATCATCTTCAAAAAAGGGCTTTGCTGACGGTGCAGTAATTGTTCTTTGCAGCTTAAATATATACTCGGTAAACATATCTATCTATCTATCTATCTATCGATGTCCGCTCATATCTCTCTCTTTATCTATCAACCTCTCTATTTATCTGTCTATGAGTCTGATTATATCTATATTTATAAGCACACCGACAAACACACACACACATACACACACACACACAAATATATATATATATATATATATATATGTGTGTGTGTGTGTGTGTGTGTGATTTTATATATTCATATATATATTTGTTTTTCTGTCTTTGTGTGAATAAATATACCAAGTGCCTGCAATATCCATTTAAAATGTAGGTTTCTAATTAAAATTTCAAACAAGATCTAAATAGAAATAAATTATTTCAAGATAAAACTTATATAATTATACGTTATTCTCATCTGATAAATTACCAGGTCATATTTTACAGTTATGTCATTTTGAATTCTTAACAAAATATGTTTTTGAATATAATTTTATTCTGAACATTAATTCGTTTTATTAGCATTGCTTTTATCAAAACGCTCTGGGAGGATACATTCTTTAACGTCCGGAGTCTCCATATTGAAGATTCAGTGAACGAAGTGATTAAGGCAACATTTATGTCAGACAGCCTCAAGCTGTGTGAAATGTGAGTTCATTTCTCGTGAAAGGAGGTTATTTATTTTTTTCGGGCTGTTTGCTCGAAGGTGGGAGAAAATACTCTGACCCAGAGACACACACTCTAGCGTAAGTCAAAAGTTTTTCAATCTTTTGGTAGGGTGAGGTAAAATTGAGCAGTTCTTTATTCTTTTGTCAACATGAAGATGTTGAACAACATTGAACTTTGAGATGCCGTACACGTCTGATAATCTTTGAGTGCTACTCACCAAATTTACCTCAGTGGCTGAGAGCACCACTTAGGAATCCATCGTTGGAGGTCAACCTGATCGTCGAGGTTCTTACAACCCGAAGGAAATTTCCTTTACCATATGGTTACTCTTTGGCTGCTAAGTGAGCCTTTACTTTTCGTACGACAAATATTATTGGTTGTTTCTACAGTGTTATCGCGCAGATCAAAATCGTAAAATATAAGTTCACGAATTAGTCTACTTTGCAAATTCATCTGTTGAGTTTTAAATCACATACAGAGCGAAGCAATGCATAACATGTCAACGCACCAAGTACCATGATACTATCAACCACAGACAGTGGGAGATGCAGCTCTAACCACCGTGATCACGTGGAATAGACGCTGCAAGTAACCAAATATTTTAAAAGTTCTGATCACGCTGGAATACACACACACACACATATATATATATATATATTAAAATGAATAGGCCCATAAAGAGATTATTTTTTTGGATTATTTATTTTACTCTTACACATGTTTCTATCTTCTTGCTGTCTTCAGTGAAAGATACACATACAGAGAAAGATACAAACACACAAACACTCAGTTAAATTTTATGGTACATCAACCATCACAGGACACTCCACACGCACACACGTACATTTAATGACCCAGAGAAATCGACTAATAATCTTTATGGTATATAAACTATACACACTGAGAAAGAAACACAAACTGACACATACACACACACACACACTTAGAAGAAAGTAGAAAGCAGCTAAATTTAAAGCACGGCAACTTTAAATAGCGCTAAACTTTACGCATGCAGAGAAAGACTTCCCCCAACACGCACACATGCGCACACACACTATGAACCAGAGAAGACAACGAATAAACTTTATGGCATATCAACAATTAAAAGTTAATCAGGGGGAAGAAAAGTACAACTACAAAAACATACTGAACACACTCTTGTAAAAGGGGACAAAAACAAGAAGAAAAGCAAAAAAGAGAAAGAGAAAACCAATACTTGCAGAACGGCAATCCTTTCTATATTGTTGCCACTATGTAAATCAAAGATGACACTGCGAGATGTCATTAAACGCTCCCTGACGACAGCAAGAAGCTAGGAACACATGTAGGAGTAAAATAAATAATTTTGAAAAGTAAATCTCTTTGTGGACCTATTCAGGTTAAAATACTTTTCATTCAATTTGGACCTAGAAAAAAAGAAATATATATATATATATATATATATATATTTGTTTGGTTTGATTTCTTTGTTTAATAGCATATCA
Organism: Sepioteuthis lessoniana; assembly: GCA_963585895.1. Taxonomy (NCBI): domain Eukaryota; kingdom Metazoa; phylum Mollusca; class Cephalopoda; order Myopsida; family Loliginidae; genus Sepioteuthis; species Sepioteuthis lessoniana. Next base: position 138,501,253 of record OY757907.1, on the reverse strand, counting down.
ATCTTCGTGGGTTACTTAATGCCAAAGCCACTCTTGCAGAGGAAGTGTAGTGGTATTTTTTAACACATAGTGGGGGTAATATCGAGTCTAGACCTTTCCCAAGGGTCACAATCCAAAAGTGAACGGAATTATGCAAAGTGAGTTCGAACTCTCTTACTACGATGTCACAGTTCAGCACATTAGCCACTACACTACCACTGGCACATCCTTGTCTACATACATATACACACATACTCACCCTCACACATTTGTATATATTGTATGCGTGTGGGCGTGTGTGTATATGCATTATTGAGTTCGTATACAAGATAAAGGTATTCGAGTGTATTTACATGTCAAACGGCATCTGGCTTCTGTAAATTAAGTACATATGCATGCATGCATGCAGGGACACGTATAAAACATTAATTGGTTGTTTTGCGTTTTTAAGATAGATTACTGGCGCCGGGTATAGGTGCTCCAATGAAAATAAGCCAATAAACGAGTACCCTACCCAATACACCAGTTTTGTAGCTTTTTGTCTGAGACAGTTGATCATTCCTTCTAACGCCTGAAGATTTTGAATGTAGACTTCATTCTCTCCATATTGTCTCATGACACTACCTTCAAATATCTAACAATCGATACATATACAAATAAATCGTTAGTTTTATCGAAAGAGGTCACTGAATCAAATCAAATAAGAATTATTAAACATTATTATTAATAATATGATTTATAATATGCCATTCTCTATGGAACAACCAATCACTGTATTAATTATATTCGTAATGGATTAAACCTTAACAAAATTCATCCTTGTTTGAAATGAGCAAAAGAGGCTATTGAACATTTATTAATAGTTATCTCATTAATTGCATCAACATTCTTAAATCAATAGTTTTAAGTGTTGCCATTTTTTTATGAATCTGAAGGATCATTTTCTCCTTGCTCTTTCAGAATACGTTTTCTTTTGACTCTAAATTACTCGGCTTATCCTAGAACAGTATAGAAGAATGGACTGATATATTATAAAACAAACTTATATATATTAAGATTACATTTATCATCCCATGTATTACAGTCTCTGATGATAAGCGGACTCTGTAGTAGACAGAAAAAAAAGACAGTTGTTTACTAAGCGTTGCTTAGATGTGCCACAAAATCAGATTTATGAAGCACTCAGTGAGAATTAAACTCAGTTGAAATCTAGTTAAGCATTACACTACGTAAGATGCCCAAAACACAAGGGATATAGGATGATACGATGGGATATATATATATATATATATATATAAATGACAAATTATGGCCGTCTTTATCACCAAAATTAAAACTTAAACATACAGATGCGTAAGATGATAAGGTAATAGGACATCTGTGCGTCGTTGGATTTAGATGACAAACGACTGTACATTTATGCCACTCTCTAGGTCTTCAGAGCGACAGTCCAATGACAAGCGTAGCAAGATAACAGGTAACTATGCTAACTTTAGGTTTATTTCAGAGAACCTCTTCTAAAACTTTCCCAGTCTAAACAAAAACAAAAGTTTGATCCTGAAACTCCCTTGTCAAGGTTTGATTTTGGAGTTAACTCCGCCTCAAAGAGTTGCATACACCTAAACTTTTCTTTTGGCTTGTTCCTCTTCTAACCCTATATATATATATATATATATATATATATATATATATATATATATATATATATAGGGTGTAGAAGCAAAATTAGGAATATTCTTGTATAATAATTGACGATTATTAAAACAAGATTAATTTTAATCTTAAAAAAATGAACAAAATAGAAAGTTAAACAGAAAACAGTAAATTTACTCAATATGAATACTATGTGTTTCAGTTATTGTATCAACACACCCAACAAACGATTTGCATACCTTCAAAATAAATTCTTCAGACATTTTATTCCATTCCTCCACAATAGTAGTCTTAAGCGAACTAATATTTGGATAAAAAGTTGCATTTTTTTGTTTACTAAAACGCCCCATTCAATGTAGTTAAGGGGGTTATGGTCTGGGCTTAAATCTTGTTTAGTTGCTGTCCTCACAGTTTTCTCGTGGTCTTTCAGTTCATTAGCGTGCTTTATTAATGACGTTGTGGGGGTCCTTCTTAATCGCCGTAGCAAGAGAAATTAAAAAACCTTTTGATTTTTGTTTAATCTTCAACTCCCCCTTTTCCTCTAAAATCTTTTTTTCTATTGAAAGATTTTCTTTGCTTTGTATACGGTAGACAAAGAAACTTTGGATTTGTTTCGGCGTTAAGCAAATCGTAGATTCTTTGTCGTTTCTTTTTTTTTTTTTTCTTTTTTGGCTGAATTTTTTGGCAGAAATTTAATTTTAAAAAATGTTTAAATAATAGAGGTAATCATTAAAAATTTTGATTTCAAAACTTTGACTTATCAGACCAAATAGAAAGTTTTAAAATTATTATATATTTTGCTTCCGCACCCATATATATATATATATATATATATATTATGAAACATGCACTTTTTTTTTTAAGTAATTATTTTTTAACTTATCTCCTTTCTTTACAATGAGTTAATTTTCTATTGAATATTAGTCGTATATTATGCGATAAAATTACAGATAATATGTTTATATCAGGGTGTCATATAATGCTTAATTTTGGACTGCATTAAAGGGTCAGCATATAAATGGACGTTCCTTCTTTTCATTAGGTAGTAACACGATGTAGATTAAGATCTTTTAATCTTTCAGATTGGTTGAATACAACGAATGAACGAAAGAAAAAACTTTTTTTATTTAAAATTTTGGGATTTCTGTGGATAAATCTGGCCTTTCATGTTATTTTAAATACTGTATAATCGATTTTTTTGTTTGTTTTGATTCTGGCCTCTGGAATTGCCTTTCTGGATTTTCCCTCCAATCGATCTCTTAAACTTGATATGCCATATCAAAAGAATTTAATTTGTTTTTACTAAAGCTTGAGGATTTGTTCAAATTTCATCTTTGACGTTTTTATTTATTTTTAAGCATTCTTCTCTGATCGTCATTTAAGCTACACGTTGTAGGTTAAAGGGTTTTTTCAGTTCCATCTCTTCTGCTTGTTACTTTGAGAACGTCATTTTGACATTTTTTCTTTGACTAACATATTCCTGTTTGTTACTTGTTATTAATTTCAAATACGAAACGAAGTTAATCCCATTAACTAACGTTCCCTTTATTTTTTAAGCGTGTCAGATTAATGTTAAGCATAAAAACTAAAGAACTCATTTCCTATAAAATTTGCTTCAATAAGATCATTTTTTAACTTAAATTTTCCAACAGCATATTTTCTGATCTTCGTCAGGTGAGGTAATTCGATAAACTCAATGTTCGGTGTCTGAAATAATTGTATATTTCTAAACAGAGCAGCTTCAAACACTTGTTAAATCTTCAGTTTCGAATGCTCATTTTCAAGGCAAGTAGTGTTCCTTTCATAGAATATTTGTGCCTCACTATACTCTTGTTTTTACTTTCTTTAAATATGTGGTTTGCGAGGAGATACAGGGGGACTCCCCCAAAATACAGAACCCATATATTTTTGACTGAAATTCATAAATTTAATTCTAGCCTTTTCTTTTTTTCAGGATATGAAGTAGATTCTTTGCATGAAAAATTGGGATCATAGTATTCACCAACATGTCCTGGTCTACCAAGGAAAAGACATTAGAATTATATTGCTTTATTTTTGTGGAAGTAATAAAAAAGTTTATGGGTTCTTTTTTTTTTTTTTTTTTGGTCCCCCTGAATAGTTTTGTGTATCGGTAACCAACAGCAAGAATTTCAAAAGTAGACGGAACATCACAATTCTAAAATTTGGGTCGGTACACAACTTTCAAGTTGAAAATCGGGGAAGATAAAGAAAAGATGTAAATAACTTTCAGTGACAGATTTGATATCATAACTAAATGTAAGTATATCATCTATGTTGATGAATATATCAAGTTTAATTTTGAATATACCAAGTTTAATTTTTGAATTTATCGTATATACAGAATCAAAAGCTGGAGCTGTATGGTCTTTGAACTAAAAAAGAACCAATATTATTTTTCTGAATGTAAAATATATTTTGAGAGTTAAAAAATCTCCTTAATGAATATCAGTAGAGTTCATATTGATAACGATAATTACGTTGTCTTTCATTGTGGTTTCTTTAATCAGATCTACTATGGGCTCGTCAGAAACATCCGACCAGGTTCATTTGGAAACAGGAAGTAATTTTATAAGATATTTTCTGGACACTTTTCTAACTTCATAATATAAAATGCCCCAGATTTTTTCACGAGGATTCATGTCAAAAAAATTCTTCCGTTATATTAAGAATCATTTAACATCTTTTTAAACTATTCATTCAAGATTATTTTTTAAATTATTTTTCACGTCTAGGCATGTGAGGAGCATCATAAAAACAAAGACGTAGATATCAGTCCGTAAAATACTTGGAATTGGGCTAATTTTAAGGCGGTAGAAAAAGTAAACATTAAAATTGTTTTTCTTTTGAGCTTATAGAAATGAAGAGCATTATGGTGGCACTAATGCAACTAAGAAAAAAGTAAATATAATCAAATCAGAAAGAGAAACTTTTGCCGAGCTGACGGATGTGTACGAAAGATCCTTAAATAATTAATTTCCAACATTTGTCAACGCAGGTGAAAATGAAAGGAAAAGGCGATAATATTATCAAATCTCACCATCTAGAGGAGATTTTATCTGTACAAAAAAGACATTAATTAAAAGATCAATAAGTGATTTTTTTAATAATTTCGTGGGTTTTCAAATAAGATTGACAACGGATATTGAAAGATTTATTTTTCTTGTATCTTTGGTTTTGTTTCCTCACAAATCCTTTGATACATGTGAAAATTCTTTGTGGCATTGTGAAACGATTAGCGATACTGGCAAATACATCCAACCAAGCCGAAACACTACTTCATAGTTTGGAACGAGCAGCCGCAGGTATTGGCTTCCATGTCAATGTACACAAAAGTGAATATATGTGCTATAATCAAACAGGTGACATCTCCACACTAGACGGAACCCCTCTTAAACTAGTAGACAAATTCTCTCACCTAGGGAGCAGTGTCTCACCAACGGAAAAGGACATCGACACGCGGCTAACGAAGGCATGGACAGCTATCGATAGGCTATCGGTCATATGGAAATCAGACCTAATGGATAAAATGAAACGCAGTTTCTACCAGGCAGCTGTCGTATTGATACTGCTGTATGGATGCACTACATGGATGCTAACAAAACGGCTGGTGAAAAAGCTAGACGGCAATTACACAAGAATGCTGCGAGCAATATTGAACAAGTCCTGCTGGCGGCAACACCCGACAAGACACAAAATATACGGCCACCTGCCTCCCATAATGAAAACAATCCAAGTTAGACGAACCAGACATGAAGGACACTGCTGGAGAAGCAGGGACGAGCTCATTAGTGATGTACTCCTATGGACCCCCACATATGGCCGAGCAAAAGCAGGACGACCAGCTCGAACACACATACAGCAGCTATGTGAGGATACGGGATGTAGCCCTGAAGACCTGCCAGAGGTGATGAACGATAGGAAAAAGTTGCGAGAGAGGGTCAGGGATATCCGTGCTAGTGGCACGACATGATGATGATGATGATGATGATGATTGTAACAAAATAAACAATAATTTCATGAAAAATAATATTTAATTAAAAAATGTTTTTTGTGTATTTCCATAGCCCTTTTGAAAATTTGGACTTTTTGCCTGAGAGTTAGTTACCCTCACTCTGAAAATCTCTACAATTTATGTACTATCTTCAAGATAAATAATATATTTCTATGTTTCTTTAAGATTTAGGAATCATTACCTTGATTTATTTTTCTGATTTTGCAACTCAAATACACCAACAGGAATACTTGCAAATAAAAAAAAAAGGAGAGTAATAATCCAAATAATAAATGGAATGATGGCATTATATCATCGAAGAACTTTTAAAAAGACTAAATGAGACATAAGATAAAATGCAATGGTTTAGTATAGTAGCATATCAACCTTCGTGGGTTATTTAATGCGAAGCCATGCTCGTAGAAGAATATTTATTTAGCCCATAGCTTGGAGGATAAAGGTGTTCATACCTTTCCCAAAAGGGCATTACCCCGAAATTGACTATCAAAGAGCGATTGGCGTTCGAACCCGCTTACGTCGATGCCCCAGTGCAGCATTTTAGCCACGGAACTCCCCACCTGAAGGGAGGATACTAAACAACAATTCTTTCAGAACACCCTCTGGGCAGGTTTAGAATACACTGACTCTATCCTGTCGTGAGGGGGAAGACTCCTTCACAAAAATGAGTATCTAATATGATACTAAAGTAAAATAAAGTTAGCGACTGCAGTCGAGGGCGACCAAAAGGCTCCCTTTTCGATAGCTACCACGCTGCGGTATAGCGGAGGGCGCTACTCCTTTCCCTGGATTGCTACACTGTACCCTTGATAACGCTATGTTAAGCAAGGAAGCATCAAGTACCATTTTTTGAGTCTTTGGTATGACTCGACCTGAGATTGAAACCAGGTCTCCCGGGCCATTGGCGAACACTCTAACAATCATGCCAATGTCCGGTGAAATATGACTGCATTCATTTGGGGAATCTCCTGTTCTCGAAATGTGTCGAGTGTGGAGTATACTTTAACTGATATTACTCCCAGTTTTACTCTGATCTCGATTGATAGTTAATGTTTTAGACCCCTTTATGGACCAAATAAATTGTGTAAATTTAATATTATTTAATGGAACAATGAGTAAAAAAAAAACTCTAAAAAATCTACAAAAAATGTCAATATGAACGTACAATGAACTCAGTTTCCAAAACTCTAGGTAGACATAAACCTATAATAGTTGAAAAGCCAAAAAAATCAGACACTGAAGAAAATGTTTAGATCAAAATAACAAAGATAAGGATACAAATCAGTTTATCTCATAAAATAATGTTCATCGAAATTCATATCATCCAAGGAAATCCTCTAAATGCATAATTCTGAATGCTTCATTTTAATGGTCTAAATAACAATGGTAAAGATATTAGGCTTAATAATAAATAGAACCATCTCTCATTGCGATTTTAATATTAGAAATCATTGCAAATTATTAATAATAAAAAATATATTGAAAACCAAGAAAAAGGGATTGTCAATGGTCTGGAATCTATAAAAAAAAAATTGCCTAACAGAAAAGACTTATTACATGGAAAATATAAATGCATTGATAAAAATTTTACAATAAAAATTTATTGAACATCAGAATGAAATAAAATTTCAGGAATTAATGCAAGCATTACTGTCAGAAAAGGGTTAATATATGTGTAATATATGTATGCTATATATATATATATATATATGTGTGTGTGTGTGTGTGTGATATGTATGGTATAAACATTGCTCATTACTTTACCATTTACTTTATACAAACCGAAGTCGCCATCACATCTTGCGATTATATATTTAAAATGACAAATATAGTTTGAAATGAACAAGCATTTTAAAATAGGAGTCTAAAAACAAACACATCGATTTACTATGTCTGCAAATTGAAGCTAATTGCAAAGAGACTGTCTACAATTCCTTGTCAGCTTTTATGACATCAGATTTTTTAAAGTTGAAAATTATTTTATGGTAAATTTTGGCATTTTATGCAAAACGACAAATTTTGCAATTTCCAGTATCTATTTTAATATCTGACCTTTTCCAAGCCAAGTTAGAAACTTAAAACTCGACCCTACAATGAGATTTGCTGCATAGATATGGCTTGGAGCAATTCAGGTGTGGAGCCTCCAGCTCTAGAATTAGTTGTGGTTACAGATCAATGACGTCGTCACGACCGCTGAAGCACACCTGAACAACAACTGCAGGTGAATCGATGGATGAGACGAGTACCAAATTATTACAGGCAGCACAGTTACATTCGAAAATATTGGTTCTTCCTAATAACTTTACAATTAGATGCAGAATGTGTCAATTAAAACAATATATGCATGTGTGTGTGTGTGTGTGTTAGTGTTGTAGGTAGCTGCCTACTAGACTGGAACTCATATCTCTGGAGTTTGTGTTTTACAATCAAATTTTTAATTAGGACAAAATGAGTGCACGAATCTACTGTCTCTGAAAATCGAATTATTTGAATAATAAAATCATTTATTTTTACAAACAAACTCATCAGATATTTTCTCTTTGCCTTTGACTGATGACAATACTTTTTGTTGGTTTTAAATGTCTAAAATGATTGGAATTGCTTTTACATAATACATTATTATAGTCTGTCATGAAAGCTTACATTATGTTCTCACCAAAAATTATTGCTTTTTTTTCTTATTCTCAGTGCAATTTATATAATAAAATCCTAATCTATATAACTCATACAGGGTGACCCTCACAAAAAAAGAAACCACAAACCTTTTTATTACTTCTACAAAAATAAAGCAAAATAATTCTAATTCTTTTCCTTGGTAGACAAGGACATGTTGGTGAATACTATGGTCCCAATTTTTCATGCACAGAATCTACTTCATATCCTGAAAAAAGAAAAGGATAGAATTAAATTTATAAATTTCAGTCAAAAATATATGGGTTCTGTCTTTTTTTTTTTTTTTTATACACCCAGTATAATGTATAATAACTCTACGCTTACATTAATAACAGGAATACGTGATAAGTGTAACAGTTAGAAGTAGAATCAGCGACCTGAGATCATATCCTGGATGAAGCTGTTAACATTCCCCTTCATGTTAATGCATTTTAGAAAGATATGAATCTATTTCTTGTCTCTTCCTCGACGGGAAAATAGTATGGCAGACTGTCTTTTCAACAATGAGAATAGGAAATGGAAACTCTGAATTCAAACCAGCTTTACTCTGCTTAAAATTTTGGCCTTGTGTCACGTCCTCCACCGAGATGTCGGGTAAATACATTCATTAATTCCTGATTACTAACAGTGCATTTCTTCCCACTTTCAAAGTATTTCTATTATAAAATCTTCCGAAATACATTTCCGTCTTAGCTATAATAACCCTGTTTAATCACTAATGTTTACATAAAACCCAATTCATAATTCCTTTCTTCCTGATTTACAAAACATTAAATTAAAATCAGTAAAAAAATTACATGATAATATAACTCGTCCATAATTAATACCTTAAATTCTGAACGCTGACAGTTCCTTTTTTGTCCTATTTGGTGTTGTTCAATTGTAAAATCATAGTGACAAGAATTGTGCACTCACCAACAATAGAAAAAATTTCTATATTGCTTGCTGTTACTTTATGGGAACTGGTCTCTTCATACTGAAAAAAAAAATATTTCCAAAATATCCTCAACATACAGAAATTTCAATGTTTTGATTAGAAACACAACTTTTACTTCTGATCTTCTTACTGATATTTACTTAGCAAAGATAAACCCAAATAGACAAATACTGAGAGGGAATTATATTATGACGTCTATGTTGCGCAAATGTTCTTGTTGAGCTGTGTGTGCTTAACTTGAAAACCAATATTCCAAATCAATATATATAAGGACCCAAATGGATAAGGTGCATTTTGTTACAATGCAAACGGTTGAAAAGCTGATAAGGAGATTTAGTTCAGTGGATTGCTCAAACAAAGAAGACCAGTTTTGAGAACCACCTTCAAAATTAGAACTTTTTCCTTCAATTTGATAATTTGTACCTTTGAAAGCATTATTCTCACGAATATTATTATTATTTACAGTGAATCAATTTAGTAAGCCACATAGAAATTGATATTTTTTGTGGTCCGTTCGTTATAAATATTCGATGAAAAGGCATGAATTAACTCCCCACAATTGGACAGGTTACTTAGTACGACCTCTGATATGTTTTTTTCAGCAATGAGCACGACTAAGAAAGCCTTATTACTCTAATAAAAACCATAGAGGATCAAGCACGTTTCTCTGACAATTTATTCGGTCATAGGGTGATTTGATTTAATATATTTACAAAGCTGAACTTAGTACAGCACAAGGCTGATAGGAAGATTATGTTGTACATGTCGTCAAATACAAAAGGGTCTATCCTCTTAAAATGAGAACCAAAATCCGGGGCCTTGACACAAAACAGGCAACCCATCCTCTGAACATGACACTTTAAAAGACGATAATTATAACCAATATATAATCGGACAATAAAATTATAGTTTAAGGAAAATGAAGAGTGTTCTGGAATTTAAAGCAGGCCATCAATATTTACAATGCTTAACTGTTTTAAAAGATTCAAGATTAAATTTGAAAAGAAAGATAGCGCTGCGCTAAATTACAATTTTAACTTCTACTTGCCTTTAAAAATTCTATTGAGAACCATGGTTTTCATCTGAACTTAATACCAACTTTTAGTGTTGCCAGAAATACACAATTATAGCGATTACCTTTCAATTAAACATTTTAATGTCTTCAGTAAATAATGGAAAATTGAATTTCCTTCATTATATCAAGATAAAAGTTTTGTCCCAAGTGAATTCTTTTTAAAAAATATGATTCTGAAAACAAAATAGAACATCGTTTTTCATTTTTCGCACACTCAAATTCACAATATTTTGTCCTGTGTACCATCCGATTTTCTTTCCATCCGAAATTTTTAACAACTATACATTGAATCATTCAGACCAGTTTTTGTATCTTTTGTCTTTATCATAATGTTATAGCTGTTCATTCTCCCGATGTTTTTTTCTGTTTAAAAATCTGTGACGAGAATCTGTTTCTTATATTCATTTGTTTTTTATCCGTAATCTGGCTTTTACAACTTTTATCACAACTAAGAGGCTACTGTATCTTTTTTATTTCCTTTGCTAAACATCTTATTCAATAACCTTCGAGCAATGTTGGAGCGGACTCTGTCCTTTACTACTTTATCTATCCCATTCGATAGAATTTCTTAGAAAATTTAGAAGTCATAGCACTCAGTCATTCATAAAGCCAATTCAACTCTCTAGTAAACCACTGTGTTCTTGAGAGAATCAATAATCGGTAGCCTGACACCTTGTACTTACAAGCAGAATTTTAATTTATTTTTAGATGAAGCCCTGTCAATAATTACTCATTGTAATCTGTTCTTGTATTATCCACCATCTTCATAATTCTAGTTTTTTTTTTTTATCTCGTCTCACTCAAGTCGTCAATTTTATGCCAGCAAGAACTCACGTCTCATTCTGCCCGGGAAAAGTCTGGTTTTATGTACCATATTTACCCAACCCCTCCGCTGGGGCAGGATATGACACAAGGTCAATCTTTTTAAGCGGAGTTTAACAGGTTTAAATTCAGAGTTTTCCTTCTCCAAGACTAGTTGCATTAACAAGGCTGAAGAACCTAGTCTGCCCTACTATTTACCCATAGCTGGAGGGAGAATAATTGGATTCATACCTTTCCCAAGGGTATTAGTGCTATGTGCATTGCAATCAGTCTCGTCCAGGATTTGAACTCATGTCGCCGTGTTCATTTCCTACGACGATAACCATTACACCAAGGGCATCTCCTAGTTTTATGTACAATCTGCTAACTCCTAAAATGCCACTTAATATTCTTGCCTCAGACTCTCACAAGGAACTTTATTTTAGTTTCCGATGGCCATTTATCCTCGCTGCCCTAGATATGATTTGTAAAAAAAATGGTGAGAATTAGGAATATAAAACAAACGAGGCCATGGACGTTGTTATTTTCATATGTTTATCCATGTTTCTTAACTAAGGTATTATGTCGTAACCTTCTATAAACTTTAAACCGAAGTATTTATTTGATATATGGTGTATATTGTTCTCATTCTTTTACATGTAACGTTTAGTAATTCTCTTAGAAAATTTCAGCACTCATCATTGTCAATTCTTCTTTCTGATGTTTAAACCTCCTTCTAGACGTAACAAGGTATATTTCCGCTTTATCTGAATCAGGATTTGAACTCACAACAAAGTAACCTTTACGAGCATTTGTATCCAATGGGTAATAAGTTTTTCTTGTCACGTGTATTTTTCGTGATTAGACGCATCCATTTTGTGTTTATTTCTATACTCGGATTACTGATTGGATTATTTGAAAAGAGCATGTGCTCGCTGTCTTTCAAATATCTTATTTTCTAGTGTTGTTCTTAGTATAGTATTTTCATTATCTTTTCCGTGTTGATATTTGCTATCATTTCATTTGGATGTGACATAAAATATATCATTTGCAGAGAAAATAATAATTTAAACAAAAACAAAGCAACACAACAAAGCAACAACAACAAAAACTACAACAGCAAAAAGAGTGATTTGTCAATCAGGGATGCGAAGAAACCCCATTACTTCAGAACATCTCTGACAATAGCTCAGCCTTAACAGAGAATTTTTTTTTTTTTTTTCAAAGAAGAGAGATTTTTTGTTTGTATTTTCTTTACAAGTAATTCGCTAAATTTGATTTTTTTATCTTTCACGTTGCATTTTTTTCAGAAAAAAATCTAGAGGCCTAATTATTTCCAGCATTGCAATACCTAATCAAATATTATCCACATGCGATAAAGGCACTTTTTTCTTTGTCCCTAATCTTTCACTGAGCTTCTGCCTCGATCTTTTTCCCTATTGAAATAGAATTTAAAACCACTCTTAAAACCGTTTGAAAATAAAATTAACTTTTTTTAATTGAAGTCACGGAGAAAACCGTATCAAGTCTATTACTCTTTGAAATAACGGCTTAAATTATCCATATATTTATCTTACTCAATGACTTGAATAAATTCCTATACGACTGTGTGATTGCTTCATCTAACAAATTAATTCATTAGTAAGTTCAATCCTCCTTGGGAGTTTAACATGTGCTAAAATAATCTAATATTAACAAATACTCAGGTAACTCCCTTATGGCTCTTATAGTGTGTTTGATCCTCACCAATTACCACAAGCTGTTGGTCTTGTGTCAGACGAAGTTAATTTAAATAAATATCAATAATTAAACCTGCCTACAATAGAACGATGGTTAACAAACTAGTGTTGTGACTTTGTTACCGGATGGCTGCTCCAATAATCTATCCTTGTGCCATTGAATTTTTTATGTTTAACAAGCAACTGTGAGAGAAGTGGCTGAGGTTGCTGCGCATTTCTTATCGGAGATAAAATTCAACAGCCAAAATCAGTTAAAAGCTAAGATTCTGAATATTAATAAGCAAACAGTTTTCTGGATTTGATTGACATTATTCTCCTTTTTGGCAATTAAAAGCAACATGAGTTTTAATCAAGATGGTGCCGTCTACTCATTAAATGTAAACCTGCCTCTGATATTAATAAACTAGTTCATATGCCTCGGTAGCAATATCACATCTACTGAAAATATACCCACATACTTTTAGGAAAGACATAGACTGCCATTAACAGGTTAGTGATTATGTGGATATCTGGTCCTTCTGATTGAATGAAAGAGATATTCTTTCAAGCTGTAACCCTATCATGACTATTCTATGGCTGCACCACTTGAACTTGAACAAGGTGTTTGGAGAAAAGGTGGAATGGTATCTACTCAAGCATGCTGCGTGCTTTTAACAAAACCTGGTAGCGGAGAGCAATAAAACAGCAGCTAAATGGCTACTTTCTTCCCATCTCACAAAATATGCAAGACGAACAGAATATTATTGGCACTGCTGGAGAAATAAGGTAGAACAAATAAGTGACATTCTCCAATGGACTCCTACACACGGACACACCAGTGTTGTCTGACCAGCAAAAACTTAAATTCATCAGCTCTTTCTGGACACTGGTTATGGGTACTTTTCAAGAATGATAGGTTATGGTGACGGGAGTCAAAAAAGAAAGACAGACAGAGAGAGAGTGTGTAAAAAAAATCCGAGCTTTTGGCAAATCTTGATGATGATGATGAAGTATTAAAATTAGAAAGGTTTCATCAAAAAATTTCAGACAAGACAAAATACCAAGAGTTTTAAGAGAAACAGACATTAAATTGCAAGAAATGCTAGTCAAAATTGAATAACCGAAAATACTTCAACTAAGAAATACTTGTAAGACTGTTACTATTGGATGTAAAAACAAACGACGTAAGATTAATGAAAACAAGTAAAAAAAATCAATAACTTACTTTTTTTTTCAATTTAAAAATGCAGACAACCGAAAACTATTACTTGTATGTATAAACTAAATAAAATAAAAAAATAAAAGTCAAAATGAAATAATAACTGACAATGGTTAATCTAAAAATTCCAGACAACACTGTTATTTGTAGAAAGAGAAATAAGAACTAGTCAAATGTTAATATTGACTGTTTGACTGATCTTAACATTATGTCAACTTGCAAAGGTTTATTTTATGCCTAAAGGTTAGGTAATTGCGTTCATTGTACCTTTATATTCATATTCTTTGGCTGTAGTTTCTTAAAAGGCTTTTGTTATTGTTGTGGTTGATTTTGCTCAGTCCTACAGAGTACTGTACCCTTACGGGTCTCAAGTGGAAGGTTGTGATTTTGATGCACCAAGTAGGATGTTGTACCGTTACTCACCAAATATGCGGTTGTAACCTCGGCGTTGGAAAAAGTGACGAACACATAGAAACCGTGTTTTGGTTCATTAGCACTAAAGTTTATTCGCTACTACGCTTTTCAAGTTGTCGTCGGAGAGAAAGAAACTGAGTATAAAAACTGAGTTGACCACATTAGCTAGACAAAGAGAAACAACATGTCATGAGGAGAAAGAAAGCAGAAACAGACTTTGAGTTTTCTTTCTGGTTTTCTGTTGTAGTTCTAACGTACTTGTTCTCTGGTTTCGTCTCCACAGCTGCACGTCTAGTGTGAGACCCCTTGTCGGCGCTGCAACTTTCAGCTATCTTCTTATTGCCGTATCTAGTCTTCAACTGACTGTCTTTTCGTCGCCTTCAGTTGCCAAATGACTCTTTCTCTGTCTCCTATCTCACACCCACTGCCCTAACGGCCTTTTCGTTTGAGTTCCTTTCAGCCAATCATAACTCGTTGTCCATTTGCTGCTGATACGTTTCCACTTTAACCCGGGTATCCCTAATTACTTTACAGTACGACAAAGTTTTAAACAAATCTATTGAACCAATAGATGGGACCCTAACAGGTATTACCACTCCGGGTCAGAGTGGATCTTTGAATGAGGGGCACTTCACACAAGCTAAATTTCCAGAACTGAACCCCCAGCATCAGATGTATTTTAGCATTTTTTGAGTGTCACCAACGAGTTTATATAAAGTGAAAAGGCACCATGTAATGAAATTATATATATATATATATATAAGATGATGTTAAAACAAACTGGATTGCTGGAGTGGTCAAAGTCACATCAACACGATCACGAAATGAAAGATTTCACTGTTAATGATTTGTGAGATAATCTCACTTTCAACGAAAACGTTTTTTCTTTTTGCCAGTTGGATCAAAGGTTAACTTTAATCACAAATTTTGAAAAAGATTATTATTATTAGATTTTTGCGAAGAGACAAGAATCCCCTCGAGTTTTGTTTTTAACATGACGTTTCGGCCGATATAATCTCTAACCTTTCTCAGCAGTATGTAGTGTTCGGTAAGAACAAGATTTTATTATTAAATCTTTAGTTTAAAAATTGTGTTGGATTCGTGAGTTATACGGTCGGGTGATGTGAAGGAAATTTTCAATTCAATCCAGTCAAGTAACTCGTTGCATCCTTACTGGTGCGAGAATGTCTATTAGAGGACACGGGTCTGAGAAAAAAAATCATTGAACGGAATCTCAGGATTCTTGAGTAAAATTGCATTAAGCTTATATCCAAGACCACTATCGATTCTTATCGATTTAACCTCTTCGTCCATACACAAATACGTTTTGAAGAGTTTGAGCAAAAATTCTGCTGTTGTACCGAATGAAATATCATATTTTGACAGGGAAAAATAAAACAATATATTCTTGGCAAAAAGAATAATTCTCGAATCAAAATACACATTTATAATTATCTCAAGGGATCTATTTTCCATCGCCAAGTCAAGGTTGGCTATAGGTGTAGCAGATTTTATTGCGACTAACCAGAGCAGATGAAGTAGCTACAAAGTAATTTACCAAGTATCCTTCTACTTGTCAATTGTTGTGATATACCATTAATAAGATATTTTATTTAGATATCGGTCTATGAAACAGAACACTGAATCCAGAGAGATGTGAATTCATGGGTTTTATATAAATATGAGTTCCAAAGAAATATTAAGAGTATCCGGAACATTTTACCAATTATGTCTTCCGTATTAATAAGCATATTTCAAAGTGACTTAGTTTTTGATTTTTTGTCAGGTTTTCAGGAATAACTTTCTCCATTTTTCTTTCTTCTTATCAGTAAAAAAAGAGTTCTAATCGGCGTTAACTTCGACAGTTTTTCTCAATTTACAGTTTAGCCCTGTCTATAGCGCTACGGCAATGTTGACTGTATCCTCTACCAAGAGGTAAGACCCTACACACACAGAAAAGATGTCCTGGTTGAGATTGAGACTTGGCTCTGGAGATCTAGAGCGTGTGGAGCATCCTTTATTACCATTACTCCAAGTTTCTCTCTGACCCAGAGTGACAGAAACTGTTTGTGTCCCATCTGTGGGTCAAATTGAATTAAAAATTAATTCGATCGGACTTCGTGAAAAAAAAGCCTCCCTAAAAATAACAAAGCAAAAAATGTAAATATCAATGTACAATGAGCTTGATTCTCTAACCTTATTGCATAAAATAACACTAGCTGAGTTGACATGCCATTTAAATCAATCAATCAATCAATTAATCTTTCTTATGACATCTACAGGGTCTTTCTGTGGTGCATATCATTAATCTGTGTAAAGAAACTTTTAAAAGCACTGCGTATCGTCTACTTTGTATCGTTTGCTTTTCAAAGAGTCAAAATGTTTTTCGTTTCTTCAGCTGCATTGTTTCCTAATTTCCCTTCGTTCCAAAACATTCTGTAAACTAAACATACAACATATTTTCATGATTGTAAAATATTAATGATAAATAGAATATTTAAAATATAAAAAACAATGGAAGAACAATCCGTTTAGAACAACAAATGATACAATACAATATCGACTTCAAGCAATCTGACACCAAATTAGAAAACTATTGCAATCTGATACTTTACGTACAACAACTTGTGATATAAAAGAAAAGTTATCTGGTTTTGAAAACTATTTCAATGTAGTTATTTACAAGGTTTAATCGAAGGTTAAGAAAGTTGGGCCTCCAATATAAACCTAATACATGGACAGGATGTCACTTAGATTGTCCTTAATGAACTAATTCTGCCAATAAATGGCAGAATATATTCTTTGGTTAATCAAGTAGTTTAAGAGATGAAAATTTCTGAATTTAAACTAGGTTTAACTCGATTACAAACTGACCTTGCGTTGTAGTGGGGTTGAGTAAATACTAACAAGTAACCACGAAATGAACTCGTTAACCATCACATACATTTAAAAATAATATAAAAATAAGGTCTAGAATTTAGTGTTTGCTTATTTTTAACGAGTCATTGTTTGTGTAATATACAGATATGTGGATTTAACAAATTAATATTAGCTACAATTTCAATCGGTTCTACATCTAACTCTTCCTGCCAGGTGTATTAATTAGATAAAATTAGGATTTGAAGGACGAGGACCCTAGAGGTACATGCCTTTCTAAGGATGCTATTATGAACTGAATTACACCATTTAGCATCAATTATAAAACTCTTTACGCATTGTGTTCGGGAAAAGGGTTTTAATTTTATTCTTCTATCATCGTCTTCCATTTTATTATATTTAGTTAAGCAAATTCCCTCTAATCCTCTCATACCAGGTAAGATTCGCGGGGGATCAAGTGACAGCAAGCCTTCTCAGTACACAGTAAACACACACTTGGTTCAGTCTTTTGGTTGAAATCATTAATACAAATAATTTGTAAGTTTCCAAGAACATTTACTTTGCATAATTCATAAAGAGACATGTGTCCTACTCGTCATGTTTATCTTTTTCCGCTTTCTAAATTAATCTGATTCATTTAATTTTATGAATGAAGTTGATTATATTGTTCTCTTCTTCACTTTTTGATTCTTCTCTTCTTCACTTTTCACTTCTTCTGTGACCTTCTTATTATACTTTGTAGCATTTTACTTCTGGTGACCTTTTCAAACCAGTTTTAACAGGTGGTTTTCGCTGGAGACTGAGTGACAACA
Source organism: Sepioteuthis lessoniana (assembly GCA_963585895.1). Lineage (NCBI taxonomy): Eukaryota > Metazoa > Mollusca > Cephalopoda > Myopsida > Loliginidae > Sepioteuthis > Sepioteuthis lessoniana. The sequence goes on along the minus strand of OY757907.1, from coordinate 138,483,065 downwards.
AGTTTTCTTAGTTCTCTCAGACTGTTCTAAGTATTTTAACTGATTTTAAGTTTCAATGGTCTCGATTCATCCTCTGAATTCTGCTTCCTTCATTCTCTTTCAAGGATTATGGAGACCGCTCCAATGGCAACAATTTCCAGTGTTATCACTCTTACCTTCATGTTCCACAGCCTTTTCAGTTCTATTATAATGATAGTTTTTTCACATCAGCTAATGCTGGAGTTTGAGTGACAGCAAGTCTCCTCAATCTCCAGGACTCTTCTCTGTATTCTGACCGTTCTCAAAAATGCTGTAGTTTGGATGGTCTCCACACGTTCACCAACTTCCAAGTCCTCCAGTTCCTTTAGTAATCCTTTAGTTACTGTACCAAAAGCACCAATTACTAGTAGTATAATTTTCATCTGCATGTTCCACAGTTTTTCAATTCCCTACCAAGGTCGCGGTACTTATCCTTCTAATCACATTCTATCAGTTTTATTCTGTGGTCAGCCGGGACAGCAAAGTCAACAATTTTGCAAGTTCTTTTTTTTTTTGTTGTTGTTGATTATTATTAGGTCTGGTCTTCTGGCCGAGATTCGGTGATCCGTTTGTATGTTAAAGTCTCATAGGAGTTTATGTGTGTTATTTTCTAGGACAGGTACTTGGTTGTGCATATACATTTGTTGGTATGGTCAAATTTAAATTTCTTGCACATCTCCTGTGTATCACCTTGCCGACCCAGTCGTGTCTAGTCTTATATTCCTTCTGCATTAATTTGCTGCATTCGCTTATTATGAGACAGATGGTTTCATCTCTGTCACCGCATAACCTACATTTGCTATTTTGTTGCGTCTTATCTATTCTTGCTTTGATATCATTGGTTCTTATGGCGTTGTTTTGTGCTGCTATTAGGAGAGATTCTGTTTCTCTCTCAAAATTTCCTTTTCTTAGCCATGTCCAGGTTTTGTCATGTGAGATGTTGTTTATTAGTCGTTTAAAACGCCCATAGAGTTGTTTTCCTTTCCGTTTTTGTTTCCTAGTTATTGTCATTCCGTAGCCCATCGTGTTATCAATATCGTTACTGATGGCTGTAATCAGTCCTCCTTCTACGTAGTCTTAGAAACGTATCGATGCGTCGACGCTGTCTTCGATGCTGGCAAGTCCTCTTCCTCCCTCTTTTCTTGATACATATAGTCTGTCAACATCGTCATTAGTTTTCTTGTTCTTTGGTCCATTTGTTTAAGTTCATCTCTGGTCTACTTCAGAAAGGGTCCGGAATATCTAACAAGGGCTACAGCCTAGGTATTTTTTTCCTTTGATAAGGTTTCGGCTTGAGAATTTTGTCTCGAGTAGTTTTCTAGTTCTCCTGATATATTCTTTTTGAATTTTGTCTTTCATTTCTACTTGTTTGATAGTGTCAGCCTCCACGATGCCCAAGTATTTGTAGGTTTCGTTCTCTGCGAGCGTTCTAATCTTGTCTTCGTCAGTTAGATGTCGTTTGCCACTTATCATTACAAGCATTGCACATTTTTTATGCCAAATTTCATTCCTATGTCCTGTTTATTATTATTATTATTATTTCTCACCAGCGTTAGCTGATGATTTTCCCCAAGAGTTTGGGTGACAGTCACTCAATTCTCCAGGACTCTTACAGTTTTCTCCGATCCTAATAATGATGTAGTATGGATAATCTCCACTTGCAAGGGAAAATATTTCAACTCGAAATTTATTGAATTCTTATGAAATAATTTTCTGATTCTGACTAGAGACAATGTTTCAATCATACATCTTAGATGCATCAGGGAGGTCTTCAGTGATGCACTGTCTTCATTGCCGATTTCGGGTCATTTCTGCATCATATCGGCTCCAACAGCAACCCCGGCATGACTCTGGAAGAGCCAAGCCGCCTCCGTGATCGCAACGTGCTACGCTCGTGCCTCTACCAAAGCAAAGAAAAAACGCAATAAGGCCGGACTTCGGCCGTTCTTATAGACATCTGTCTTTTAGTAAACAGCCAATGAAAACAGGGCATTCCACACACCTCTGCTATATAATACCATCTTTACCTCATCCGGTTTCGACAGGCTACAATGGCAAGTCAGAAATTATGAGGAAATCAACTTTCACCTTGCTTATCCCTTGATAAGAGATTTAGACTGACTTGAAATAGATATTATTTCAACTTAAATCTTTTGATTTAAATTTAGGAAATGGCTTTTTGAAGTTGGATAGGTGCAGTGGCAGGGGCTTTAAGAGAACAGAGTTTCAAGTCAGATATAGATATACCCAGCTGATCTGGCTCTCAAGAGAGTTGAAGAGAAATTGCTGTGAGTAGTGGTTTTAGAATTCTCTGTTGCGTTTGCCGAAGACATAATCTTCCGAAAAGAAAATTTACTGAAGTCATAATTGGATTCCAATTCACTGCCTCTCACCTTTTGGAATGATAATTTTCCACGATATTTTAACTTTATGTTCATATTTTCTTTACCAGTATTAAATTCTGTTATTAAGTTTACCCCTATCTTCATTTTTCCTACATGTAATGAAGATAGACTTTTTTTTATTCCGTTTCAGTCACAGATTTACAAATACTAGGGCTCGTTGAAAAATTCACTTTTCTTTTTCAGCTTGAGCAAGCCTCGGTGTATTAGACGAAGTGACCAGTAAACTGGGCATTGATTTATCCCAGTTATTAATACGGATATAGAGGTGACGACAAACAAAGGACACACTTAGAGCTGCGCACCTGAGAGAGTGGAAAAGATAGAAATAAGCTTCATAAAAGGGTATTGGCTATATTTGTGTCGTGACTAGTAATGGTTATAATATTTACTGCTTCTCTTTATTCTTTTCCTTCTGATTTTTCTTCCTGGTGAACAATACCAATTTTGCAACCACCGCTACCAACACTCCTAATATTGATATCATTCTGATGGATATTGCAAGAAGACATATTTTAACAGAATCAGAATGAATGCACAGATCAAGTAAAAGACAGTGACGCTAATGATTATGTCTCATCGGGATGGGGAAGGGGTTTTTCTTCTCAGTTTCAAATACTGAAAATCACGCTCGGTCTGATTGATGTTAAAATCAAATTTGGATGCAAGGTTACTGAACAATATTGAATTATTTTCGAGAAAATATTATTTCAAATTTATTAGATTAAATTCTAGTGTTGCATCAGCGAGGAGAAAGAGAAAGGAGAAAGGAAGATAATCTTTAAATGAAGAGATAAAATTTAGTGTGGGTTTTACACATCGGGAATTACCTTTTTTTAATGTTTTGTTGATATTGGCAGGATTATTTTTTAATATAATCATTTTCATATTAAAAAATGATTTTTCTATCTTTTTTTAATTTGCTCTTTAAATAAAAGAAAATCTCTCTCGTTATCTTTTTCTCTCAAAAGTAACAAAAGCACATCCCCCCGTGACTTTTAGAATTGTAGAAGAAGAAAATTTCATCGGATCTCGGATTTTTCTAATTTCAAAATTTCGTTAATATACTTTTTAAAACTTAAACTTGTTTCTGTCTGTCAAAGAAAAAAATATAGCCGTGTAAACTCACATCCATTACCAAAATTACTGTAAGAATATCAGATATGATTATAGAAATGAAGAAAGTTTCTTAAAAAACTTAATTCTCTCGAGACGAGTATCGTTTGGCAACTGGTTGTGTATCAGAGAAGAAATCTGAGCTGATATATATTATATTTCTCAATTTAAAAACATATTTGGCAGTGATATCTCCGGTTTGTGGAACAGCTGATGATAAATAAAACCTCTAAGGGATCTAGCATAAATCTATTACGTAAATTATTTGGTGATTTTTTTCAATGTTTGTTCTAATCTTTGAATTTTTTTATCTCATTAGTTTGTCTTATTTAATGAATTATAAAGTTGAATATGTCAAGATGAGAGAAATATTAAAACTAAGTAGAATGCATAGCGCAAATCTTTCAACTAATAAGAAATTTCTTAATTTCCCTTTTTTCCTTGAAAATCAGTATTTGAAAAGATGGCCTTGATTTTCAAGGGTTCAAACATCGACCTTAGTTAGAAGCATCATCATCGACTGTATGGATTCCTTTGACTCTCTGTCTCTGTCTCTCTCTCTCTCTCACACACACACACACACATACACACACACATCCTCTATCATCATCCCTTCCTATCGGCAACCGCTCTAGGCAAGTCCTCTAAACTGTACCAAGTTTCTGCATAGAACTGATGGATGTAAATTCTGGTCGATCAAGACATGTGTGTCCATCTGTGGGAGTCCATAATAGAACTTCGTTAATAAGTTGGTAGCTACTTTTTCGTCTTACATGGATGGTTTCTGAGATGAGAAGTGAGAATAAAGTTGGCGACTGTAGACGAGGGCGACCAGAAGGCTCCCTTTTCAATAGCTTCTACACCGAGGTGTAGGAGAGGGCGCAACTCCTTTCCTTGGATTGCGCCACTTTACGCTTGATACGTACTTTATATTGCTGAGTGTTAAGCAAGGAGGTATCAAGTACCATTTTTTAAGTCTTTGGTATGACTCGACCTGAGATTGAACTCAAGTTTCCTGGACCATTGGCGAACACTCTACTCACTAGCCCAATGAGCAAATTATGAGATGAGATGTAAAAAGCCATGTAACTGCTGTTTTGTTGCGCACAGCTTTTGTTGAAAACAGCATACAACATCCTTGCAAAGTTCCACTTCCCTTTTTCTCCGAGTGGTTCATTAAAGTCCAACTGATCCTACTATACATTAGTGCTGACGTAGCTACAGCTCGAAAGAATTCCTGATTAATCATATCAGAGAGATCGGAATTCCATATGGACAATAACCTTTCAGGGCCTTACCTAAGTATACGGTAACATTGCTTTCAGAAAATGAGATATTACTACCAGGTTATGTCAACTGTTCTTTTAATTTCAGAGACTTGCCGTTTATTAAGTAGAAGATATCACCTTGATTAAAATACACGATTAAAACATTTCATCTGATTGAATTCTACTTTATCTGACTTGAACTCTGTTTTATCTTACAAACCCTTTGTTTTATCTGGCTTGAACGATATGTTTTATCAAATTGGACTTTTTTTATCTGACTTGGACGGTATGTTTTATCAAACTGGACTCTGTTTTATCTGATTTAGACTATGTTTTATCTGACAGAGACTCTGTTATATCTGAATTTGATTCTGTTTTATCGAACTTGAATTTGATTTTATCGAAATTGGGATTTGTTTTATCTGAGTAGGACACAATTTTATCTTACTAGTAAGCTGTTTCATCAAACTAAGACTCTGTCTAATTTCACTAGGAGTCTGTTTTATCAGCTTGGTTTATTTTTTTTAATCTGACTTGAACTTTGTTTTATCTAACTTAGACTCTGTTTCATCTGGTAAGGAGTCTGTTTTATCTGACTAGGAATCTGTTTTATTTGATATAGACTCTGTTTTATCTAACTGGAACTCTTTTTTTTTTTAATTTGGAAGCTATCCGCTAGAGCAATTGTCACAATCATTTATAGTTACGATTATCGTTATCTTCATTGTTTGCAGTGCAATGCCTTTTTTATTCAATGATTATCATCCTATCATCATTATTCCTTTAAATGCTGTAAGGAAATTTTTAAAAAATAACTTATTATTTTTTCAGAGAAAAGTGTTTTGTTTACACCTCTTACATTCTGACACGTTCAGCGTCTTTTCGGTTTTGACAATCACCAAATTTGAGGGAGAAAGTAGTCTGTATTAAAGCTGACATAAATAAATATTATCGATTTACTTTATAGATTTTATAATGATGTAGGGAAATTTTCAACATAATCTTCCGCTTTATCAATACACCTTCGTTGGTGATGAATATAACATACATTGATCATTATACTATGTTAATTTCAGATCAATATTCAGCAAATAATTATGTGTTACGCTGCGCAATAATTAACGCCCCTCAGAATATGATCAATTGAAATGTTTTTATTTTTAGGTTGTTTTCCTGATGTGGAAGTGATAAAAAAGATCAACAGAAGCAATCTGATATAAATCAGATTTAACGATTGATTGGGTTATTTTTAATAAATTGGTTTATCTCCCGCTGTGCATTATATTGATTATTCGCATATTATCTATTGATTTGTTTGTTATCAACCTCAAATAGTCTACCCGACCTTGAAACATAGTTCACCGAGAAAGCAACAATACGAAAATTCTCAAAACACTTTTCACACGTTTAATAATTCACAGAACCTTCTTCATAAACTGCATAAATCCTTTTTTTCGTTTAAGAGGTATTTTTACGTTTCTTGAATAAAAATCGTTGATAAAATTATCTATTATTTTCTTATATACCCCTTTAGTATCATTAGACAAAAATGTGCCAGTTCAGAGAAATTCTAAGAAAAATTCACCCTGTTAGAATTGAATAAAAACTGATGTTTTTGAATGTTGCCAAACCATAGGTGAAATAAAATGATTGAACGAAAAATACTGTGTAATAGATGCCAGACGTAAAGAAGGGCTTTCAAACTAGTTTTCTGTAAATATGGTAAAGAATTGGATTTACACCGAGTTCTTATGATTCTAAACATATGCCAAACTCAGCTGATGTTAGCAAATATGTATATACTCCCAAACGCTTAGAGTAACGGTTATATCCTTGAGCCGATTTCAAATCCTAGAGGATGCAGTTTTCGTTTCACTCCGCGCTAATGCTATTGAGAACGATAATAATCCATCTCTTCACGAACGCCCAACTGTGAGTAAATAGTAGGGCAGTCTGGATTTTTCAGCCTTGGTTCTATAACCTGTATAGGAGATTAAAAATATTGAATTCAAACCAGCTTTACTCCGATTGAAAATTATTCTCGCCTCATCCTTCTTGTGTGAGAGGAGTAGTGCAAAAAGAAAAGTGCAGCGTTTCAGTTATCCCTTTAAAAAATGATTTCGACGAGCCGAGTTCAAATTCTAGACGGATATGCTTGTGTTTCACTTCACGCTAATGTCCTTGGGAAAGGCACAAATTCATCTGTTCCCCTAAAAGACAAACACTTATTAGGCCTTAATAAGGTAACCAACGAAAAGAAATGACCTTGCCTTGCATACCTCTCGTTGCAGTGAGATTAGATAAATACATAATTCCAGGCACACACAATATATGTATATATGTGTGTGTGTGTGTGTGTGTGTGTGTGTGTGTGTGTGTATGTGTGTGTGTATATATCAAACGTCAGAAGCCAAAATATAAAAAATTATTCCCATCTTTCAAACTAGGGAAAACTGCCTGAGTTCTGTGATGGCGAAAAGAAATGAGTCTGATGAAATATATATAAATAGCGTTTATCACAAATACACCCGCCCAAGCCGAAACCCTACTTCATAGTCTGAAACGAGGAGCTGGTGGCATAGGCCTCCATATTAACGCAGACAAGACAGAATACATGTGCTTTAACCAAAGAAGCGACATCTCCACACTAAAGGATGGTCCTTTGAAACTAGTGGACAAGTTCACCTACCTCGGAAGCAGTGTCTCATCAACTGAGAATGACATCAACACGCGACTAGCAAAGGCATGGACAACTATCGATATCGGTCATTCGGAAGTCAGACCTGACCGATATGATTAAACGCAGTTTTTTCCAAGCAGCGGTCGTTTCGATACTGCTATATGAATGCACCACATGGACGATAACTAAACGTATGGAGAAAAAGCTTGAAGGCAATTACACACGAATGCTGTGAGCGATATTGAACAAGTCATGGAGGCAACACCCCACAAAATAGTAGTTGTATGGCCACCTACCACCCATCACGAAAACTATCAAATTAGACGAACCAGACATGCGAGATGCGGTTGGAGAAATAAGGACAAATTTATAAGTGATATACTCTTGTGTATCCCTTCAAATGAACGAGCAAAGGTAGGACGACCAGCTAGACCCTATATACAACAGCTCTTCACTGATACAGGATGTAGCCTGGGAGACCTCCCGGGAACGATGGACGATAGAGACTGGTGGTGAGAGAGATTCAAAGAGAATCCTGCTAGCAGCGTGACATAATATATATATACATAGAGAGAGAGAGAAACAAACAAACAAACAAACAAACAGTGTGAATGTAATGGGGCAGAATATATGAATATCTTGTCAATGTTCCTTGTCGCCCAAGATGAGTTCATTCATTTTGGGACACATTGCAAAGATTGGGAAGATTTCGATCCGATTGTCGTGTTGGCCATAATCCGATTACATTGAATGGGACTGTCTTATTCGTCTGTTGCTGGGTATTTGCAGCACGAATTACTAACAAAAATACGGGAGATAAAGTGAAGAAAAAAGAAAAAAAAAGAAGAAAAAAAAAAGAAAAAAATGGAAAAAGGAAGGAAAAAGGAGAATAAAAAGAAATATTTAAACCCAAGGACAAAACCGAAGGTTTAGGTAAACAAAAATTATCTCTCTCTCTTCCTCTCCCCCCTCTCTCTCTCTCTAATTGTTCTTTCTTTCTTTCTTTCTTTCACACAAATAAATACATCAATCTGTTCAAAACTCTTACCTTCTCTTTGTTCTCATCTATCTATCGCAAACTTTAATATTTTTCAATATCAAATAAAATCTATTATAATTATTCATGATTTCGTAATTTTAAAACCTTGAAAGTGAAGCCCTTTCTTGAGCTGTTTCAGTTTGGCTTCAAACCAAAATCAAACGCACACATGCACACACACACACACACACAACCATAAATATATATTTGTGTCAATGT